>NC_069427.1:14722924-14755424 GCF_026875155.1 Cherax quadricarinatus
TGTTCGGGGCCCCCGGTTTAAAGGCACCAGTCAGAAAGTTCTCCAGGACATTTTACCCCCCTTATCCGGGTGTATCACGGTAGATATGCTGTTTTCTACCGTAGATAGGGGAGTATCCCCCTTTTCCGTGGATTCGCGTTCTTTTTACCTTGGTGGGGGAAAACAACAGTATCATGAACAAGCAAAAATAGTAATGTTCTCCGAACAACTCTTTGAAGGGGGGAAACCCAAAGCCCGACAAGCCAGTCTTGAAATTTTGCAAGCCCGTGCTTCCCAACCCCCTGTACCTTTGTGGGTTGGAAAGGGTTTATCCCTAGGTTTTTAATGTACCTAGGTTTTTAGTTCATATTCTGGCTTCTAGAAAATTTTGTAAAACTATACCCTGGAAAAGTTGCTTTCAAAAAAAATCTAAAGATCATAGCAAAATTTCCCTTTTTTTCCTTTTCTCTCTCTCTCTTCTCCCCTTCTCCTTTTTTTTTTTTTTTTTTTTTTTTTTTTTTTTTTTTTTTTTTTTTTTTTTTTTTTTTTTATCTCTCTCTCTCTTCTTCCCCTCTCCTCCCCTCTCTCTTCTCTTTCTCACGATAAAAATTACAACTGATAGTTTCAGTGTGAAATTCCAAGTCCCCCCGCCATCTGTCTTTACCATGTGCTCTCTCTTTTCTCTTTTCTCTCTCTCTCCCCTTTTCCTCTCTTTTTCCCCCCCGTCGCCAGGTTTCCTAGAGGAAAAAATTTTGCCCTCGCTAAACCCAAAAAAAAATTTTAAACAAAGAAAAAGGATCCCGTTGGTGCAATTTTAAGGAAGTAAACGCGCCCAAAAGGGCTCACATGGCTGAGACTCACTGGTGCAATAGCGAGACCCATTTAGCTGACACAGAGCTGAGAATCCAAAATTTTAGCTGACACATGGAGCTGAGACCAATGAGCTGATACTTTAGCTGAACTCAATAGCTGACACATGAGCTGAGGCTCACATGAGCTTACCATGAGCTGAGAAATCAATGAGTGACACATGAGCTTAGGCTCACATGGGGCTGGGCACATGAGCTGAGACTCCCCAAAGAGGGTGGGCACATAGCTTTTTACTCACATGACGGGCACATGAGCTGAGGGCTCACATGGGTGATACAAAAGAGCTGAGGTTTAATGAGGGTGACCCCAAGGGGCTGAGACTCACATGAGGACACAGGGGGCTGAGGGGTCCATGAGCTGGGCACTTTAGCTGAGAATCACATAGCTAAAACATGAGCTGAGAAATCACATGACGACACATAGCGGGGACTCACATTTAGCTGACACATGAGCTGAGATCACAGGAGCTGTTTCATGAGCTGTACTTTACATGGGGGTGAAAACATGAGGGTGAGGCCTTTACATGAGCTGACAAAATGAGCTGGGCTCACAAGAGCTGACACATGACTAGGCTCACATGAGGGTGAACGAGATGGGGGACTCACATAGCTGACACATGGCTGAGACTACATGAGCGAAACATGAGTGAGACCCCCAAAATGAGCTGAAAACATGGCTGAGGCCACTAGGGACCTGAGCTGAGACTCACATGAGCTTACACATGAGGGTAGACCACTTTAGCTGACACATGAGCTGAGACTCAATGAGCTGATACAAAGAGTGAGGGCCCCACATGAGCTGACACAGAGGCTGAGGCTTTACATGGTGACAAATGAGCTGAGACTCACTTTAGTGACACATGAGCTGAGGCCCCACCCTGAGATGGGCACATGAGCTGAGACTCACATGGCTGACACATGAGCTGGGGACTCACATGAAACTGACACAAGAGCTGAGATAAAATAGGTAAAAAATGACTAGACTCACATGAGCTGACACAAAGAGCTGAGGGTCACATGAGCTGACACAAGAAACTAGACTCACATGAGCTGACACATGACTGAGACTCCATGGGGTTTACACATGACTAGGGCTCCCCATTTACGGGCCATGAGCTGAGACTAAAATGAGCTACACATGAGGAGGGTTTTCCGGGGCTACACTTTAGCTGAGACCAATTTAGCTGGCACTAGCTGAGACTCACATTTAGCTGACACATTAGTGAGACTCCAGACTGGAAAACAGGGGCTTGGGGTCGAATGAGCTGACCATGACTGAGACTCACAAAGACTGAACCCTGACTGAGGTTCACATGGCCCGGGCCCCAAAGAGCTGACACATGGGCCCGAGACTCACATGGCTGAGACCCCATGGACTGACACATGAGCTGGGGGTCAAATGAGCTGAGGCTCACATGACTGACACAGAGCTGAGGGGGTCACATGAGCTGAGACTCACATGAGTTTTACACATGAGCTGAGACTCACATGAAACTGAGAGTCCAAAAGAATGAGAATCACATGAGCAAAAGGGTGACTACACGTGGTCAAAAATGGGTTCCCCAAATAAATGGTCAAGTACCAAGTACCATCAACCCACCACCCACCCCCACCACCACCCTCAACCAACCACTTTTCCAAACCCCAAAAGTCCCCCTACCACCCATCACCACCCCACCCCTTTAAACCACCAGCCCCCACGGTCAGTTACCACCACCACTTCAAACCTTTCTACCAATACCGTCAACCCACCACCTACCACCACCCCGCCCAACCAAAAAACCCAAACCCCCTACCACCATCAAACCCTCAAACCCACCATTACCCCCCCTCACCCCAACCTCCAAACCCACCCCTACCGCGCAACCCCAAACCCAACCGCCACAACTGTCAAAAATAAAACCTACCACTACCACCGTCAGCCTAAACCCCCTACCATCACCACCCTCAAACCTACCACCTTCCACCACCACCCCTCAACCCACCACCTACCACCACAACCCTCAACCAACCCCCTACCACCACCCACCGTCAACCCCATCACCACCACTACCCAAAGTCAACCCACCACCCCCGCCAACCAACAAACCCACCACCCACCCCCACCCCATCCCAAACCCAAACCCCCCTACCACCACCCAAACCCTCAACATTACCACCTGGTAACCTTTGCACATCTTAGAGCTTTAAATTTCCGCATCCATTTGAACGTTAATCATAGGCTGGTTCCAGGGGGAGGGGAGGAAAAAGGCCCAAAAAACCAACCCCCAAAAGGGGGAAATTGGGGAAAGGGGTTTGAAAAGGAAGAGGAAAGGTTTAAGGGGAAAAACCGAAAAATAAACCCCGGATAAATTAAAAACTTACGAGCCCCGAACCAGAAGGTTTTTAAAGATGCAGGGCCTTTTGGGAAAAAAGAGCCCTTTACCTCTTTTAAACCCGGGGCCGGGACAGGGCCTTTTTAAGGGGCATTGACCCCCGAAACGTTCCCTTTAAGTTTTTCAGTTACTATAAAAAAAGGGTTTTCCCCTTCCCCAAAAGGGGGGAGAATGCTCTGCAAAAAGAAAAACCGTTGCAAAATTTTTTTGAGATTTAAATTAAGATAAAAATTTGGGTCACTGATTTTTTTTAAATTTTTTTTTTTTTGCAGGGGGGTCCCGCAAAATCCTCACAGCAAAAAAAAAAAAAGAATATTGGGACATTTTTGAGAGAAGGGTTTTTTACCCAAATTCCCCCGGGCCCGAGGGGGAATTTTCTGTCATTGTGCTTAATTTACATATTTTTTGCCTGCCTTTAAGTACACGGGGTGGGGCAAAATGACTCTTCTCACTCTCTCTCTCTCTCTCTCTCCTTCCCCTCTCTCTCTCCTTTCTTTCTCTCTCTCTCTCTCCCCTCCCTCTCTCTCTCTTTTCCCCTCTCTTTTCTCCCCCTCTTTTTCTTTCTCTCCCCTCTCTTCTTCCCCTCTCCCCCTTCTCCTCTCTTCCTCTTCCCCTCTCTCTCTTTTTTCCCTCTCTCTCTCTTCCCTTTCTCTCTTCCCCCTCTCTCTCTCTCTCTCTCTCTTTTTCTTCTTTTCTCCTCCCCCTCCCTTTCTCCCCTCTTCTTCCCCCTTCTCTCCTCTCTCCCCTCCCCTCACTCTCCCCCTCTCTCCTTTTCTCCCTCTCTCTCTCTTCCTTTTCTCTCTCTCTCTCCTCCTTTGGGTATCAAATATTTTATCTCTATTTAAAGGTCTAAAAACAAAAATGTACTTTTTTCCTCAAAAATTTTTAAACTACAAAATACAAACGGATCACGCCCCGATGCTTTCTCCCCGCGCGCCACCACACCCCACACACCACCTCAGACAAAACACCCGCCCCACAAAACACACACAAACACACACACCACACACACCCACACACACACAACCCCACACACACACAACACAAACACACACACTCAGGGCACCAAAACACACACACCACACCCCCACACACACACACACCACACACACACACACACACACACACTAGACACACCCCACACACACACCACACACACACACACACCCCCCCCAAAAACACACACACACAAAAAAACAAAACACACCACACACCAACCCACACCAAACACACACCACACACACAACCCCACACACCAAAAACACACAAACCACACACACAACACCACACACACCATCCCATATAACAGTATTTTAAAAAAAGAGAACTATGCCCCGGGCCCTTTTCGTCCTCTTTTAATTGCCCAGTCACGTTCTTGCTAATTATCCCATTTTTCCCCCTTTACCAATTATCCCTGGGCCCCCCCAAATTTAATTTAATTTTCTCTTAAACTCCTTCCGTCTTTCTCTCCCCTGCTTTTCCCCTCCAAATTTTCTTAAACATTAAATTTAAAAGAAAAAAGGTTTTTCGAAAAAAATTATATATAATATATATATATATATATATAATATATTTATATATATAAATATATATATTTTTAAAATATATATATATATAATTTAGGGCCTGCGAATAGGGAAAAAGGTCCCAAATTTGCAAAAATCGTTTAAAAAATTTAAATCAATTCTAAAATTTTCTCTTATAGTTTTAAAAATAATTTTTTTATTGAAGTTAAAATGAAAATTTTGATTTTGTTTCCCAAAAGAAAAAGGGGAAAAAAACTTACCTAACCTTATTATAACAAAAAGCCAAAATTTTTAAATTTTGGCAATTCAGATATATTTTTTTAAGTTTTCCCCAAAAATTTTAAAAATAAAAAGAATTTCAGTAAATAAATTTTTTCTCTAGGGTTCAGGATGATTTTTCTGAAATTATTGATAAAAATTTTTCGGTTGCTTATTCGGCAAGAAGTGGTTTTGGGACGATATATATTAATATATATATATTATATATTATATTATATATATTATATTATTATTATATATTTATTATTTAAAAATTCAAAAGTCCCCCATCTCCCACCGGGGGCGGGGTGACCCAAAAAGAAAGAAACCCCCAAAAAAAAATACTTTCACATCATCAAATACTTCACTCCCCAAATCACGGCGGGGTACAGAAAAAGGTTTAAAATATCGAAAAAAATAACACTAATCCCCCCAAACTCCAATTCCCCAAACCCCCCCCTTTGAGGCGGCTTGTACTTCACTTTTCCCGGTTTATGTGGGCTATATAAAATAACCTTTTTTCCCCTGACCCCTTCACAAAATATTCCCCTGCTAACCCAACACTCGTCAGGCCCCAAAATACCACACAACCTTCTTTACCCCCTCCCCCCAACGCTTTGAAACGACCCTTCCCCCCTTGCTTCCCCCTACAATTTTTATACGTCTCCATTCATTCTACTTTCATCCCATTTCTCAAAATCCAAACCACCTCAAAAACCCCCTCTTAGCCCTCTGATAATTTTTTTTAACCCCAAAACCCCTTCTCCAAATTTTCCACACTCCGAATTTTCTGCAAAATTTTAACCCCACATCCCCTTAGACAGGACATTCCATGCCCCCAACCGTTCCTCGCTGCAGCATTTACCCCCCAAGCTTCACACCCAAATTTTAAGAGGTTGGTCCCACTATCTTCATACATTCCTTCTTTCCCTCCTATTACCTTTTTATATATAATAATATATATATAATATTATATAATATATAATATATATTATATATATATATATATATACCCTAGGAATGGGTTTGGTAGACAGCAACCCCCCGGGGAGGTACTCCCGCCCTCCCCAAGGGTGAAAAACAAAAGTCGTAATTGTTTTACTGATGGTGGGTTTGCTGGTGTCTTTTGTCTGTTCATAAATATCAAGTTTTCGGGGTAGTCTTGCTACTTCTACTTCCCTTTTAGGTCACCTACACATACTGTAAAAGCATAATATACACACCCCTCTGGGTTTCTTCTATTTTTTTTTTTAGTTTTGTTCTTGCTTATTTCCTCTTATCCCATGGGGAAGTGACAAAATTTCTTCCCCCAAAAGATATGCGTGTTGTAAAGGCGATTTAAATTTCCCGGGGGAGAAAGGGGGTAGTAACCCCTTCCCTGTATATATTACAAATTTAAAAAAGAGAAACTTTTGTTTTTTTTTTTGGGCCCCCCTGCCTCGGTGGGATACGGTGGTCTTGAAAGAAAAAATACTATATATAAATATATATATATATATATTTTTATAATTTTTATATATAATTATATTTTTAAATATATATATTATAATATATTAAAATAAATGTTTTTGAATTTCCCATGATAATTTTTTATATTGCTTAAATTTTTGAAAATTTTTCAAAAACCCCTAACTACACCCACACACACCCCACACACCCAAAACAGAAAAGAAAGAAGAGGGGGGGGTTGATTGCATCTTCGGGACTGAAAGAACCTTTTGACACAGTTCCTACAAGGATTAGTGCGAACTAGAGCTCGGGCAATAACGGAAGGGCACTGCAATGGTCAGAGAATACCTGACGGGGGCAAAAACGATCATGGAGAATGAGTTCACATGGGGGGGATTTTACGGGGGGGTCCCCACAGGGGGCGGTCTTAGGACCCTGTATTTTTGGTTTGGAAGAATGCGGAAGGTTTTGATCAGAAGGGCCCGTTGCAGGATGTTTAAATTAAAGAGGAAATTAATCTGATGAGGACAGGCAGGACTTTTAAAAAGACCTGGGGAACTGGGCACCTGGGCCAGCAAAAGGCTTCTCGAATTTTAAACCCGCCAAAAGCAAATTATGAAGATAGGGGGGGGCACAGAAGACCCCCAAAAGATATAGGGTAGGTGGGCAAAGACGCAACCTCCCCAGGAAAAGATTGGGTGAGATAAAACCGAGCATGTCTTTTGGCACACATCAATCAATAACTGCTGGCATATGGCGCCCGGGAAACCTGAGAACAGCATTCATACCTTTGTAAGGAATCATTAAGCACTGTACCCGTGTATGTCAGGTACGGATATGCAGCACCTGTTTGGAACCCCCCTTGATAAAGCACGTCAGAAATAGAGAAAAGTACAAAGGTTGCAAAAAAGGTTAGTTCCAGACAAGGGGAAAAGCCTATGAAGAAAGATTTAAGGGGAAAAGGCCTGACGAACGGAGGGCAGGAGGGGGCAGGGGAGAAGAAACGACAATAAAAAATGCGTGGAATAGACAAGGTGGCAAGGCGGGTGTTCCAAAGGGGGCACAGAAACAAGAGGCCCAATTGGAAATTGAAGACACAAATGAGTCAGGAGATAGTAGGAATTTTTTCTTCAGTCAAAATTTTAAGGCGTGGAATAGCCCAGGAAATGACGTATGGAGGGGGGAACCCTACACAGTTTTTAAGACGAGGTTGATAAAGTCTGGAGGGAGAGAGAGGGCCTAGTACAACCGGTGAAGAGGCGGGGCCCAAACTAGGACCGAACCCCCGCAACCAAAATAGGTGGTACAAAAAGGGAGTACACACACACACCCACACACACCCCAACACACACACACAACAACACAAAACACACAGACACACAGACACAAACCCCATACACGCCAACAACACCAAATCAACAAAACACAAAACAACACACAGAAGGGGTTTTAAAAAAGTGAATACTGTGGGGGCGGTTGAAGGGGGGTGGTGGTAGTGTTTAAGGGGGGGTGGGATGTTGAAGGTGGTGGTAGTCGTGTTGAAGGTGGTGGTGGTAGCCGTGTTGAAGGTGGTGATGGTAGTGGTATGAAGGTGGTGGTGGTGTCATGTTGAGGTGGTGGTGGTGTCGTGTTGAAGGTGGTGGTGGTAGTCGTGTTGAAGGTGTGTGGTTAGTCATATTGAAGATTGTGGTAGTCTTGTTGAAGGTGGCGGTAGTCGTGATTGAAGATTGTGGTAGCCGTGCTGAAGATGGCGGTAATCATGTTGAAGGTGGTAGCAGTCGTGTTAATGGCAGTGAAAACCGTGTTGTGGTTGGTGATTGTCGTCTTCCAGATGGTAGTAGTCGTCTTAGGACATAGGCAGTGGCTTTATAATATATTCAAAGATAACAGCTAAAGAGAAACAGATACCAAGCAACACAGGAACCAGCCTCCCATCAAGCTCTCCTGGATCACCTTATTCACGGTGATTGGGAGTATAGACTTTATAAAGTCCTCTTTAAAGGTACCTCCTGAAGGTACCTTATTTTAAGGGATATTCATCCACAGACCAAATTCCTGAACTGTATGTATGCGTATTATATATACTGGGAGATATGTGTGAGGTCATCACGTACACGATGGGACGAGCGAGAATATCTGGCAATATTAACTTTCATATGCAACGAAGTAAAGATTATTATGTAAATTTGCTTGACAGTTGCAGAGTGCAGTGTGTTTGGTGATGGTGTTGGATGATGGTAGCTAGTGAGGTGTTGGTTTGTTGTGCATGTGGTGATGGTGCTAGTGGTGTGATGTGCTAGTGGTGTGATAGTGCTAGTGGTGGTGATGTGTAGTGGTGTGATAGGTAGGTGTGATGGGTAGTGGTGGTGATAGTGCTAATGGTGGTGGTGATGGTGCTGGTGGTGAACGTATTACCCTTCACGTAGCTGATGACGAATGTACAGCTTTGAATTACCACAAAAAGTGATGATGGGAAGCCTCAGTGGCACGGCAACAAGCCGAAAGAAAGGGGATCCGCAAAGAAACAAGACAAATACAGCAAGACTTTTGGAGGCTATAACAAAAAAACATAAGAGAAACCAACGTTATGAATGACGAGAGTTAATGATGACTGGATTTAGTGGTCACCTTAAACAGTTACGGAAAGATTAACTATAAACTACAACTTAGAATTAAAATCCACACAGAAACACTAGGCTCTGTATACCTGGTGGAAGAGGAGCGAGAGAGAAGTGAAATACAGGGATAAATATACAGTATACAAATAACGCGCACATAGGAGAGAGGAGCTTACGACGACGTTTCGGTCTGACTTGGCCAATTACAAAGTCACACGGTCCAAGTCGGACCGAAACGTCGTCGTAAGCTCCTTTCTCCTATGTGTGGGTTATTTGTGTATTGTTCCAGTTGCGGTATTGTGTCTTTTTGTTCTTCGTAAATACATAGAGTTTGTATTACCCAGCGTTTTACAAAATTAGTGCAGTGGGCCAAGGCGATGACGGAGCGTCAAGAAATAAGGAACTAGGAGGCCAGAATAAAGATCTATGCCAGTTAAAAAGATGAGGAAACTGATAACTGGCTTCAGGATGACTTGGAAAAGTTGCGAGATCTGAGGGAAAAAAACTAACTACGAGATCCAACTAATAACAAGTGCAAATTAATAAGAGTGAGAAAGAGATGAGGTGTGGTGATAAGAGAGGGTTCAGGCAAGGCAACCATCTAGCTCCAAAGGTGTACCAAAGGTGTACCAGTAACAGCACTGAAGAATACTCACATCGACCTTATACACCAGACACTAGTGTCTTATGCTCTCTCACTATCACTTTCTCGACAAACATTAGCGTTTTGAGCTCCCTCACTATCACTTTCTTGACAAACACCGGTAGCTTAAGTTCCTTCACTATCACTTTCTTGGCCTTCTAGACAAACACCATTGTCTTACGTTCTCCCCCACTATCAATTTTTTGGCCTTCAAGACAAACATTCTTCACCCCATCCACACTTCCCACAAGTTCCATTAATCCTCCGTCTTAATCCAGCCTCTCGCTCGCTCGCAGCCGTATTTTTCCCACATGATGGATATTTTCAAGACGACGGAGATAAATTCTTTTTCCACCGTCCTCTTCTCTCTTTCTTTAATGATAAAACGCCTCAGTCAGTTTTTAATTATTATTCCTCCGTTTCTTGGTTGGGTAGTGGGGTTTCAAGCCTATCGACTACACGAAGGTCATTAAGGCTGAATGTAACCTGTTTACAGCCAAAAAGAGTAGTTTAATACCTAAAATAGGGATTAAGGTAAACTCTCAGTACAGGGTATATACACCTCACGGTGTATATACCTCGCGTGTCGGTACTTCGGTTGTCATTAATAAAAAGAAACGGTAAAAAACAATGAAAACAAGGAAGAGTTTGTTATTATATATATATAATATATATATATATATATATATATATATATATATATTATATATTATATATATATATATATATATATATATATAATATATATATTATATATAAAATATATATCAGAAAAGCCTAAAAAATCAAAAGAAGAAAGAAGAGGAATCCCTTGTTATTTTCTTCCCCTGATGCACATTAATTTTTTACCCATCTTTCTTTCTCTCTATTTTTTTTAACTCTAAAAGAATACAAGTTTTCCTCCTCCAAAGTCTTTAGTTCTATTACATGAAATTTATGCCTTTTTTTTTTTTAATTTTTGAGTCTGTTTTTGAGGGTGAATAATTTAATCTATTTGGTTAGTGAGAATCATTCAGTCTGTCTGTCTGATTTGTGAGAGTCATTCAGTCTGTCTATCTGGTTTGTGAGAATCATTCAGTCTGTCTATCTGGTTTGTGAGAATCATTCAGTCTGTCTATCTGGTTTGTGAGAATCATTCAGTCTGTCTATCTGGTTTGTAAGAATCATTCAGTCTATCTGGTTTGTGAGAATCATTCAGTCTGTCTATCTGGTTAGTAAGAATCATTCAGTCTATCTGGTTTGTGTGAATCATTCAGTCTGTCTATCAGGGTTAGTGTTAGTATAACTCTTTCAATCTATAAAGTTTTTAATAACTTTTATTCTGTCTACCTGACAAGTGTAAATCTTTCAATCTGTCTATTTGCTTGTTTATCATATTTCAGTCTATCTGGGCTATCCGAATCTTTCAGACTGTCTATTTTATACTTTCGTGCTGAAGAGGAATTCTTAAAGTGGTCTAATGTTGATTACAATGTCTGGTCTGTGACCTAGTGTGATAATGTCTGGTATGTGATCTTGTGTGACACTGTCTGGTCAGTGACGTAGTGTGATACTGTCTGGTCTGTGACGTAGTGTGATACTGTCTGGTGTGTGATCGTAGTTGATACTGTCTGGTTGTAGTTGATACTGTCTGTTCATGATGTTTGTGTGATACTGTCTGGGCAGTGACGTAGGGTGATACTGTCTGGTCAGTGACTTAGCGTGATACTGTCTGGTCAGTGCCGTAGTGTGATACTGTCTGGTCAGTGTAGTGTGATACTGTCTGTTCAGTGATGTAGTGTGATACTGTCTAGTCAGTGACGTAGGGTGATACTGTCTGGTCAGTGACGTAGCGTGATACTGTCTGGTCAGTGACGTAGTGTGATACTGTCTGGTAAGTGATGTAGTGTGATACTGTCTGGTCAGTGACGTAGTGTGATACTGTCTGGTCAGTGACGTAGTGTGATACTGTCTGGTCTGTGACGTAGTGTGATACTGTCTGGTCAGTGACGTAGTGTGATACTGTCTAGTCAGTGACGTAGTGTGACACTGTCTGGTCATTGACGTAGTGTGATACTGTCTGGTCAGTGACGTAGTGTGATACTGCCTGGTCAGTGATGTAGTGTGATACTGTCTGGTCAGTGACGTAGTGTGATACTGTCTAGTCTGTGACGTAGTGTGATACTGTCTGATCAGTGACGTAGTGTGATACTGTCTGGTAAGTGATGTAGTGTGATACTGTCTGGTCAGTGACGTAGTGTGATACTGTCTGGTCAGTGACGTAGTGTGATACTGTCTGGTCTGTGACGTAGTGTGATACTGTCTGGTCAGTGACGTAGTGTGATACTGTCTAGTCAGTGACGTAGTGTGACACTGTCTGGTCAGTGACGTAGTGTGATACTGTCTGGTCAGTGACGTAGTGTGATACTGCCTGGTCAGTGATGTAGTGTGATACTGTCTGGTCAGTGACGTAGTGTGATACTGTCTGGTCAGTGACGTAGTGTGATACTGTCTAGTCTGTGACGTAGTGTGATACTGTCTGATCAGTGACGTAGTGTGATACTGTCTGATCAGTGACATAGTGTGATACTGTCTGGTCAGTGACGTAGTGTGATACTGTCTGGTCTGTGACGTAGTGTGATACTGTGTGGTCAGTGACGTAGTGTGACACTGTCTGGTCAGTGATGTAGTGTGATACTGTCTGGTCAGTGACGTAGTGTGATACTGTCTGGTTAGTGATGTAGTGTGATACTGTCTGGTCAGTGACGTAGTGTGATACTGTCTGGTTAGTGATGTAGTGTGATACTGTCTGGTCATTGACGTAGTGTGGTATTGTCTGGTCTGTGACGTAGTGTGATACTGTCTGGTCAGTGACGTAGTGTGATACTGTCTGGTCAGTGACGTAGTGTGACACTGTCTGGTCAGTGACGTAGTGTGATACTGTCTGGTCTGTGACGTAGTGTGACACTGTCTAGTCTGTGACGTAGTGTGATACTGTCTGATCAGTGACGTTGTGTGATACTGTCTGGTCAGTGACGTAGTGTGATACTGTCTGGTCAGTGACGTAGTGTGACACTGTCTGGTCAGTGACGTAGTGTGATACTGTCTGGTCAGTGACGTAGTGTGATACTGTCTGGTCAGTGATGTAGTGTGATACTGTCTGGTCAGTGACGTAGTGTGATACTGTCTGGTCAGTGACGTAGTGTGATACTGTCTGGTCAGTGACGTAGTGTGATACTGTCTTATCAGTGACGTAGTGTGATACTGTCTGGTCAGTGACGTAGTGTGACACTGTCTGGTCAGTGACGTAGTGTGATACTGTCTGGTCTGTGACGTAGTGTGACACTGTCTAGTCTGTGACGTAGTGTGATACTGTCTGATCAGTGACGTAGTGTGATAATGTCTGGTCAGTGACGTAGTGTGATACTGTCTGGTCTGTGACGTAGTGTGATACTGTCTGGTCAGTGACGTAGTGTGATACTGTCTGGTCAGTGACGTAGTGTGACACTGTCTGGTCAGTGACGTAGTGTGACACAGTCTGGTCAGTGACGCAGTGTGATACTGTCTGGTCAGTGACGTTGTGTGATACTGTCTGGTCTGTGACGTAGTGTGACACTGTCTAGTCTGTGACGTAGTGTGATACTGTCTGGTCTGTGATGTAGTGAGATACTGTCTGGTCAGTGATGTAGTGTGATACTTTCTGGTCTGCGACGTAGTGTGATACTGTCTGGTCATTGACGTAGTGTGACACTGTCTGGTTAGTGACGTAGTGTGACACTGTCTGGTCAGTGACGTAGTGTGATACTGTCTGGTCAGTGACGTAGTGTGATACTGTCTGGTCAGTGACGTAGTGTGATACTGTCTGGTCAGTGACGTAGTGTGATACTGTCTGGTCTGTGACGTAGTGTGATACTGTCTGGTACAGCGACGTAGGTGATACTGTCTGGGCAGTGACGTAGGTGTGATACTGTCTGGCAGGTGAGTTGTGTGACACTGTCTGGTCAGTGTTGTAGTGTGATGCTGGTCTGGTCAGTGAACGTAGTTTGATACTGTCTGGTCTAGTGATGTTACGTGTGTATTGTCTGGTCAGTGACGTAGTGTGTGATACTGTCTGGTCTGCAGACGTAGTGTGATACTGTTCTGGTCATTGAGTAGTGTGGTACTGTCTGGTCTGTGACGTAGTGTGAGTCTGTTCTGGTTTCAGTACGTAGTGTGATTATCTGTCTGGTCAGTGACGTAGGTGTGACACTGAACTGGTCAGTGACGTATTAGGAGTGATACTGTCTGGTCTGTGACGTACGTGTGACACTGCATCTAGTCTGTGTCGTAGTGTGTACTGTCTGATCAGTGACGTTGTGTGATACTGCTCTGGTCTCATGACGTTAGTGTGATACTGTTTCTGAGTCCTGTGACGTAGGTGTGACACTGTTGGTCACTGGACGTAGTGTTGATACTGTCTGGTCAGTGACGTAGTGTGATACTGTCTGGTCTGTGTGTAAGTGTGATACTGTCTGCGTCAGTGGACGTAGTGTGATTACTGTCTGGTAAGGATGTAGTGATGATGCTGTCTGGTTCAGTGACGTAGTGTGATATGTCTTTCAGTGAGTAGTGTGATACTGTCTGGTCTTGTCGTAGTGTGACAATGTTAGTCTGTGAACGTAGGTGATACTGTCTGATCAGTGACCGTAGGTGTTAATGTCTTGGTCAGTGACGTAGTGTGAAACTGTCTGGGTCTGTGACAGTAGTGTGATACTGTATGGTCTAGTGCCGTAGTGTGATACTGTCTGGTCAGTGACGTAGTGTGACACTGTCTGGTCAATGACGTTTAGTGTGACACAGTCTGGGGACAGTGACCAGTGTGATAATGTCTGGTCAGTGGACGTTGTGTGATACCTGTCTGGTCTGTGATGTAGTGTGACACTTGTCTAGTCTGTGACGTGTGAGATACTGTTGGTCATGTGATGTAGTGAGATACTGTTCTGCGTCAGTGACGTAGTGTGATACTGTCTGGTCTGCGGACGTTAGTGGGATACTGGTCTGGTCATTGACGTGTGTGAACTGTCGGTTATAGTGACGTAGGTTTTTTTTTGGTGACACTGTTGGTCAGTGACGTAGTGTGATACTGTCTGGTTTCAGTGACGTAGTTGTGATTCTGTCTGGTCAGTGACGATAGTGTGATCACTGTCTGTGTCAGTGGACGTAGTGTGATACTGTTGGTCTTTGATGTAGAATGGGACTCTGTTGTAGTCAGCCGACGGTAGGGTGTTACATGTGATGATCAGTGACGTTTGTGATACTGTCTGGCCGGTTGACGTAGTGTTGACACTGTCTGGATCTGTGACGCAGTGTGAACTCTGTGTCTGGTCAATGACGTTAGTGTGTACATGTCTGGTCAGTGCGTAGTGTGATACTGTCTGGTCTGTGATGTAGTGTGACAATGTCTGGTCTGTGACGTTTCATATGGTGTGATACTGTCTGGTCTGTGATTGTAGTGTGACACTGTTTAGTCACGACGAAAGTGTGATACTGTCTGAGCAGTGACGTGAGTGTGATACTGTCTGGTGTCAATGACGTAGTGTGAACTGTATCCTGGTCAGTGACTTAGTGTGACACTGTCTGGTCGTGACGTAGTGTGACACTGTCTGGTCAGTGGAAGTTGTGCGGATTTACTGTCTGGTCAGTTTGACGTAGTGTGGACATGTCTGGTCTGTGACGTAGTGTGACACTGTCTGGTCAGTTGATGTATGTGACACTGTGCTGGTCAGAGTGACGTAGTTGTGACACTGTTGGTCGTGCCTAGTGTGGACACTGTCTGGTCTGTGACGTAGTTTATCCTGGTCAGTGACATAGTGTGACTCTGTATGGTCTGTGAGTAGTGTGACTCTGTATGGTCTGTGACGTACTGTGGACACTGTTCTGGTCAGTGACGTTGTGTGACACTGTTGGTCATTGAGCGTAGTGTCGGACACTTTGTTGGTCTGTGACCTAGCTGTGACACTGTCGGTATGTGACGTAGTTGGACACTGTCTTGTATGTGACTAGTGTGACACTGGTCATGATTTAGTGTGACACTGTCTTGTCTGTGAAGGTTAGTGAGTGACTCTGTTGGTCTGTTGACCTGTGTGACACTGTCTGGTCTGTGACGTAGTGTGACACTGTCTGGTCTGTGACGTAGTGGGACACTGTTGGTCTGTGACCTAGTGTGGAATCTGTTCTTGGTCAGTGATGTTGTAGTGGTGACACTTGTCTGTGACGTAGTGTGACTCTGGTTCTGGTCTGTGACTAGTGTGACACTGTCTGGTCTGTGACGTTAGTTGTGACACTGTCTGGTCAGTGACGAAGTGTGTCACTGGTCTGGTTCTGTGACGTAGTGTGGACACTGGTCTGTGAACGTAGTTGTGACACTGTATGGTCTGGGACTATGTGTGACACTTATCTGTGACCAAGTGTGACACTGTATGGTCTGTGAACCTAGTTGTGACACTGTCTGGTCTGTGACCTAGTATGACACTGGTCTGATGAATATAACCTAGTGTGGTATCATGATATCTTTTAATTGCTTTTAAGACCTATCTTTTTTTGTTCTTTGAACTATTGCTTTATTCCTTCTCTTCTGATCCCCATTTTCTTCCTGTTTCATTCTTTCTTCCTTCTTCGCCTTTTTCTTTCTTCTTTCAATTCTTTTTCACTCTGAATTCTCTTCCTATTTTCTTCTTTTCGCCTCTAGAGCTTTTCCATCCCTGTAATTCCTTTCCTTTCCATCTTCCACTCTTTCCAACCTCTTCCTTCTCACTTCCCCTACTCCTCCTCTCTTTCCTCTCCCCTTCCACCTCTTCCGCACCATCTGGCCACTTCCACCCATCTGCCTCCACCCACAGTGCTGATCAGGGCAGAGTTGTGCTGATACCGGCTTAGATCCCTATATTCTCCGATGATGTGAAGGGAAAGCCTGCTCGGACTGGCTTTATTGGGGAGGGGAGAGATACTGCGTTATTTATAGGAGAGAACGTTATTGTGGGGGGGGGGGGTAAGAGGGATGGTGTCATTGTAATAGTCGGGGGAGGTGCAGAACGATGGTACATTCCTGAAATCATCATCATCATATATCTTGTTCTCCTTCTCCTCCTCCTCCTCCCCATGGTCATGCACTAGCGCCATCCGGCGCGTCACACTCCTTTGTATAGCTCATACTGAAATTTGGTCTCTTCATTTCTTTCCTTGCTCTCTCTCTCCTCCCTCACTCTCTTCTCTCTCTCTCTCTCTCTATCTCTTGCTCTCTCTCTCTCCTCTCTCTTCTCTCTATCTCTCTCTCCTCTCTCTCTCAAAATATCAAAAATTGCCTTCAGGAACTTTGCAAAGACTTTCAAATCACTGTATACAGCAGTGTACTAGAGGATCAGGAACCAGCCTAGAACCCTCATCTCATTAACCACAGAAGGAAAACTACGAGTGCTTCGGACTTGTATTTACATGTAACATCCCCCAGAAGAAGACAGAATACCAGACTTTAAGAGTACAGTTAGTCTGTATGAGGTGGTATGAAACAAGGGTATGAAACTTAAAGTATGAAAGAATTCTTCCATTCTGAGGGAATAAATGATATTTAGTAAGAATGTACAGGTATGCTTATCAGTATATGGATTTAAAGATTGATTGGAAGGAATTAGGAGAAAAAGACGTAGCCGAATTAGGTGAATTTCAAACACACACACACCACACACACACACATCAACACACACACTTCACACAAGACGCTACTGTTCTTCTTAGAAAGAGAACATTCTCTTTAACCTCAGGTCATGTAAACAGCAGATCACCTTTAAGCTCATATTCTATAAACAGCTCTCCAAATTTTTTGGCTCATGTCATACTAACAGACGATTCCTCTATAACCTGTCTAATTATAAACGCTAATTACCTTTAACTTCATGTCATTCAGACAGGGTCATTCCATTAAAACTTTCTGATATAAACTGCCAATAAACGCTCACAAAAAAATCTTGAATAATGGGTAATTTTATTTTCCCATTGGGATGATATTAAAACAAATTTTTGGAGGTCCAAAAATAATATAGATATCTCACAACCTCACTTAAAATTAATGCAATTGTGATTATTAACCTAATGTACATAAAATCTCTTCCTATGTTATATGATTAACTGAAAAATCTCTTTTAAAGTACACTGTTAATTACATTATAGCGTGACACGATGTAATTAAACACTTTTTCTGCCACTTAAAAACGTACATTTCTTCTTAAAATTTGATCTGAGTCGAATTATTTAATTCGAATCAAGGAAGTGGTCTTATTAGTATGATTATTACTATTATATTTATTTTACTATTATTATTATTTACTTATATTATTATTCATTGCTTTTTATTACTAATAATTTTTATTATATATTATTCAGTAGTATTATTATTATTATTATTATTATTATTTTTATTATTATTATTTTTATTATTATAGGGCGCGTTACACCCATAATGTCACACTGCACCAGGAAAATGGGAGGCAGAATTCAAATTCTCAACCATTAAAAGGACCGAGAAAATTAGCTCTTTAGACTCAAGAACCCTTCACCATCAATAAAGGATCCTACCATGCTGTAAACAGCAGATGAGATCCCAGGGGAAGGAAACGAGTCGATGCCACAGAATTTAAATTCTTTATGTGCGTTCCATTGGACATTTTACATTCTCGTTTTAAACATGTGCAGGTTCTTGGTGACGTTGGATTTTAAAGGAAGCTAATACATAGATGTAAAACAAAAGAACCTTTCCTAGCACCAGTTACTGGTACTTTACAGCCCAGTATGGGTACATTATAGCCCAGTAGGGTATATACAGTCCTGTGACGGGTAACCTTACAGCCAGTGCGGTATATGACAGACAGTACAGGTACATATACAACCAGTATGGTACATTACTGCCCAGTACTGGTACATTACAGCCCAGTACTGGTATATTATAGCCCAGTACTGGTACATTACAGCCTAGTACTGGTACATTACAGTCCAGTACAGGTACATTACATCCCAGTACCGGTACATTACATCCCAGTACCGGTACATTACAGCCCAGTACAAGTACATTACAGTACCCGAGGCTTCACCCGGGGTTTAGCTGTATACACAACCAGCAAAACGTCCATAGGAACGATGAATTGTGGTGCGAAATCTCTCTCTTTACCAACACTTGAAGGCATCAATTGACAGTCAGTTGACAGGCACCAATTGTGGAAAATGCTGAGCTTACAAGAGGCTTCCAATTTATTCTGCCCGGACGTGGAACGAATTGAGACAAACTTGTATTTTTCGTTTGTCAAGCAATGCAACACGATCTCTTGACACGCTAACGTGATAACTCTATCCTCATGTTTCATCAAAAGTGTCAATGATTCGTACAGAAAAAATGCTTGGTTGAGATGTGAGAGATCAGGAGAGGGTAAGAAGTGCCATTTTAATAACAGTGGACGAAAGGGCGGCTCAAATAAAACGGAGGGGAAGAAGTGAAGGGGAACCGAGGGGTTTTAAGGTAGATGCGAAGAAAGGATCGTGGGAAAGGAGAAATTAGATTAAGAAGGGAAGGAGGAGTAAAGAAATGAAAAAATAATGAATTTAAAGGGAATGGAGCGGGAAATAGAAATAAATGAAGGAAGGAAGGGGAATGGTTGGGAAATGTATAAGATGAAGAGAGGAAGGGAGCGAGTAAAGGGCCGCTTATGGTCCCCGCAGGAAGAAGACAGTCTTGGAGAACAACAAGAAAGAAGATGTTGTGGAGTCGTAATGACGATTGCAAAACAAACGTACACCGGGGACTTTGAGCTAGAGTTCGTCACGGCCACGCTAGCTGGAGATTCGTCTGTAAAAACTTGCATTTGTGGTCACAGTGGTGCCTTGTGCTACCTTCCTATGGTGTAGAAATATACCTAGTTGGACGAATCTTATTGTGGCTAGCTGGGTCTAGTGGGCTAACGCGACGGGATGGAGTTTTGAGACTCTTGACCGCGGGTTCAATCCCGGGCCGGGGTTTCTGGTATTGTTGTGGAGACTCACTGAGATGGGATGCTGCCAGGAAGAAAGTCTTAGGGGTACAGGATAAGAGAAAAGGAGTAGTCTTAAAATAGCAATGGGAAAGAGGAGAGGGGAAGTTACAGGAGGAAAAAAGTGGCGAGATGAGAGAGAGAGAAAGAGGAGAGAGAGAGAGAGGAGAGAGCGAGGGAGAGAGAGAGAGGGAGAGAGAGTGTGTGTGTGTGTGTGTGGTGTGTGTGTGTGTGTGTGTGTGTGTATTCACCTAGGTGTGGTTTGCGGGGGTACGATTCAGTTCTGGCCCCGCCTCTTCAACTGGCCGCTACCGGACACTCTTCCCGCTCCTGAGTCTTTATCATACCTCTTCTTAAAGCTAAGTATAGAACCTGGCCTCCATATATCACTACCAGGCTATACCAATCCTGACCAACTCTGTAACTGAAAGGAATACTTCCTATCATCCCTGTGGTTCATATGAGTTTTCAGCTTCCAACTGTGACCCCTTGTTCCTGTGTCCCCCTCTCTGGATCACCCCCTCATCTCTGTCCACCTTGTCTATTCCTCTCAGTATTTTATTTGTTGTGATCATGTGTGTGTGTGGTGTGTGTGTGTGTGTGTGTGTGTGTGTGTGTGTGTGGGGTGTGTGTGTGTGTGTGTGTGTGTGTGTGTGTGTGGTTGTGTGTGGTGTGTGTGTGTGTGTGTGTGTGTTGTGTGTGTGTGTGTGTGTGTGTGTGTGTGTGTTAACCGAGTTGTGTTTGCACAAGGTAGAGTCTCAGAACATAGAACACACACCACTGGTGTGTGTGTGTCTATGTGCAATTTTCTAAAGAGAGAGAGAGAGAGAGAGAGAGAGAGGAGAGCTAGAGAGCGAGAGAGTGAGCCAATAATTGTAACTCAGTATTGTATATTAAACCACTGCATCAACGTTCATCTATAATGGGTTAATGCCTCTGTAATGTGTAAATTATGGAATATGTAATTTTATGTAATGTGTAATTTAATAACCTGAGTGTAATTTAATTGTTCACGAAAATAAATATAGTCACAACAACTTAATGTTAAATGGTTTCCTTGTAGTGTGCTCTGTCTGTCTCTCCTTTTCTCTTTTTCTCTCTCTGTCTCCCTCCCTTTCTCTCTCTTTCTCCCCTCCTCTTTCTCTTCTCCATCACCATTTCCATACTGCTACCCAACTCCCTCTCCCTCACAACTACACTCATCTAACCCCCTCAATTTGTAGGGACTGACTGTACTGTCTGCACACACAGCCTTGCTGTCTGCCAGCATTAGTTCCAATTTTCGAGCCACTCAGGTGCAGCCCTCTGGGCCTGTCCATGTCTGTGGGAAGCTGGTCACCTCACTCTCTGACTCACACAGCGGAACCAGGTAGCAGAAGCAGTTCCTACTAGTAGCTCTCTCTCGTGGGGATGGGCTCTCCCGGGACCATGAGCACAATCACCAAGCCTGTGTACCCACCACGGCTTAAACAATTAAGTAAGAAGCTTCGAAGACGTTTATCATTCTCACGCTATGCTACACAGAATCACCAAAATAAATCCTTTTCACAAATTTACCCACCACCCTCACCACCACACTGTTCTTCCTGTTACAGTAATTCTCCTTAGAATCAAAGGCAAAGATTTTGTTCTTATCCCCCAGAACACAAGTTCTCCACCGCATAACCCCTACCCAGAATTTCCTTCTCCACGCCCTCGAAAAGTCCTCCCCATCTCACCCAACAGGTCAGGGACTCCACCACCATCCCCATCCTTTTCCCCCCTAACACACTGAAGCGGCCTTTATAGTTTTAAGGTCAACGAATGTAGGAGAGATGTGGTTTCGACCAATACTCCAACACCAGGGTTGTGATGGAGTTACTGTAGGGACTAGAAGGGCTACACTAAAGCTAAGAAGGACTACAGGAGCTAGTAATGGCTTCACTGGGGTTTATGAAGGGATATCACTGTGGGTTATCAATAGCTAACTGGGGCTAGGAAGGAATACATGGGTTACCAATGGGCTTATGTTGGGGTTAGGGAGAAAACATGGGGTTACAAGGCTATGTGGGGTTAGGAAGGAATACACTGTGGTTACCAATGGCCTATGCTGGGTTACGGGAGGATTAACTGGGTTACAATGCTATGTTGGGGTTAGGAAGGAATACACTGGGGTTAACCATGGCTATGCTGGGGTTAGGACAGGAATACATGGAGGTTACCCAATGGATATCGTGGGGCTAGAAGGAATACACTGGGGTTACAATGCTACGCTGGGGCTAGGAAGGAATACACTGGGGTTACCAATGGCTACGCTGGGGCTAGGAAGGAATACACTGGGGTTACCAATGGCTACACTGGGGCTAGGGAAGGGATACACTGGGGTTACCCAATGGACTACCAAGGGGGCTAGGAAGGGATACACTGGGGTTAACCCAATGCGCTACACTGGGGACTAGAAAGGCTACACTGGGGCTAGGAAAGGGGCTAAAAAAAACTGGGGCTAGGAAGGGCTACACTGGGGCTAGGAATGGGAACTGTAAGACTAGGAGAAAGGTTTACCTAAGGGAAATAAAAGGTTGTATCTTTTATCATTCACTCAAATTTCTCTTTTTCACACTCTTCTCTCTCTCTCTCTCTCTCTCTCTCCTCTCTTCTCTCTCTCTCTCTCTCTCTTCTCTCTGTTCTCTCTGTCTCTGTCTCTCTCTCTCTCTCTCTCTCGCTCTCTCTATCTATCTATCTAATCTATCTATCTATCTATCTATCTATTCCCCCCCCCTCTCTTCTCCCTACTTTCTCTGTATACGACTTTGTTTTAAGTGTTTTTTTGCGATTATTTTCACGCTTCCAAGTGGTCGGTCTATTGGCGATACAGCCATGAGTAGGCTTTTACATTTCCAGTTAAAAGGCATTCTTTATATATATATATTTATATATATATATTTATATATATATATATATATATATATATATATATATATATATATATATATATTGGCAGTAGTAGAACAATTATTACTTTTCATAATAATTAATATTATTATGATAGTCTTATTAATCATTACTAGTATTATTGAAAAACCATATCCTATGCAATGCTTCTCCTGCAAACTGGCAATTTTTCCCTGCCAGAGGTTGCAAGAATAAGTGGTGAAGCTGCTGAAAAAAACTGCGGCTTCAATTAAGCTGGAATAACTCTCACCATTTTCGCTTGATAACTGAGCTTTAAAGTTTTCTCCCTTCCTTCTTTCCCAGCGCACGCTTGGGGAGTTGGGAAACCTGAAAGGAAGCAGGCCACAGGTAGGGTGGAAGAAATAAAACAGAAGGGAGGGAAGAGAGAGGATGATTCGCCGGATTTAACATGAGGATATCCTTGAGTATTCAGAATGGATAAAGAAATGCAATAGTTCTAAATAACAATTCCAGGTTGGTGTGACGTCTCCAATGTAGTGAAGAACGTCTATGTAATTTTGAAGGGTACGATCTTGTACATGTTTTAACAGAGTTGTTTCTGCTCCCAGCTTGGCATTAACTAACCATTTTAACAGGAGACAAGTCATATTTACACGTTACACCTACATAAAGGTCTTAATTACGTTTCACTCACAGCGGGAAGTTCCACTTGTTGCTTTATCCCATCCATGTATGATTTGCACATTGTATCCGCTTCCAGAGCGTTCAGTTCGTAAACTACTAATGTAAAGGGTGGGGTTAAAACCCTGTCGAGTGAGTCGGAAACTCCAGGCCAGTGCGTGTCTTGTAGTGCCTTAGTCATGGAGCGGGAACACGGGGCGCTGACCCCTGGAACACCCTCCAGGTATACTGTGTTAAATGCTTTTTGCAGTCGAAAATATACAGTCTACCAGTCACTTGTTTTTTCTTAAGTTTATTGAAATTGATGCTTTTATATACTAATGTTTTCGAACCCACAGTGGTGCTTTATATTCGATGTTTCGCCTTCAGTGGTGCCTTTAATATTCCATGTAAGTAAAAGGCACGCAAGTCAACTAATGTGACCTTTTTATTGTGGCAACGTTTCGCTCTCTCAGTAGCTTTGTCAAGCCGTTTGTAACGCGTGACAAAGCTACCTGCACGAGCAGAACGTTCCCACAATAAAAATGTCTCATTAGTTGCACGTGTGTCCTTTTACGTTTCATAATGTCCGTATGCTACCAACATTATTTATATACCATTTGTTTCGCTCACAGAGGTGCTTTAATATCGTGTGTTTAGTCCACAGTGGGGGCTGTATTCTACCTCTCAACTTGTTGCTTATGGTAATGGTTCACCAAAATAGGGAGAGATAGTGGTAAAAAAAAAAACCATGCCCATTCTTAAAGTAAATGGGATTTGAAACAGTGGGGGCAAATAGAATAGTCAGATGGGAATCCTATGGAATTGAGGAAGATTTAGATTTTTATGAGATTTGAAGTTCTAAAATACTGGTTTAGAAAGCACCAGTTAAATTTAGTTGGGACTATTTGACGAAAAAAAAAAATCAAGATTTTTCACTGTAGTGTATATATATCTATATATATATATTATATATATTTATATTATATAGATATATAGATATTATATATATATATATATATTTATATATATGCAAAGACAGACCACTGTGAAAGAATTAGTGAAATTCCAAGCCGCCTTTCGTGGACTATCACATTATCAAGGAAACAATAAAAGTAATGCATCAAAGGAAGGCAATATAAAGGGTCTAGACCACACTTACTATCACTACCACAACCCAAGCAACACCTGACGCGCGACTCATAAGAAGAGGAACACTGCAACAGGCCCGCCTTGCTCAACTAGACCGTCCTTCACACAACCCACAAACAAACTATTCTACAAGAATTAAGAAATGTTAAATTTTATTATTTGGTCAATGTATTATTAAAAATTCTCCCTTATTTATTAATTATAAATGGATCTAATTTATATCAAACCCAAGGGAAATATCCTAGTATTGTCAACTGCTTTTATGAAACAAGATTCAAATTGTTATCTTGTCGACCATGGACTTTGCTTGTTACAACTTTCTCAACTTTTTGAAAATCAAATTGGTAATTAAAATCTCGCACATTAATAAATAGAGCATTGGAATCTTGTCAGTTCTTATGCTGTTGTTTATGTTGTGTTAACTTAGTTCGAGAATTTTTCCAGTTTTGACCGTAATAAACTTTATCGGCAAATTTTACAAGAAAATCTTATAGACTATCCATCAGAATTTTGGGGGGAATTCCTTTATCAAAAATTTTTTTTACTGTATCAAGATTTTTAAATCCAATTTGACATTAAAAGTCTTAGGAAGATAATGGCATATCAACAAAGTTTTATGGTAAGGGTGGAACCAACATATTTTTAGTTGAATAAGGCTGGTTGTCCCTTTTTGGTTGTAAAAAGTATTTCTAGCAATTTTAAAAGATTTATCAATTACGGTTCTTGGGTATTTCAAATCATTAGCTATTTTCATAATTTTTGGATATTTCCTCAGCTATGAACTCTGGACTTACAAATACGATTAAGCTCTCAATAACATTGAGGAGAAACAGACAGTTTAATTCTATTCTTGGGTGAGAAGAATAATAGCGTACATAGGTAAAGTTATTTATGGGTTTTCTGTAAATTTTAAATTTGGAATTCATTATTACCCTTAATAAGTAAACCTCTAGAAAGGCAATGAGTTATTTTTCTTCAAACTCAACATAAAGTTTATTTAGAATGGGCTATGCTATTTAATTTGCCAAAGAAATGGTGTATATCTACATTCTTGGGCATAAGACACAATTTATCATCAACATTATCGAACATTTAGCTCTATTAGGGAGGATTGTGTAAGCAGCCTTGTTCAAAAAAATTCCATGTATAGGTTACTAAGAACAGGTGAAAGAGGTTTTCCCATTGCCTTACCAAACTGCTGAGTGTTAAAACTTATCATTAATACAATTTTGCATTCAAAAATGCCAAAGTTTAATGAAGTTTAATGATTGTAGGAGCTGCTAAAGGTCATATCATAATTAACGAGTTCTTCAGATAAGAAACAATAAATCTACAACAGGAATTTCGTAAACAAGGAAAGTAAACATCAAAATGGGATGTTAAAATCATGTAAGTCAGTCAAGGACTGGCGGCTATTCTTTCACAGTGGTTGTTTTGCGTATATTATATATTATATATATATATATATATATATATATATATATATATATATATATATATAATATATAATATATATATATATATTTATATATATATATATAGGTGAGGTACTACCTCTAGAACCTGTCCTGGGGACCCATATCCTCAGAGAAAAAAATAAACTTGCTTCAGGAACACACTCAAGGTTTTCCCTGAAGCTGTTGAAAATTTTGTCCTCTCCTACACACACACACACACCACACACACACACACACACACATATATATATATATATATTTATATATTATATATTTTTATATATATTTTACATATATATACATATATATATATTATATATATATATATATTATATATATTATAGATTTATATATATATATATATATTATACATATATATATATATATGATATATATATATCTTTATATTATATATCTACTATATATTTATATAGATATTAATATATATATGTCGTGCGAATAGCATGGAACTTGCGTTCTTGGCTAAATAGCACGCTATCTTGCCATATAGGACAAATGAAAAATTTGTGTATTCAATAATTTCGCCAAAATCATTCTGACCTAACGGGAAAAAATTTTATTTCACTGTGTTTGTTTAGTATTTAATTATTGTAAGAAATCTATATATGTAGTTGGGTTAGGCTAAAATAAAATTGTTCTTGGTTATAATATGGTTAGGAAAGTTTTTCTAAATTTTTTGGGAGCAAAAATTCAAAATTTTTTACAATAACATTAATGAAAAAAATATTTCTTGAACGTATTAGAGAAATTTTAGAAAGGAAATAATTTTTAAATGAGTTCTTGCTAATTTGACAGTTTTACATATTGGACGACATATATATTTATATTATTATATATATATATATTATATGTTATATATATATATATATATATATTTATATATATATCATACCGAATATGTAAAAAATGGCGTCAATTAGCAAGAATTATTTAAAATAAGTCCGTCTAAAAATTTTTCTTCTATACGTTTAAAGATATTATTTTTTCATTAATGTTATGTAAAAATTTTTTAATTTTGCACCAAAAGACTCTTAGAAACTTACTAACCTTATTATAACAAGAACGAATTTATTTTAGCCTATACCCAACGCATAGAATTTTTTTAGATTTGTGTAACCACTAATTTAATCTAAACAACACAGTGAAATATATTTTTTTTTCTTTACGTTCAGAATGATTTAGGAGAAAATTATTGCATACACAAATTTTCACTTGTCCTATATGGCAAGATGAACGTCCCCCCCCAACCCCCCCCCCCCCCCCCCCCCCCCCCCCCCCCCCCCCCCCCCCCCCCCCCCCTGCTATTAAGCCAAGTATTGCCAAATTTGCCTATTCGGCACGATTATATATATACTATATATATATTATATATATATATTTATATATAATATATATTTATAATAATATATATATATATATATATGTCGTGCCGACGAATATGGTAAAAATGGTCAATAGGAGAAGAACTAATTTAAAAATTAAGTTCCTTTCTAAAATTTTCTCTTATACGTTTCTCAAAAGTGTCTGATTCGTACAGAAAAAATGGGTTGAGATGTGAGAGTAAGGAGGGGTAAGAAGTGCCATTTTAAAAAGTGGACGAAAGGGCGGCTCAAATAAAACGAGGGAAGAAGTGAAGGGGAACCGAGGGTTTTAAGGTAGGATGCAAAGAAAGGATGGTGGGAAGGAAGAAATTAGATTAAAAAGGGAAGGAGGAGTAAAGAAATGAAAAAAATAATGAATTTAAAGGGGAATGGGGGGATAGAAAAAATGAAGGAAGGAGGAAATGGTGGAAATGTATAAAGATGAAGAGAGGAAGGAAGCGAGTAGGGCCGCTTCTGGTCCCCGCAGGAAGAAGACAGTCTTGGAAGAACAACCAAAAAAGAAGATGTTGTGGAGTCGTAATGACACGATTGCAAACAAACCATACCCCGGGGACTTGAGCTAGAGTCGTCACGGCCACGCTAGCTGGAGATTCGTCTGTAAAAACTTGGCATTTGTGGTCACAGTGGTCCCTTTGTGCTAACCTTCCTATGGTGTAGAAATATACCTAGTTGGACGAATCTTATTGTGGCTAGCTGGTCTAGTGGCTAACGCGACGGGCTGGAGTTTTGAGACTCTTGACCGGGGGTTCAATCCCGGCCGGGGTATGGTTTTGTTGTGGAGACTCACTGAGATGGGATGCTGCCAGGAAGAAAGTCTTAGGGGTACAGGAAAAAGAGAAAAGGAGTCTTTAAATAGCAATGGAAAGAAGGAGAGAGGAAGTACAGGAGGAAAAAGTGGCAGGAGAGAAAAAGAAAAGAGGGAGAGAGAGAGGGGAGAGAGGAGAGAGAGAGAGAGAGAGAGAGAGAGAGATTTGTGTGTGTTGTGTGTGTGTGGTGTGTGTTGTGTGTGTGTGTGTATTCACCTAGTTGTGGTTGCGGGGGTCGATTCAGCTTCTGGCCCCCCCTCTTCAACTGGCCGCTACCCGTCACTCTTCCCGCTCCGTGAGCTTTATCATACCTCTTTTTTAAAGCTATGTATAGAACCTGCCTCCATATATCACTACCCAGGCTATACCCCTTCCTGACAACTCTGTAACTGAAGAAATACTTCCTAACATCCCTGTGGTTCATATGAGTTTTTTAGCTTCCAACTGTGACCCCTTTTTTCCTGTGTCCCATCTCTGGAACACCCTATCTCTGTCCACCTTGTCTATACCTCTCATATTTTATATGTTGTTATCATGTGTGTGTGGTGGTGTGTGTGTGGGGTGTGTGTGGTGTGTGTGTGTGGGGTGTGTGTGTGTGTGTGTGTTGTGTGTGTGTGTGTGTTGTGTTTGGTGTGTGTGTGTGTGTGTGTGTGTTGTGTGTGTGTGTGTGTGTGTGTGTGTGTGTTTAACCGAGTTGTGTTTTTCAAAGGTAGAGTCTCAGCACATAGACACACACACTGTGTGTGTGTGTCTATGTGCAATTTTCTAAAGAGAGAGAGAGAGAGAGAGAGAGAGAGAGAGAGAGAGAGGAGAGAGGAGCCAATAATTGTAACTACAGTATTGTATATTAACCACTGCATCAACGTTCATCAATAATGGGTAATGCCTCTGTAATGTGTAAATTAATGGGTATGTAAATTTTTATGTAATTGTAAATTAATCACCTGAGTGTAATTAATTGTTCACGAATAAATATAGTCACACAATTAAATATAAATGGTTTCCTTGTAGTGTTCTCTGTCTGTCTCTCCTTTTCTCTTTTCTCTCTCTGTCTCCCTCCCTTTCTCTCTCTTTCTCCCCCCTCTCTTTCTTTCTCCATCACCATTTCCATCCTGCTACCCCAACTCCCTCTCCCTCACAACTACACTCATCTAACCCCCAACATTTTGTAGACAGCCTGTACTGTCTGCACACACAGCCTTGCTGTCTGCCAGCTTAGTTCATATTTCGCGCCACTCAGGTGCTGCCCTCTGGGCCTGTCCAAGTCTGTGGGAAGCTGGTCCCACACTCTCTGACTCACACAGCGACCAGGTAGCAAGAAAGCAGTCCTACTAGTAGCTCTCTCTCGTGGGATGGCTCTCCCGGGCCATGAGCACAACACACAAGCCTGTGTACCCACCACGACTTAACAATAAAGTAAGAAGCTTCCGAAGACGTATCATTCTCACGCCTGCTACCAGAATCACCAAATAAATCCGTTCACAATTTCCCCACCACCCTCACCCACCAACACTCTTCCTGATACAGTAATTCCTCCTTAGAATCAAAGTCAAAGATTTAGTTCTTATCCCCCAGAACCACAAGTCACCACCGCTCAACCCCTACCCAGAATTTCCCATCTCACCGCCCTCCGCAAAGTCCTCCCCATCTCCCCAACAGGTCCAGGACCCTCCACCACCATCCCCTCCTTTCCCCCCCTAACACCACTGAAGCGGCCTTTAAAGTTTAAAGGTCACGAATGTAGGAGAGAAGCTGGTTTCGACCAAACTCCAACACCAGGTTGGTGATGGTTACTGTAGGACTAGAAGGGCTACACTAAAGCTAAGAAGGACTACAGGAGCTAGTAATGGCTACACTGGGGTTAGGAAGGGATACACTGGGGTTACCAATAGCTACACTGGGGCTAGGAAGGAATACACTGGGGTTACCAATGGCTATGTTGGGGTTAGGGAGGAATACACTGGGGTTACCAATGGCTATGTTGGGGTTAGGAAGGAATACACTGGGGTTACCAATGGCTATGCTGGGGTTAGGGAGGAATACACTGGGGTTACCAATGGCTATGTTGGGGTTAGGAAGGAATACAGGGGGTTACCAATGGCTATGCTGGGGTTAGGAAGGAATACACTGGGGTTACCAATGGCTACGCTGGGGCTAGGAAGGAATACACTGGGGTTACCAATGGCTACGCTGGGGCTAGGAAGGAATACACTGGGGTTACCAATGGCTACGCTGGGGCTAGGAAGGAATACACTGGGGTTACCAATGGCTACACTGGGGCTAGGAAGGGATACACTGGGGTTACCAATGGCTACACTGGGGCTAGGAAGGGATACACTGGGGTTACCAATGGCTACACTGGGGCTAGAAAGGGCTACACTGGGGCTAGGAAGGGCTAAACTGGGGCTAGGAAGGGCTACACTGGGGCTAGGAATGGGAACAGTAAGACTAGGAAAAGGTTTAACCTAAGGGAAATAAAAGGTTGTATCTTTTATCATTCACTCAAATTTCTCTTTTTCACACTCTCTCTCTCTCTCTCTCTCTCTCTCTCTCTCTCTCTCTCTCTCTCTCTCTCTTCTCTCTCTGTCTCTCTGTCTCTGTCTCTCTCTCTCTCTCTCTCTCTCTCTCTCTATCTATCTATTTTATCTATCTATCTATCTATCTATCTATTTCCCCCCCCTCTCTCTCTCCCTCCCTTTCTCTGAATACGACTTGTTTTAAAGTCGTTTTTTGCGATATTTCCGCTCCAAGTGTCGTCAATTTGGCGACTACAGCCATGAGAGGCTTTTACAATTCAGTTAAAAGGCATTCTTTATATATATATATATATATATATATTTTATATATATATATATATATATATATTATATATATATATATATATTATATATATATTGGCAGTAGTAGAACAATTAGTACTTTTCATAATAATAATATTATTATTATAGTCATAATAATCATTACTAGTATTATTGAAAACCTACCTATGCAATGCTTCTCCTGCAACTGCAATTTTTCCCTGCCAGAAGGTTGCAAGAATAAGTGGTTGAAGCTGCTGCTTCAACTTAAGCTGAAACTCTCACCATTTTCGCTTGATAAACTGAGCTTTAAAGTTTTCCCCTTCCTTCCTTTCCCAGCGCATCGCTTGGGGATAGGGAAAACCTGAAAGGAAGCAGGCCACAGGTAGGGAGGAAGAAAAGAAACAGAAGGGAAGGGAAGAGAGAGGATGATTCGCAGGATTTAACAATGAGGATTCCTTGAGTATTCAAGAATGGATAAAGAAATGCAAAAGTTCTAAATAAACTAATTCCAGTTGGTGTGACGTCTCCAATAGTTGAAGGAACGTCTATGTAATTTTGAAGGGTACGACTGTACATGTTTTAACAGAGTTGTCTTCTGCTCCAGCTTGGCATTACTAACCATTTTAAGCAGGAGAAAGTCATACTTTACCACGTTTCCCCTACAGAAAGGTCTTTAATTACGTTTCACTCACAAGCGGGAAGTTCCACTTGTTGCTTTCTCCCATCCTGTATTATTGCACATTGTATCGCTTCCAGAGTTTCTAGTTCGTAACTACTGTAAGGGTGGGGTTAGAACCCCTGTCGAGTGAGTCGTGAAACTCCAGGCCAGTGCGTGTCTTGTAGTGCCTAGTCATGGAGCGGGACACGGGGGCGCTGACCCCTGGAACACCCTCCAGGTATACTGTTGTTAAATGCTTTCTTGCAGTCGAAAAATATACAGTCTACCAGTACTTGTTTTTCTTAAGTTTAACTGACAATGATGCTTTAATATACAATGTTTCGCCCACAGTGGTGCTTTAATATTCGATGTTTCGCCTTCAGTGGTGCTTTAATATCCATGTAAAGTAAAAGGACGCAAGTGCAACTAATGTGACTTTTTATTGTGGCAACGTTTCGCTCTCCAGTAGCTTTGTCAAGCCGTTATGTAACGGCTTGACAAAGCACCTGCAGAGCGAAACGTTCCCACAATAAAAATGTCACATTAGTTGCACGTGTGTCCTTTTACTTTCATAATGTCCGTAAATTTTACCAACATTATTAATATACCCTGTTTCGCTCAAGTGGTGCTTTAATATACGATGTTTTGTCCACAGTGGGGGCTGTATTATACCATCTCAACTTGTTGCTTTATGGTAATGGTCACCAAAATAGGGAGAGATAGTGGTAAAAAAAAAAAAACCCTGCCATTTTTAAAGTAAATGGGATTTGAAACAGTGGGGGGAAATGAATAGACAAGATGGGAATCCAAAGGAATTTAAAGGAAGATTTAGATTTTTAAGAGGATTAGAAGTTCTAAATACTGGTTTAGAAAGCACCCGTTAAATTTTAGTTGGGACTATTGACCCAAAAAAAAAAATCAAGAAT
>NC_069427.1:14760424-14822424 GCF_026875155.1 Cherax quadricarinatus
TCTCCCACTCTGAGCACTCCACAACCTACCTGCCTTTCTTTCGTCTCCACTATTACACCAGCCATGAAATAAACAGTTCTCCGTTCCTGTTTAAGCCAAACAGAAAGTGTGACACGTGAAACTCTTTCAAAAACTGAGAGTAACGTAATATCTGGCTGCAGGAAAGTCACAGAGTTATTACATTTTAACTGGTTTAAAAGCGAGATCATGTCGAACTCCCGCTGTGAAAAACTCAGAGCAACGTTAATTCTTTCGCAAATATATTATAGGGTCGTTAAACATCACTGCGGTACCTCAAACCAGTCGTTTAAAGATCTCGCTGAAGACTTAATTACATCATTAAGATATTTTCCACTAAAGAGAACCGCCAGCCCAATCCCTAGAGAAATGCGAGGCGATTAAGACGTCAAAAATACCAGCGGAACAATAGAGACGTCAACCTCTAACAAGAGGAGTGTAATTATGACCCTTGACGGTCCGGATGGAAGGACTCATCACATGACTTTGATAGAGAGAGAGAGAGAAACAAGAGTGGCAGAGTGATAAAGAGAGAGAGAGAGAGAAAGTTAGGAATCCTTAACCTGTAAATAGCTTGTCAATAAAGCTAGGGATCCTTAACCTTGTCAGACCCTGTGTAAAGAGAGAGAGAGAGAGAGAGAGAGAGAGAGAGAGAGATAGAAAGAGAGAGCCTCTAGTCGACTGAATATTACATCTTTCTTTAAAAAAAAAGATCTTCTATTACAATTCAAGGCGAATCGGAGCTCAGATCCCCGTGATCTAACTAGCAGAGTTGCCTCACCTATAAACCAGACAAGACACAAGTACTACAAAATCTTCACTTTCTGTTAGAGCAAGTAAAGATTATTCAGGTCACTACAAGTTAGAGCGAGTCAAGACGATACAAGTTCGAACGAGACAGATAAAAGATGGAACGAGTTCAGTGAAAATTCGAACGATTCAAACGATAAATTAGAACGAGTGACCACGATTCGAATTACAACAAATAAAATGAATGTTAGAACGAGGTAGATGAAAGAGCGAGTTAAATAATAAAAAAAGCCAGAATTAATTGCCATGAAAAAAGGAAAAACAACAGCTACTAATACAAGTACGACTTTAGCTTCATAAAATCTGAACGACACATTACACAAATAACCCGTACATACGAGACAGGAGCTTACGACGACATTTCGGTCCGGCCTAAAATGTAAAATTACAGCGAATTACCGAAGATGATCAAAGACTGGCGAAAGCGCATTAACTATAAATATAAACCCACAGAACGAAAAGAATTGGTCCCCAGAGTAAATCAGTTCTAGAAATAGAACAGCAGCAGTGTTCTAAGCACTATACCAGCATGGGGGTTGTGGTTAAAGTGCTAACCTACTGATTTTAGAACTAATTTGCTGCTGGTTCTCAGTCTACTCGTTCTGTGTATTGAATAGTAATAAAATTAACCAAAAATTCTAATGGTATAACTCGTTAAAATATCCAAAAAATGCAATAATATATAAACATTGTAATTATAATAAGCCAAGATATATATTTAAAACGAAATTAGATTATCAAATTTACGTCATTTTAAGATAAGGAGAATTAGAACCAGTTAACTATTCCCAAACAATATCAAGGGGGGCAACGTTTCGCACGTTTCTAGGCAAGATTAAACCATACCACGGGTGGGGATAGAACCCGCGATCAAAGAGTCTCAACACTCCAGACCGCGGTTCTATACCCACCCGTGGTATGGTTTGTTTGCAATCGTGTCATTACGATTTCGTGAGTCAAGTTAGGCAAGATTCCTAAGTTTAGAACGAGTCAGAATATTCTGATCCCTGGAAAAAAATATCCTCTAAGCAGGCGTCGCTGAGTGTGTTTAGGATAAATAAAGTTACTGCACCACTATAGAGAGTTAGGATAATTTCTGGAACGTTATTATAATGGGTCTAAACCTATAGTCAATTTTAGGATTTTGCTGTGAGGGGCGAATTTCTGGGGCAGTGCCACTCATCCTGTGAGTGAACATGCTGCCATAATGATAGTACTGGTCAGTGCCACTCATCCTGTGAGTGAACATGCTACCATAATGACAGTACTGGTCAGTGCCACTCATCCTGTGAGTGAAAATGCTACCATAATGATAGTACTGGTAAGTGCCACTCATCCTGTGAGTGAACATGCTACCATAATGATAGTACTGGTCAGTGTCACTCATCCTGTGAGTGAACATGCTACCATAATGAGAGTACTGGTCAGTGCCACTCATCCTGTGAGTGAAAATGCTACCATAATGATAGTACTGGTCAGTGCCACTCATCCTGTGAGTAAACATGCTACCATAATGAGAGTACTGGTCAGTGCCACTCATCCTGTGAGTAAACATGCTACCATAATGAGAGTACTGGTCAGTGCCACTCATCCTGTGAGTAAACATGCTACCATAATGATAGTACTGGTCAGTGCCACTCATCCTGTGAGTAAACATGCTACCATAATGATAGTACTGGTCAGTGCCACTCATCCTGTGAGTAAACATGCTACCATAATGAGAGTACTGGTCAGTGCCACTCATCCTGTGAGTAAACATGCTACCATAATGATAGTACTGGTCAGTGCCACTCATCCTGTGAGTAAACATGCTACCATAATGAGAGTACTGGTCAGTGCCACTCATCCTGTGAGTAAACATGCTACCATAATGAGAGTACTGGTCAGTGCCACTCATCCTGTGAGTAAACATGCTACCATAATGATAGTACTGGTCAGTGCCACTCATCCTGTGAGAAAACATGCTACCATAATGATAGTACTGGTCAGTGCCACTCATCTGTGAGTAAACATGCTACCATAATGAGAGTACTGGTCAGTGCCACTCATCCTGTGAGTAAACATGCTACCATAATGATAGTACTGGTCAGTGCCACTCATCCTGTGAGTAAACATGCTACCATAATGAGAGTACTGGTCAGTGCCACTCATCCTGTGAGTAAGTAAACATGCTACCATAATGATAGTACTGGTCAGTGACACTCATCCTGTGAGTAAACATGCTACCATAATGAGAGTACTGGTAGTGCCACTCATCCTGTGAGTAAACATGCTACCATAATGAGAGTACTGGTCAGTGCCACTCATCCTGTGAGTAAACATGCTACCATAATGATAGTACTGGTCAGTGCCATCATCCTGTGAGTAAACATGCTACCATAATGATAGTACTGGTCAGTGCCACTCATCCTGTGAGTAAACATGCTACCATAATGAGAGTACTGGTCAGTGCCACTCATCCTGTGAGTAAACATGCTACCATAATGAGAGTACTGGTCAGTGCCACTCATCCTGTGAGTAAACATGCTACCATAATGATAGTACTGGTCAGTGTCACTCATCCTGTGAGTAAACATGCTACCATAATGATAGTACATGGTCAGTGCACTCATCCTGTGAGTAAACATGCTACCATAATGATAGTACTGGTCAGTGCCACTCATCCTGTGAGTAAGTAAACATGCTACCATAATGATAGTACTGGTCAGTGCCACTCATCCTGTGAGTAAACATGCTACCATAATGAGAGTACTGGTAGTGCCACTCATCCTGTGAGTAAACATGCTACCATAATGAGAGTACTGGTCAGTGCCACTCATCCTGTGAGTAAACATGCTACCATAATGGTAGTACTGGTCAGTGCCACTCATCCTGTGAGTAAACATGCTACCATAATGATAGTACTGGTCAGTGCCACTCATCCTGTGAGTAAACATGCTACCATAATGAGAGTACTGGTCAGTGCCACTCATCCTGTGAGTAAACATGCTACCATAATGATAGTACTGGTCAGTGCCACTCATCTTGTGAGTGAACATGCTCCTTAATGATAGTACTGGTCAGTGCCACTCATCCTGTGAGTGAACATATAAAATTTTTAAACTTGGAATTAACCAGAATCACTTAGGAACGAATCTAGATCTTCAAGTTAGAAACGAGACGAACTTCCCCAAACATGAAAGTATGAATGATACATGTATGATATACAATCTAGGAAAGATGGACACATAGGCGCCGATCGAATGTTTCATTTAGAACACATTTCGCTTGTAACTACTCAAAACAAAACTGCTAAAGTTAGAATGAGTAAAGAATGGCTTACGTTATGCAGGTCAGTACATGCTGGAGCTTCCTGGTCCACGGGGGTCTCATGTATCCGGAAATCCGACGCATAATCCGGTCACCTCGTCATGTTTCCAGAGTCCGGCCAGCGACATAGCCAGGATATATGTTAGCATGTGACCAGCAGACGTGACTGCTGCTGCTGTTGCGGCTGTTTCTGTTGTTGTCGTTGCGGTCGTGTTAAAACTAAAGGCGACACTGGTGATGTCGATTCTGTATTGAACGGGGGTTTGTTCTTAGTACCTTCCTGTCACTTGTTGACGACGTCACCTTCGGTCACACTCGTATCTGCATCTGATCACTTGCGATTCGTCGGGGAGAGCGGATAGTGGGGTGTTCACCTGTTACGCTTGACGCAGAGGCAAGAGAACAAGGGCCAGACACGCCGTTCTTGTGGCAGCGTCAGGTGGGGAGGCGGGGCAGGAGATTGGGCCGAACTGGCTGGTCTGATCCTTGCGGGGAACACACGTACACACTCACACACGCACACACACACACTCACTTTCCTCCTGGCGGCGCTGTGGAGGGTCAGGGGGAGGAGAGTTTACAAGGGAGTGCAAGGGGGTCGACGCAGGGAGCAGTGTGAGGGGAGGGAGGAAGAATGGAGCAGTGGGAGAAAACGCTCCATACTAGCCCGCCCGCGGCTGGAGCATCACTGAACGAGGGCACCTCCACATTCTCCCTCCTGCTCTCTCTCTCTCTCTCTCTTTCTCTCTCCTCTTTCTCTCTCTCTCTCTCTCTGGACTAAGGACTCGTCCTCCTCCTCTGGGCCCTCCCAGGAGTCCCTCACTAAGTGTCCTGGTGACTCCCTCCCTCCCTGGCAGCTTGCCGAGGTGCGATGATCCTCCTGCCTGACTGCTAACGAAGAAAAGAGGCAGAGTGAGATGTGGTGCAGTGTGATTCTTATTATTTTGTAGCCGCAGTGTGTGGTAACACTATTTTATGAGTTACACTTAGTAAACACCCGCAGTGTGTGGCTACAGTATTCTACATGTAAAAATTAAATTGTGGGAACAATATCAAGCCTTATTTTTCTGTCATATTCTATCACACACAGAGGGAAGGCTGGCATAAGTAATAAAATCTATCAGCGTAAGATGGGACACTTCATTAGCGTGATGAGGATATCTTCAAGCATTCCACTGATATATATATAAGTATATATATATATATATATATATATTATATATATATATATATATATATATATATATATGTATATATTATTTATATATATATATATATATATATATATATATATATATATATTATATATATGTATATATATATATATATATATATATATATATATATATATATATATTTATATATATATATATATATATGTATATATATATATATATATATATATATATATATATATATATAATATATATATATATATATATATATGTATATATATATATATGTATATATATATATATATATATATATTATATATATTTATATATATATATATATATATGTATTATATATATATATGTATATATATATATATATATATATATATATATATATATATATATATATATATATATATATATATATATATATATATATACAATAAGATGACAGTAAACAGGTGATTTCGGAATATGCAAAACAACACTGTGAAAGAATAGAGAAATTCCAAGCGCTTTCGTGGCTACTCGCCTGGAATTTCTCTATTCTTTCACAGTGGTTTTATATATATATATATATATATATATATATATATATATATTAACAAAAAAAATGTAAAATATTGATAAAATGAAAAGACTGAATTGAAAGCATATCTTCGAAAATACGTGTGGACACTTTTGGAAATTTAATTACACTGGGATACGATGCTTGTAAAATCTCGTGAAGCAGTTAGTAACCGAGTGAGTGAGACAGTGATGGATGAGCTGCGTCTCGCTCACACCATGACCAGGATGAGCCAATGTGGGTCTCTTGATTCTTCTTTGGCGCTGCTTGTATATTTTGATGGGTAGTTACGGTGTTGATGATGATGACGATATTATTACATTATTATTATTATTATTATTATTATTATTATTATTATTATTATTATTATTATTATTATTATTATTATTATTAGTAGTAGTAGTAGTAGTAGTAGTAGTAGTATTAGTATTAGTATTTGTATTGGGTATCCCTCAAAGGGGAACATATAAGTCGTTGCCTGTATTTTTTTCTTTCTGTGTTTTTTGTACTTTTTCGATATAATTTCGCTGATAACTCGGAAACCCTTCGTCCGATCGGATTCAAACTTTGAGCCCATAGGGCCAGGATAGTAGTAACCCATTAAATTTCCTTTCCATGTTGATGTGGTAAAACAGTAAAAAAAAAAAATACTTGAAATATATTAACCCGTTCCATAACTGGAGAATGACTCATCCGATCGGTTGTAAATTTTATTGAATAAATAGTGATATTCCTTTTCTATTCAGTAACAAAAGAACGGTTCTTCAGATGGACTTCAGAATGTTAACGATGCTGTAGTCTGAAAGACGCACGTTACTCCATAAATATAATCTGATTTGGTGCAAATTTTAAATTTTAAAAATTATTATTATTATTAATATTATTAATGTTAGGTAAGACACATATGCAACAGTTAGGTATCTTTATTATGAAACGTTTCGCCTACACAGTAGGCTTCTTCAGTCAAGTACAGAAAAGTTGATAGAAGCAGAAGATACTTGAAGACGATGTAATCAGTCCATCACCCTTAAAGTTTTGAGGTGGTCAGTCCCTCAGTCTGGAGAAGAGCATTGTTCCATAGTATGAAAAAATATGGAGATGAAGTGACAGGATGGAGCTTTTTATAGCGCCAAGAGGTGAGACGTAGGCCACTAGGAGAGGTAAGAACTCAGATGTTGAGAGGTCAGGTCCCTCTCAAATCCAGCCGCTCTCACTAGTGGAAGTTGTCGAAGTGAGAGCGGCTGGATTTGAGAGGGACCTGACCTCTCAGCATCTGAGTTCTTACCTCTCCTAGTGGCCTACGTCTCACCTCTTGGCGCTATAAAAAGCTCCATCCTGTCACTTCATCTCCATATTGTTTCATACTATGGAACAATGCTCTTCTCCAGACTGAGGGACTGACCACCTCAAAACTTTAAGGGTGATGGGCTGATTACATCGTCTTCAAGTATCTTCTGCTTTTATCAACTTTTCTGTACTTGACTGAAGAAGCCTACTGTGTAGGCGAAACGTTTCATAATAAAGATACCTAACTGTTGCATATGTGTCTTACCTAACAACCTGTCGGAATTTTATACCATTTTAATGTTCAATATTATTAATATTATTATTATTATTATTATTATTATTATTATTATTATTATTATTATCAGAACTAAGCGCTAAACCCACAGGGGTCTTACAGCTCTGCAAATTTTACTCAAATTGTTAAAAAAGAATGAAATTGTTTGAATCAGATCAATTAGTGAGCAACGCCCTTTCTGACTGGCTTCAAACTTTTACCCACGGTGAGTGTTTTCAAAAAAAAAAAAAAAAAAAACTTTCTCAGTTACTTTGTGCTGCGTAAAAGTTGCAATTTGACACTTTTATTTAGTAATTTGCTTCCCATGTAATAACTATGAGATGCCTCCTCTGAACGGCTTCAAACCCTAAATAATGGTGTATCTTAATTGTAAATATTTTTCGGTTTAGCTTTTGGCTGTGTGGTTGCCGGGTTACCATTTATTTTCCCAATTTTATCAAATTGGGAAGAGAACTTAAATAGGATCTAAATGAGAAAATAGGCGAAACTTTCCTATTTTCGAAATATTCTCAGCAACATTTGGAAATAAGTGGTATAAAATACCAGCCTGATAAAACCCACTGAGTGGGCGAAACGTTGTCAATAAAGGATCACATTAATACTGCTTTTGCGCTTATTTCTCCAACATCTTTATTTACTTTCTCCCAAATATTCGTTTATTACTCGAGAACAGCTTAATCGATCGGCTTCACATTTTCATAATGTATTTTGAGCAAGATTATGCGAGGTTGCCGCACTATGACCTGAGTCATTCCCAAACTGGGTTTCCGGGTGATAATTAGAGAAAGTCTCCGCTGATTAGCCCCAAAGTTTTAACAGTCGTGAATCCTACTTAGAAGACGATTGATATTCTTAATATAGAGGCCATTTTCAATCTCGAAATGGTATTGTATTACTTTACATTGTTATTATTATTATTATTATTATTATTATTATTATTATTATTATTATTATTATTATTATTATTATTATATGGTGTTTCTAGATATGTTACTCCCATGTTTTGCTATAGATGGAGGGAGTTACCTTGTGGAGAAACATAAGACAAGGTCCAGCCTCCATGGATGGATGGAGGAGAGACGAGATTCCAGTCCTCTTAGACTCGTAAGTCAATTGTAGTCGACTAGTTGAGTAAGTTTATTCAGGTACACATAAATACAGTTACATACATTATCATACATAGCAGCATGTGTGTACATTACCCGGGATGACCACCCAAAAAATGTCGAAGTTAATGATTATGATGATTCTATAACAACAATGATGAGAATGATGGATCGTTATCTTCATTTTCTTATTTTTCTTCTTCTTATTATTATGATTATTATTATTAAAATTTATCTTCTGTTATAATTATAAGGCAGCACTAAACCCGTAGAGATTATACAGCGCCTGGGGGGGGGGGGATGGAAGGCATTCATGCTTAATTCAGATCCAATTCCCTTGATCAAGAGCCCTTTACCAGCGTCAAGGAACCTTCTTTGAGGGGATTTGACTTCTAAAAATATATAACAGTATGATAATATTTTTGTCATTACTAGGTTGCTAACTAATATATATTCGGAAAGGGATATATACTAATAAGTGTATGTCCCTTGGTGTATACACACAACTTTTATGTGTACAGGTTACGTGTAGCCTTAACGATAGTCTTCAAACCTAATAATGCAGCAGTTTAATAGGCAAGAAGGTATTTGTGATAGTCTAAAACGTATGAGTAATAATGTATGGGATCCGTAATACATATCCCACCAGTGTTGTGGTCCAGCGCCGTCTGTTGCGGAATTTCACAATTCAGTGCCCTTTGAGGGATGTTGGTCGCCCCTCCTCTTCTGTCCAGTTAACCAACCACATGCTGCCACGTCACCACATGCCGGCCACTTGCACAATACTACGTCATAGAGCGCCAACCAGCCACATGCTGCCGCGTCATCGAGTGGGCGGGGCAGCATCCTAAAAGGTTATTACGTTTTAGTTTTCGTGGTTCAGAGAACGGTGACGTTGAGAGGAAGACTTGAGCAACCCTGGGAAGTTACTAACCCAGGATGACCCAAGAAAGCCGATCAGTCTGGCTTATTTCCATTTGTGTTCTATAGTCCTCTTCCCCCAGGATGCGACCCACAAGATTCTGCTACCAGGTACAACAGATACAAGGAAACATGCCCAATGTTTCCACTCGCCCCAGGATTGAACCAGGTTCCTTCGGCTGTGAGCCGAAGCGCACTAAGAATTATTAGACCTAGAGGGATAATAAGCCATAATATTCCAAGAAATCTAAGCGTTGTGGCTTATTTTCGTTAAAACCCTTAGGTCTTTCGTGCAAGATGAGTTCCACAACAGTCCACTAACTCATAGGCAGAAATTAACTAGTAAGTAAAGAATAACAGATGTTAGGACACTTGTTCATCTCTATCAGCCGGGCTGTTCGTCATGCGTTTGGCTACATACAGCCAGCAGTAACAGCCTAGTTAATCAGGCCCTGGTCCACCGGAAGGCCTGATCAAGGACTGGGCCTCGGGGGCGTTGACCCCCGGAACACCCTCCAGGTAGAAGGTGGTGACAGTGTTTTGATTGTCACGAAAATGTATCCAGACGCGTGTCCTCAGGTAATGACCATCGCTATGAATAAGTAACCGTTGCTGTACTGGAACTAGGTAACAATGGTGTGTGATATCGACAAGTTCTTGGAAAGACACAGAAAAAGCAAACACTAAGCCATTTTATTGGAAATGTTTTAGTCCTGGGACCATGGCCATTTATGGTCCCCAAGGTTCCGGGACCGAAGCGTTTTCGATACAGTGTCCTAATGATTGTATTTTGTGTCTTTTTTCTACTAACGAGTTAACCCAGTGGCTAACGCGTCGGTCTGGAGTTTTACGACTCACTAGAAGCGAGTTCAAGCCTCGCCCGTGGTATGGTTTGTTTGCAATTGTGTCATTACGATTTCGTGAGTCTCCAACTCATTAGAAAAAATCGCAGGATCTCCTTATAGTGCCCTAGGGATGGGAGGAAAATTAGATGGAAGGAACTTCTAGGACAGTATAAGGAAGTAAGAAACAGAGAGTATAATCCTGAGAATGTAGGGGAAGTGGCCTGCACAGTTACGACAAGAAACGCACTTGAAAGGATGGATAGGAAAAGACTGATCGTGAAGCAGATGAACAACAAGGGCATCGAATAAATATTCCTCAGCTTCAGGGTGACTAGAAAGCGGAATGGCCTAGACGAGGAAGTTGTCGGAAGCGAAGTCCATGCACAGTTTTAAGGAAAGGCACGACAGGGCCTACGACGCACACACAGCCAAGCAAGCGCACTTAAAGAAAGTGCAAAGGTTTGCAACGGCACTAGTCCCAGAGCTAAAGGGCATATCCTACGAGGAGAGGTTAAGGGAACCCGACCTGACGACATTGGAGGACAGAAGGGAGAGGGACGACGTGATAACGACATATAAAACACTGAGAGGAATCGACAAGGTGGACAGGGACAGGATGTTCCAGAGACGGGACACAGCAACAAGGGGTCACAGTTGGATGTTGAAGACTCAGATGAGTCACAGGGATGTTAGGAAGTATTTCTTCAGTCATAGAGGTGTCAGGAGCTGGAATAGTCTGGAAAGTGAGGTAGTAGAGGCAGGTACCATACGTAGCTTTAAGAAGAGGTATGATAAAGCTCATGGAACAGGGAGAGAGTGGACCTAGTAGTGATCAACAAAGAGGCGGGGCTAGGAGCTGTGAATCGACTCCTGCAGCCACATATAGGTGAGTACACACACATACACACATAAAAGGCCAAGTGTCTATCGATAAGTGCCTTTGAGAACTAGTAACTACAATAGCGAGGAAATGGGGAAGGGTCAGTAGCCCCGTGCACTAGCAACATACGGAGGCACTCACTAGCTTAGGAAGACCCGCCAGTGCCACTCACACCACAGAGTTCATCCCAAGTAGAGAGGAAACAGTGCGGGCACTTGGCGGGGCGCCAGCAGGCTTCCAGGCTGTAGAATAATGAGACTGGAAGCAAGGGAAGTCACAAATACGCCGGAACACAGACAGACACTTCCCTTTCCGCCCTCCCAGCGATGGTTGATTGTTTTGTTAGGTATGGAGACAGTAAGAACTTACAGAGTATTTATTCACTGGCACAACGTTTCACTCCGTGTAGAATTTTATCGACTCATAACTTAAAGTTCTACCTAGAGCGAAATGTTCATCCCGTATAACCTTGTTCTGAAGCTTATACACTTGTCTTATACGTCGTCTTCGAGTTTAATTTACTAAGCCAGCAGAAGGCCTCGGTCAGATGACCAAAAGCTCCAGACGAGGGTCATCATATGACTAAGACCCGCGTCAGGAAGCACTTGTCCTGTTTCCTGACAAAATTTACCTAACCTAACCTAACACTTCATATCACATGTACAGCAACAATCAAGAATACTGCAGTCATAAAAATACGGTTTAAAGTGAACTCTGAGCGCAAACATACTGAACATATACCCTCTCTTCCCCCTCGGTATATATACATTGTTGTTCTCAGTGCATATACACATAAGAAAGAAATACACTCCTAAGACAATGTAACCAAGAAAAGTTTTGAACGTCGGAGACGTTACGAAGCAACTGCAGCAGCTTGCCACAGCAGGAGAGATTGATCGCACCGGGAGCCATTCTGAAACACTTCTCTGGAGCATTACCAGAAAGTCAAGCAGTTCAGAGGCACATATACAGCAGCTAAGACGAGGTATTCACACTGGCCGGAGCCATGAACAACACTAGGACGCTGGTGCACACAAGCAACTGTAGTGACAACACACATTACGGATTCAACACAAATGGAGTCATTCTAATATCTTAACTCGTGCAGTCATGAGTTGGAAAAGGAATCTCTTAGCAAACTGCATGTATCCTCAAGAAGAAGAAGAAGAAGAAGAAGAAGAAGAAGAAGAAGAAAGAGAGTGATGAAAGGAGGAAATTATATTCTGCATCGGGATACATTCTAAGGGAATGATATATATTATAATATTATATATATATATATATATATTTTATATATATTATATATATATTATATATATATATATATATATATATATATATATACATGATCCAGTAAGTGTTGTTACCTAAACAAAACTCACGATCCTTGTTGCTCCCACTATGCATAGAAGCCTAGCAAGTGATCAGGCTGAGGTGAAGCCAGCTACCTCCCTCACACCTTGACCCTTTAGTGCCTGGCTCTCCTGGTGCCTGTCCCTTCTGGTGCTTGGCCCTCCTTGTGCCTGGCCCTATATGACCCCGATGGGTTTAGCACTTCCCAGTGATTAAACTAAATTGATACAATGTCTCAAACTCCATCAAAAGCCTTGTCACTCTCGTCGTTTAGAAACGCGTCACAGTTACGTTACCGTGGTAGCAGCAGTGACGCAAGCACAACATACACCGTCCCTTTGGCGTCACCTTACCTGCGGAGGAGAAACAAGAGTCATCAGCTGGGCAAAACACTGGTAATTCATCCCAGGAAAATAATAACTACAAATAACTATTGATAACTCTGCAACAGTCATTATTAACTAATAAGAGCGCTTTACAACTATATAATAACTGTTATTAGCTATTGCTTTGAGCATACATGTGTGTGTATGTGTGCGTGTGTGTGTGTATGATTGCTTATTGGTGATCACTTCTCTATAGTTACAGAAGAGTTATGTTCGTTGTGTCCCGTCTTCAGTGTTTGTAATTACAGCAGCAGAGTTATGGTCGTTGTGTCCCGTCTTCAGTGTTTGTAATTACAGCAGCAGAGTTATGGTCGTTGTGTCCCGTCTTCAATGTTTGTAGTTCCAGCAGCAGAGTTATGGTCGTTATGTCCCGTCTTCAATGTCTGTAGTTACAGCAGCAGAGTTATGCTCGTGGTGATCGCTTTCCAGGGATCCAAATATCCCATATAATCTTTTAGGCACTGTGTTTCTTTCAGTATCTTGCTAGTGTACCCTCTTGTTCTCCTTGATAACATTGATAAGGAGTTGTCCTTACTTAAGTATATGTTACCGTGGAGAATACGTGAGCGCTCGTGTGTAGATAGCGAGTGTAGTCTTGCATAATTTATAGTCCAGTGCACTCCTAACTCACTCACAAATTGGAGATCAATCTTTAAACGACGTTTCACTACGTTGCAGTCAATAATCAACTCATCAGGATTTAGATATTATTTATATTCTTTCTGTGGGTTAACTGTGTGTTGTTGCAACCACGGCATTGCAACTTGCGTCCCACAAGCGCAGTGCATGCTTTTTTTTTTCTCATCTGGCGCAGACAAATCCACACTCTCCCATTGGCTTACCACCAAAACAAAGCAAAAACAAAACTCGCGAATGCCTGATGAAAACTCACGAAGGAAACTGAACTGCAGTATTCGTGAATAATGATTAAAGAGGAAATATTCACTACCCCTCGGCCTCCCTGGAGGACAGTTTCTTTAGAGAAAACTCTCAGTCAAGCAAATTACAGAGTGAAGGAGCGAGCCTTCAACACATAAGTTGCCTCTTTATAACTTTCAAGGAGGTAATTATACTACATATTTATGTTTTAACAATAATTTCTCTTCATTCTTTTCTTTCCATCATCCTTCGTCTTCTTCTCCTCTTCATTACCCTTTTCCTCCTCTTCCTCCTCCTACTGTTCCTCCTCCTCGACAATTCTTCGTCCACATCCTTTTCCTTCACCTTTATTTCCACCCTCTTTTTCCTCCTTTTGCTCCTTCCTTTCATCCTTCTCCTCCTTCTTCATTGCTTTTACGACCTTCCCCTTTTCTCTTTTCACTGTCTTGCCTCTGTTCCTTTTTGCTCTTCCCCTTTGTTTATTTATTTATTTATTTTTAAATATACATCATCGACTAGAAAATTGTTTTCACAAACGAGCGAATAAATATTAATTTAGTCTGCTGCTGTTACAGCAGACATCAGTCGCAACAACAGCAGCTCAGCAGAAACAGCAAAAATAAGCAGAGCTATTAGTTATAACAGCAACGGAATTTTTCTTGAGGGAGAGAGAGAGAGAGAGAGAGACAGAGAGAGAGACAGAGAGAGAGAGAGAGAGGAGAGAGAGAGAGAGAGAGAGAGAGAGAGAGAGACAGAGAGGAAACACCCCTTGGCTGAGGCAAGGATTCCGGCAGACACTTTATAATGTAACTCCTTCTAAGATTCTCAAGATCACGGTTGGCAGTTCCAGTCCAGGGTGTATCTACCTGCCTTTTCCCCTATCTCTCCCCTTCCTTCCCTTCCTCCTTCTCTCCTTTCATTCCTTCCTTTCCTCCCTTCTTCCCTCCCTCCCTCCCTCCATAACTTCCTCCTTTCTTCTCCTAACATTAAGTCACGTCTACTTGCAAGTGCCGTGGTTGCGGTGTTAACTGTGTGTTCCATCCCTCCCTCCCTTCCATTCCTCCCTCCCTCCGTACCTTCCTTCTTCTCTTCCTCCTTCCTTTCCCCTTTCAACATGCGGTCATGTCTTCCTGTGAGAGCCTTGGCTGTGGTGTTGATTGTGTCTCTCAGAGTGTCGGGCACCGGATGTTCCACTTTCCTCCAGTTCGTCAACAGTGTGCAGGTCTGACATTCACCAAGGCACGACACAGGCCAAGGAGGCAAACACACAGAAATTCAAAGAGCACGCCTCCTGCACGCCTCCTGCACGCCTCCTGCACGCCTCCTGCACGCATTCTGCACGTCTCCTGCACATCCAATGACTTCTCTAAGCTGATTAATCTTCCTACCTCATAACAAAAAACATTTTTAGGTTAGATCGTCTGTTCCTTTACAGCGAGATACACGCGCTGCTCCTGGCTAAATCGCAAGAATTGTTTTATACAAAAGACTTAACCTAAATAACAGAGTGAGAGCTATTTACAAAAGAGAATCAGTGTCTCTTTATCCACATGACTGAGAGGACGAGACCAGATATAGTAGGAGAGGTGAGGTGGAGTAAGTTTATTTAGGTACAGTTATATACGTAAGCACAGTTATCATACATATTGAGATATGCATATAATATCAAAGTAAACAGGTGATATCATTATATGTAGAGCAACCACTGTGAAAAAATAGTAGAATTCCAAACGCATTCGTGATTTCTCACATTATCACAGTTCCCTGATAATGTGAGGAATCACGAAAGCGCTTGGAATTCTACTTTTTCACAGTGGTTGTTCTGCTTATTAAGGTCAGACAAGTGGGATTGGAAGTAGGAAAGGGGGAACGGAGACTTGGGAAAGGAAAAATCAGGTAAGAGTGGAAAGGGGCGAGTTAGAGAGCGATACTAGAAATGGAAAATAGGAGAATATGAACTGATGAAAATAATATGAGAAGTATTTAAGGAGAAAAAGAGGTGTCAAGAATAGACACTGTGTACCATGAAGAGCACGGTGAACCATGAAGAACAGTGTGAACCATGAAGAACAGCGTGAACCATGAAGAACACTGTGAACCATGAAGAACAGCGTGAACCATGAAGAACACTGTGAACCGGCCAGAACACTGTGAACCAGGCAGAACACTGTGAACTAAGCACTGCTTCTGGGTGTAGTGGTGGTGGTAGTTGTGATGGTGTCGAACGAGCAAGTAACCTTTTCTAAGAGGTGATGAAGACCTTCTCTGTTATGTACACAACACCCAGGATCATTGGTCACCACACGAAGGTTACACCCTGGGGACTAAGATAGCTTCCTAGAGGGGACAGCAACACCCAGGATCACTGGTCCCCATGCACGAAAGTTACACCCTGGAGACCAAGACAGCTCCCGGGAGAAGAATCTTAGAGAAAACTAATAGTCAAGAATAGAATCACTAAAAGTGACCCACAAGAGAAATTCTTAAATATTTCAACAACCAGTCGCTTTATCAGTCTAATACAGAGAATAATTACTGGAGACGACGATAGACGGTGAAGAAATATTTTGAGGTGATCAGTCCCTCAGCCTTGCTAGGAGGGGTTCAGTCTCTCATCTTTGATGAATATAGATAATTTTTAAAGGGGAGAATATTGGAAATCTTGCCTCGACCTTGACAGACAAAAGTATATTATAAGCAGCTGCCCCTTGAAAACCTTATAGGGTAAAAAAGGCAATTTATAGAAAGCTCCTAAAAGTGGCATTTAAAGAATGGAACAGACCACAAAACAACTCTCTAACAGAAACAGGAAAAAACCATAAGCTGAAACTACCTGTTTACTGTTACGGGATCATCGCCCCCGCGACCCGGTTCCAAACTCAGATCAACGCAAACAATTATGGAAGATCCGTACCCATAACTGTTTAATTTACCTTGTTTATAACAAGCAATCATACTGGTCTAGTACCCTACTTACCCTCGGAGAAAACAGTAGGAAGTAGTGAGTGTAATAACGGTAGGAATTAGTGACTGTTATAACAGCGACTGTTGTAACAGTGACTGTCATAACTAGCAAAACCTTTAACCAAAAAAAAAAAAAATCACGATCAAAAAACTGGAGTTCAGAGAGTTTAAATTCACTCATATACTGTTCAAAAAAGGTAATCATTGATTGTGAAATTTTTTCCCGTCATCGTACTTCTTAGTTCCCAGAGATTATGACACACAAGTGTTGAAGTCTTCAAGAGGAAACCCGACAAGTACCTCCGCCAAGTGCCAGATCAACCAGACTCTGATGGATATGTGGGCCAGTGAGCCGCCAGCAACAGCAACAGCATGGTTGACCAGGCTAGCACCAGACAAGCCTGGTCCAAGAGTAGTAAAACTATCGAAACCTCTCAGTCACCACTGAATCTCTCTCAGTGGTGACTCCTGGATGTATTATCCTACGAGAAACAACAACGGTGGAGTTTTGATTATTTATAAGGAATCCGATCCTTCAAACGCGTTTTCTTTGGTTTATTAAAAGGGTTAAACCCTTGGGGAATGTGGAAAGTGTTTCGTCGTTTTAACCCAAGTGAATTTATAATTTCGTTCACTATTGACTTTGTTCGGCAGAGAACTTTTATTCCTCGAAGTGGACCTGTCTTGCCCCCTGATGCAGTTTCACTTACCAACTGGAGGGCTCATGTGCCCTTTGATCAGTTCTTAGCTGCCATCTGGGGTTCACATGCCCTTAGAGGAGGCTTCTCCTACCACTTGGAGGTTCATAGGCCCTACTCTCCCAGCCTCCAGTACTATCTTGGTAATGGGGATGTTATGGAGTATCATGTACCGCTGATTCAGTACCACAGGTGTACTGATATCCTGCAGTGATGATACTACGGCATGCATCTAACTAGTGTTCAACAGATACACGTCAGTAGAGGACGATTTCCCACTTTATAGTGATGAGTATCATCAAATCCACAGGATTACACACTGACAACGACGATGTGCTGATATACCTGGCTGACGCACTAAGCTTACGTACCTGGCTGTCTCGATGTGTAACATTGGATTTAACTGCTGCCTCTTACACACACACACGAAACCTCACAAGTCTTGAGTGTGAAATCCCTTCAGTGGAAGGAGAATAAAAGTGTTTTAATGCTGGTAAAACGCACTTCAAGGAATTAAAGCTACTTCTCTTTTTTCATCAAGCGCGATTCCCCAAGCTTAGCGCTCCCCATATATATAATAATTAGGTGTAAAATGTATCCCAGTATTGCATAACCCCTGTCCTCAGTACCTCACTGCACCTTACGATAATGATAAATGACCCTTGAGCCTGGAACTGCAACCTTAGGGAACACCAGCTTCTAATTGTCATCTCTTATTAAATATGTGACTACCTGAGCTAATGTAAAAATCTCCAATGGTAAGTTACCGTTCATATGAAGAGTTCCTGCAGCCAGACATGACTTCTGTTTCTCCTCAGTAAACATTAGCATCTGTTATCCCAGTCAAGAGTTAAAAATGACAATATCGTGGCTACTACTACTGCTACTACTACTACTACACTACTACTACTACTACTACTACTACTATTACTACTACTACTACTACTACTACTACTACTCTACTACTACTACAACTACTACAACTACTACACTACTACTACTACTGCTACTACACTACTACTACTACTACTACTACTACTACTGCTGACTATACTACTACTAACTACAGACTATACTACTACTACTTACTACAGTAACTACATAACTACTACTATACTACTACTGCTACTGTCTCATTATTACTACTACTGCTACTACTGCACTACTACGTCTACTACTATTACTACTACAGCTACTATTACTATACTACGCTGCTACTATGCTACTACTGCTACTCTACTTACACAAACTGCTACTAGCTACTACTGTTGCTATTGCTGCTATTACTACTACTACTCCTACGCTACTACTACATACTACTACTACTACAGTACTACTACTACTACTGCTACTGCTGCTATTACTGCTACTACTACTACTACTAACTACTACTACTACTGACTACTACTAACATACTACTACTACTACTGCTACTACTACAGTACTACTACTACTACTACTACTGCTAATCTACTACAACTACTACTACTACACTACTCTACTACTACTACTACTGCTACTACTACAGTACTACTACTACTACTACTTACTACTGCTACTACTACTACTGCTGCTATTACTGCTACTACTACTACTACTACTACTACTACTACTCCTACACTACTATACTACTACTTACACTACTACTATACTACTACTGCTATACTACTACACTACTACTATACTAGTACCTACTACTACTATTTAACTACTACTACTGACTACTACTGCTACTACTACTACTACTACTGCTTCTGCTACTGCTACTAATACTACTACTACTACTACTACTACTACTAGCTACTACACTACTACTACTACTACACTACTACTTACTACGCTACTGCTGCTATTATCTACTACTACTACGCTACTACTACATACTACTACTATTACTACTACTACTGCTACTACTGCTGCTATACTGACTACTCTACTACTTACTACTGACGTACTACTACTTACTACTTCTACTACTACTACTCTACTCTACTATCTACTACTCTACTACTGCTATTACTACTATACTACTACATACTACTACTCTAGCTACTAGCTACTACTTACTATTACTACTACTACTACTACTACTCTACTATTATACTACTACTACTACTACTCTACTTACATGCTACTACTATACTACTACTACTACTACTACTCAAAGTACTATACTACTACTCTACTACTACTACTACTACTGCTACTACTGCTACTGCTGCTATTACTGCTACTACTACTACTACTACTACTACTACTACTACTACTACTACTACTACTACTACTAGCTACTACTACTACGCTACTACTACTACTACTACTACTATCTGCTACTTACTACATACTACTACTACTACTCTGCTATTATCTACTACTACTACTACTTACTACTACAGTTCACTACATACTGCATACTACTACTCTACTACTACTGCTACTACTACTCAAATACTGCTGCTATACTGTCTAACTACTACTATACGCTGCTACTCTACTACTAGCTATGCTACTACTACTACTACTACACTACTACTACTGCTACTACTACTACTACTTACTGCTAACTGCGTATCTCTACTACTACTACTGCTTACTACTACATACTACTACTACAACTACTACTATACTACTCTAACTTACTGGCTAACTCTATACAGTACTACTATACTACTCTGCTACTACTCTATTCTACTACTCTACTATACTACACTACTACTGTACTATACTACTACTACTTACTCTATACTACTATACTACTAACCTACTACTACTGACATAACTACTGATTACTACTACTGCTACTATTACACTACTAACGCTACTATTACTACTATTACTACAGTACTACTACAACTACTACTACCATACTATACTACTAATACTACTACTATACTACTACTGCTACTGCTCTACTTACTGTACTACACTACTACTACTCTCTACTACTACAGTACATATACTACTGCTATACTACTAGCTACTACTACTACTGCTACTACTTGCTATTACTACTACTACTACATGCTACTACTACAGTACTACTACTACTACTACTACTACTAACTACTGCTACTCTACTACTACTACTACTGCTACATACTCTACTACTGCTACTTACTGCTACTCACTACTAAACTACATCTACTGCTACGCTACTACTACTACTACTACTTACTACTACTACTGACTACAGTACTGACTACTACTACTGACTACTACTACTACTACTAACTACTACTACTACTACGTACTACTACTACTACTGCTACTACTACTACTGCTATTACTAGCTAACTACACTACTAGCTGTATTACTTACTACTACTACATACTACTACTACCTACTACTGCTACTACTACATACTGCTACTAATACTCTACTACTACTACTACTACTATTACTACTACTACTGCTACTACTACATACTACTACTATCTACTACTACTATTCTACTGACTCTACTACTGCTATTGCTGCTATACTACTTGCTACTACTACTACTACTATCTACTACATACTACTACTACTACAGTACTACTACTACTACTACTACTACTATCTGCCACTGCTATTACTTTCTACTACTCTAGTATACATACTAACTACTTACTACTGCTACTACTCAGTACTACTACTAGTCTACTGTACTATACTGCTACTACTACTGCTATTACTACTACTACTACTATTACTACAGACTACACTACTACTACTCTAATACTGCACTGCTACTAGCTGCTAACTGCTACTACTACTACTGCTACGTACTACTAATACTACTACTACTACTACTGCACTAACTACTCTACTACTCTGCTATACTACCTTATACTACTACTACTATACTACTACTATATGCTACTACTACTACTACTACTACGTAATACTCTACTTCTACTACTACTACTGCTGCTACTCACTCAGACTATTACTACTACTACTACTACTACTACTACTACTACTACTCTACTACAGTACTACTACTACTTACTACTGCTAATGCTAACTACTACTACTGCTACTACTACAGTACTACACTACTACTGCTACTACTACTACTGCTGCTATTACTACTACTGACTACTACATACTACTACTACTACTACTGCTACTCTGCTACTGCTGCATTATGCTACTACTACTACTACTACTACTTTACTACAACTACTCTACTACTACTACTACTACTACTACTACTCATACTAACTGCTACTACTACTACACTGCTACTACTACATACTACTACTACACTACTACTACTAGCTACGCTCTATATCTAACTACTACTACTACTACTACTACACTGACTATACTACTACTACTACTACTACTACTACTACTACTACTCTGCTACTACTACTTACTACTACTGCTACTACTACTATGCTGTACCTTACTACTACTACTACTACTATACTACTACTACTACTACTAGCTACTCTGCTATATGCACTACTACTACTACTACTACTACATACTACTACTATACTCACTACTACTACTACTACTCTACTATCTCTGCTATTACTACTACTACTACTACTACTACAGTACAATACTATCTACTAACTATACTTACTACTACTACTGCTTATTACTGCTTACTGCTACTACTCTACTACTACTACTACTATACTACTACTACATACTACTTACTACTGCTACTATCTACATATTACTATTCTACTACTACTACTACTATACTACACTGACTACTCTCACTCTGCTACTATACTACTATGCTACTACTACGTACTACTACTACTACTACTACTGCTCACTACTGCTACTACACTACTCTACTACTACTACTACAACTACTACAGTACTACTACTACTGTACTACTACTACTACTACTGCTACTACTGCTATTCTGTATTCTATACTACTACTACTCTACTGTACTGCATACTACTAGTATTACTACTACTACTGCTACATACTACAGTACTACTACTGACTACTACGTACTACTACTACTGCTATTTGTGCTATTACTAATACTACTACTACAGTACTACTACTATACTATACTAGCTATACTGCTACTACGCCTACTTCTACTATCTACTATTACTACTACTACTCTGCTATTACTGCATACTACTACTACTGCTACTACTACAGTACTATACTCTACTGCTACTACTGCTATGTGCTATTACTATATACTACTACTACTACTACTAATCTACTACTACTGCTACTAATACTACTACTACTTACTACTGCTATGCTATACTACATACTACTACTAGTACTACTACTACTACTATACTACTGCTACTACACTACTACTACTATACTGCTATACTCTACTACTACTACTGCTATTACTACAGTACTACTACTACTACTACATACTACTACTACTACTCTGTACTACTACTACTACTACTACTACTGACTACTACTACTACTGCTACTATTACTGCTACTACTACACTACTACTACTACTACTACTGCTACTGCTACTACTGTACTACTTACTGACTACTACATACTAACTACTACTGCTACTACTACACTACTACTACTACTACTACTACTACTACTACTACTGCTACTACTGTTATTACTGCTACTTACACTACAACTACTACTACTTACTGCTACATACCTACTGGTACGTCTAACTAACTACTACTGCTATACTACTAGCTACTACTACTACTGCTACTACTACTACTACTACTACTACTACTGCTACTGCTACAGTACTACTACTACTACTTCCACAACCGTTCTGGCTTCTGGCCCTTTCTGGCTTCTAGCCCTTTCTGCCTTTTTTCTCGTTCAGTTGTTATTTGACAATGTTCAGGGACGGAACGAGACATCATCGTAAGTGCGGGTTATTGGTGAATTGTCATTCCCATCCCTGTGCGTAGGATGACGCAATATTCTCTACGTAAATCAGTGAAGAGCTTTCCTGGTATGCTTTCTTATGTGTCTTAGGCATTTGACTTAACACAAAAATTTATGGCAGTTTTTACATGGAATGCCACACATAACGTCTATGATTAAAAATGTCTCATTTTTTTTTTTTTTTTTTTTTTTTTTGCATATTTCGAGATTATGTAAAAAACTATAGACAGCGAAAGACTGAATGATGGTGGATGTGTTTCCCTTACCTTGAGGTAAAAAAAAAAAAGAAACATATTCCCTATTACAGCAGTTTCTGCCTTTAATGCATACAAACTACATGTATCATGTGTTGATTTGAAATATCAAAATAACATTTGCCTAAAGGCAATACCAAGGTCTTAAATCTGTTCTGTCCATCCTCAGGGTCAGTGTTACTTAAGATTTCAAAATGCGTGTGTGATCCTCCTCTTCCCTCGTCAGTCTTACGAAGATGTATGAAACGAATTAGGTTCTGTAAGATGTCTCTTCAGAAGCTTGAATGTCTTACATGAGCGAATTTATATTAATTGTGGCTCTTTAAAGAGACATAGTTTATGCATCACAGATATTTTAATAACACTTTCGAAGGAATACTAATCATTATCGGGGTTTATTCGTGATTAAGAATGTAGGGTTTAACTCAAATGTTAAATAGTATTTTAAATCAGCTCGAGTTTTATAAGAGACAGTAGAACTATTAGTGAACTATCAGTTTGCCAATTAGCAAATTGATAGTTCACCAGTCTGGTAATTTAAAAATCTGATACTAGAAATGCCAATTTAATAATGAATAAAACTTGTAAACTCTGACAAGGAAAGAAAGACCCGGCTATGGATTAGGTGATAGCAAATTTCTTCATATCATTGGGAATTTAGTGTCATCACATAGGACGTACCTGGAGAAGATGGTCTCAGTGGGCCTGGTGTACCTGGGGTCCTGAGGGATGGGCGGCCTGGGTGGGGGTTCAGCGTTGGTATTGAGACATGTAAACATCCTGGTAAGGACGTCTGCGGAGGCGTGAAGAATCTCGTCAGTCTGCTGCTGCTGCTGCAGCCATCCGTCAACCTCGTCTCTGCTGTGATCCTGTGAGTGCCTTCTGAGGGCCAGCAGCTGCTCCGAGGTCAAGTTGAGGTTCTCAGAACACGAGCAGCGGCGCGACCTCTCTGGCGAATAGGTCGACACCTCGCTGTTTGCGCTCGACCGACCCTTCTTGGGGCGGATCTTTCGCGGGAACTTGTCGTAGTTGACGGTTGGGTTGACGTAGTTGACCCGGTCGTGGCCGATAGTGGGCGGTGAGTCCCTGCCACCGCCGCTGTGGCGGCCCCGCATGCGGAATTTCTGACCGTACATGCCCATCATAGCGCCGGTTGTTGACTCACCTAGGCAACTTCTACTCAAAGAAAATTGTTTGTATGAGGCGGTTGGTGGCAGCAACCGAGGCCCTTAGGAGGTCAAACCCTCAGGGGGGTCAAATTCTCAGGGAGGTCAGAACCTCAAGGTCAAAACCTCTGGGAGGTCAAAAACCTCAGAGGGTGGTCAGAATTTCAACTTTCACCATCACTGAACTTGAGAGCAACATTTCTGTTAATTAAATACCACAGAGAGTATATACACCTAGAGGTGTGTATCTCTCAATATATATTCTCCTGACTGGTGGTGAACAGGTGACATGCAGCCTAAATGATCTTGTAGTCGATAGGCTTGAAACCCCATTAACCAACCAAGCTGTTAACTAAATTTTCGGCGTAGGAAGTCTATGAGCTTAATCATTAATGTTCTAAGAGTAATTTACCCGTAAACTGGAGCTGAAACAAGACAATGTTTCGAACGTTCAATCGAAAAGTCGTATCTACGTTTATATCCAATGTATGTGTTAGTCGTTCTGCAGTCGTGAGAGCGAACGATAACGAAAGGTGACTGCGACATTTGAATTCTTTAATAACCGGTGAAACAAGTGGACATCAGCCGGATTCAAGAAGAACCGGATCCAAGCCTGATGCAGCTCAGTCCCTTCGCTCGATCCCTTATGCATTTCCCAGGGCGAGTTTCTGTACTTTTTCCACATGAAACTTGTTCTTTTTATTATTTTACGTCAGATTACCTAAAAAGACTTATCAGCAAAGCAGACGCGAAACGTCAGGCAGCGCCGTGTCCTGGTAAATCCAGGGAACCATCAAATAAACACGTTCGTCATGTTTGGCAAACTTACTCCGAGAAAAAAAGACAAAATAAGGGCGGGATTGAACTCGGGGATAGTGGGTCGTTAAACTCCAGACCGAGTTCAATTCCCGACCGTAGCGTAGTTTGTCAACAACCGAGTCATTACGGTTTCGTGAGTCATGTTACTAGAGAAAACTTTCCCTCATTTCTTCTGTTGCTAATTCTTACGACACTGCATAGCTTGAGAGAGAGAGAGAGAGAGAGAGAGAGAGAGAGAGAGAGAGAGAGAGAGAGAGAGAGAGATTGAGTAGAGGACGATATGATGGGAACGGTCAAGATTCCAGGCAGCGGTCTTGCAGTCAGCAACCGAACTGCTACATGGGAACGGTCAGGATTCACAGGCATGTTCTTTCCCAGCCCGAATGCATCAGCGCTAAAGCCTGGTTCACAGCTATTTCATTCCCATGCACCCGCACGTTCAATCAGCAACAAGCAGGTATTCAAGCAAATCTTCCTGTTATGTTCTACTCTTCTCTCGATTTTCTTTCATTCCCCACTCGACTCTATATACATGAAAAATCTTTCTATTGTACATATATTTATTACTTATCTCATTTCTCAATTCTATTCTCATATTATATTTTTATATATATATATATATATATATATATATATATATATATATATATATATATATATATATATATATATATATATATATATATATATATATATATATATATATGTATATATATATGCATATATGCATTACATTTTTTAAGAGAAAGGAAATGAAAATAAGTGACCACAAGGAAATATAAATGAGGTCAAGGTGAAGGCTAAAGTCAACTGATGAACACGCAAACCTCATTTTATCTGGCCCCCACCACAACTATCATTACCACCACCACCACCACTACTACTACTACTATTACTACTACTACCACCACTACCACCACCACCACTACCACCACCACCACTGCCACCACCATCACCATCACCACTATGATAACCATCACCCAGAGTAAATCCATTAACCATTTATCTCACTATTCCTCTAAGTTGTTGAAATCATCTTTTATTCTCCTTATCAGTTTTACATCATCAACAAGCAAACATACACAGAGGTCCTCTGGTATGTCTTTTAAATGTATATATAATACCTACCCCAGTAATACTCTTTATGGGACCCCAAGTGTCATCCTTACCCAAAGTGTTGTGTCCACCCTGACCCCTTAGGTAGTCTACAGTCCACTTTCAATCTTTTCCATTAACTTTCCCTGTTAGTCAAGTTTGTGCATCAGTCTGTCTGATGCTCTGGTATCAATAATCTTCTTAATAATCCTTCTTTCTGTTTTAATTATTACCTTATCGTAAAACAGGTTTATAAGACATGAAATTCTTTCTCTCATCCTTTATTGGCTGTTTTTTATTAATCCACTATTTTGCAGGCGCCCCACTGTTTTAAATATATTCTCCATGGCCTTGGGAAATATGTCATGAGCACAGGTGTGTAGTGCACCACTCCCTACCTGTCCTCTTGCTCGGATATTGGGGTAACATTTACGGTTTTCCACGGCGATGGCAGTTGGTGACTGATTACATGGTTCTTCTGCTTCTACTTTCAGAACCTTAGTTGATACACTGATGAGATCCATTACCCGTGATGTGTTCAGTTCTCTCATTAGTTTCTTCACTTCCTGGAACAGTGCATAACTCCTGAAAAGATGTATTAAATTATTTATTATTAACGTTATAGTTAATATAAGTATCCAATGCATCATGGTGCATTTTACTCCATTTATTCCCAACTTTGTATGAATGTTGTTTAGTCTTCTGATTCCACAGATAACACATTGAATCGTCTCCTCAGTTCCTCACAGATCTTGTCATTTCCCATAAATTCTTCACCTTCCTTAGCCTTTCTGGTTCCTCTCGGTCTTCTTCCTGTACTTGTGGCCTTCTACCATTTTCCTTTCTGATCTGGTCATTGAAACCGCCGTTTTCAGACCGCTTTTCTCTTCTCACCCATGCCTATTTTTCTATATATATGGTTAAAGAGGCTGGTATACCCAGCTTTGGAGAACAACGGACAGCGTCTGCCCAGTTTTATGTTACATCTGTATCTCAATGAGTTCAAAGAACCTGAGTTTGACTCTGCCAAGGCGGAGAGTGAGTTCCTCTGAAGTAAATGACTAAGTATTTTGTTCCCGTTTGCGAACTGTAATTTATTGTCACTGATTAGCGGCTGTAGTGTCGATGTCGGAAATGGTGGAGAAAGTTAATGATATTGACGGTGATTGAAGCAACAAGCTAATAAGTGGTTTAAAAACATGGGTAATGGGCACGCACATACGCACGCAAACACACACACACACACACACAAAACCACACACACAAAGAAAGGGATTCAGGGAAGGAAAATCCTGTGTCACAAACCTACTGGAGTTTTATGACAAGGTAAGAGAAGTAAGCCACGTGAGAAAGGGATGGGTAGATTGCATTTTCTTGGACTGAAAGAAGGTCGTCGACACAGTTCCTCACAAGAGGTTAATGCAAAAGCTAGAGGATCAAGCCCGCATAACAAGAAAGGCGTGACAAGGAGGCAACAACGAGTCATGGTGCGTGACAAGGTCTCAGAGTGGGCGCCTGTGACGAGCGGAGTTCCACAGGGTTAGTCCTACGACCAGTGCTATTTTTGGTATATGTGAATGACATGGCGGAAGGGATAAATTAAGAAGTGTCCCTGTTTGCAGACGATGTGAAGTTAATGAGGATAACTAAATCGGATGAGGATCAGGCTCCTCGAATTTAACCCCGCAGAATGCAAAGTCATGAAGATCGGGAAAAAGCAAAGAAGACCGCAGACAGGGTATAGTCAAGGTGGCAAAATACTGCAAACCTCACTCAAGGAGAAAGATCTTGGGGTGAGTATAATACCGAGCACGTCTCCGGAAGCACACATCAACCAGATAACTGCTGCAGCATATGGGCGCCTAGCAAACCTATGAATAGCGTTCCGATACCTCAGTAAGGAATCGTTAAAGACTTTATACACCGTATACGTCAGGCCCATACTGGAGTATGCAGCACCAGTTTGGAACCCACACCTGGTAAAGCACGTCAAGAAATTAGAGGAAGTGCAAAGGTTTGCAACAAGGCTAGTTCCAGAGCAAAGGACAATGTTCCACGAAGAAAGGTTAAGGGAAATTGGCCTGACGAAACTGAAGGACAGGAGGGTTAGTGGAGATATGATAACGACATACAAAATACTGCGAGGAATAGACAAAGTGTTCAGAGGCAGGATGTTCCAGAGAGGGGATACAGAAACAAAGAGTCACAATTGGAAGTTGAAGACTCAGATGAGTCAAAAGGATGTTAGGAAGTATTTCTTTAGTCATAGAGTTGTTAGGAAGTATTTCTTTAGTCATAGAGTTGTTAGGAAGTATTTCTTTAGTCATAGAGTTGTCAGGAAATGGAATAGCCTAGAAAGTGACGTAGTGGAGGCAGGAACCATACATAGTTTTAAGATGAGGTTGATAAAGCTCATGGAGCAGGGAGAGTGAGGACCTAGTAGCGATCGGTGATGAGGCGGGGCCAGGAGGCTATGACTCGACCGCTGCAAGCACAAATAGGTGAGTATGAATGGATGAGTAAACACACACACACACACGCGCACACGTACTCATATACACCAGGCCTAGTGTCTAATCTACATGTGCCTAGGACAAAATGGTAACTAACACACACACACACACACACACAGGTGCTGGCCGCGGTGGAGAAGACAACGAGAGGCTAAATTGATCGCTGCCTCCATCGCAATAAAAAATAGAACGGCTACCCTGCAGGGAGTGTGGCTGTCCAGCCGAGAAACAAACAGCACTAGGCAGGGAGTGTGGCTGTCCAGCCGAGAAATAAACAGCACTTGGCAGAGAGTGTGGGCTGTCCAACCGAGAAAGAAACAGCACTAGGCAGGGGAGTGTGGCTGTCCAGCAGGGAAACGGATAGCACCAGGGAGAGAGTATGGGTCTGTCCAGCCCAGAAACAGAGAGCACTAGGCAGGGAGAGCATTGTTCGTCAGCAATTATGTATGTGATTACCTAGTTGTAAATACAAGAGCAGAACTATGATGGTGATGTCCCGTCTGCAGTGTTTGTAATTACATCCTTACTGTTTGATTTATCAGATTTTTCTTAAAATTACTTTCGTAAAACATTTGGAAATATCCTTTCAGATTGCGTATCTTCCTTCCTGTTGTTTTTGTTTTTCATGTCAGAAAATAATCCTTTAAATTTCTTATCCTTTTCTGACTTTTATATTTACTTATCATGAATCCTTTGTGGGGAAGGTTATCTGTATTGTATACACGAGAGAATTTACTTTAATTCTTATTTTAGCGATAAAAATGTCATTTAACATGTGAAGCCTTAATGATCCCTCGTGTAGTTGAAAGGATGCAAACATAATGACCAATTAACCATCCTCTATTTCGTGGTGTTACCCAGGATGTGCGTTTGGTAGTGCTGAACATTGTTTTAAGAGATCAATGGATGTACATCTGTAGTACTGTGCATCGTCTTAAGGAATTAATAGATGTACATCTGTGGTACTGTGCATCGTCTTAAGGAATCAATAGATGTACATCTGTGGTACTGTGCAGTTCTGCTCAGCACTGAGGAGAGAAACCTCTTAGGAGACAAGAGGGCGTTCATTATAATTCACATGGAAGCGCTACATCCGTCGGGGATGTCACCCAACGTCTGGGAATGAGAGGCAATCTTATTTGACCTAAGGAAGAGGAAATGACTTCCTGTTCCTTGGATCAGAAGACCTCCAGTAGCGTGGAGGAGGTAATGATAGGTGAGGTGCGTGCGCAGCTGTCTCCTCCCTTACTCTGATGGACGGTCCGGTCTGTTTCTTCTTCCACTAAAGACTGTTATGCTGTTTTCTCACGCGTCAATAGTCTTTAGTTCGACCCTGTGTGCGTGTATCTGTGCACGCACGTGCTCCCGCGCGCCCCTGTGTGTGTGTGTGTGTGTGCGTGCGTGTGTGTGTGTGTGTGTGTGTGTGTGTGTGTGTGTGTGTGTGTGTGTGTGTGTGTGTGTGGTGTGTGTGTGTGTGTGGTGTGTGTGTGTGTGTATGTTGATGACAGGACTGGAAGATACGGTCTTAGCCATCCAGGAGATAAAAGGTGCCAGGGGTCACCGCCCCACGCCCCACGGTACGGCCTCCTGTCTGTTGGCCTGATCAACCACGTTGTTGGTATATATATATATATATATATATATATATATATATATATATATATATATATAATATATATATATATATATATATATATATATATATATATACAGTGGACCCCCGGTTAACGATATTTTTTCACTCCAGAAGTATGTTCAGGTGCCAGTACTGACCGAATTTGTTCCCATAAGAAATATTGTGAAGTAGATTAGTCCATTTCAGACCCCCAAACATACACGTACAAACGCACTTACATAAATACACTTACATAATTGGTCGCATTCGGAGGTAATCGTTATGCGGGGGTCCACTGTATATATATATTGGGTAGGGGATGTGTAGATAAAGTGTTTACATTGAAGCATATATGTGAGCAGTATTTAGATAAAGGTAGGGAAGTTTTTATTGCATTTATGGATTTAGAAAAGGCTTATGATAGAGTGGATAGGGAAGCAATGTGGCAGATGTTGCAAGTATACGGAATAGGTGGTAAGTTACTAAATGCTGTAAAGAGTTTTATGAGAATAGTGAGGCTCAGGTTAGGGTGTGTAGAAGAGAGGGAGACTATTTCCCGGTAAAAGTAGGTCTTAGACAGGGATATGTAATGTCACCATGGTTGTTTAATATATTTATAGATGGGATTGTAAAAGAAGTAAATGCTAGGGTGTTCGGGAGAGGGGTGGGATTAAATTATGGGGAATTAAATACAAAATGGGAAGTGACACAGTTACTTTTTGCTGATGATACTGTGCTTATGGGAGATTCTAAAGAAAAATTGCAATGGTTAGTGGACGAATTTGGGAGTGTGTGTAAAGGTAGAAAGTTGAAAGTGAACATAGAAAATAGTAAGGTGATGAGAGTATCAAATGATTTAGATAAAGAAAAATTGGATATCAAATTGGGGAGGAGGAGTATGGAAGAAGTGAATGTTTTCAGATATTTGGGAGTTGACGTGTCGGCGGATGGATTTATGAAGGATGAGGTTAATCATAGAATTGATGAAGGAAAAAATGTGAGTGGTGCATTGAGGTATATGTGGAGGCAAAAAATGTTATCTATGGAGGCAAAGAAGGGAATGTATGAAAGTATAGTAGTGCTAACACTCTTATATGTGTGTGAAGCTTGGGTTGTAAATGCTGTAGCGAGGAGGCGGTTGGAGGCAGTGGAGATGTCCTGTCTAAGGGCAATGTGTGGTGTAAATATTGTGTATAAGTAAATATTGTGTATAAGTCAGAGGTCTGAAGAGGGTTTGTTGAGGTGGTTTGGTCATTTAGAGAGAATGGATCAAAGTAGAATGACATGGAGAGCGTATAAATCTTTAGGGGAAGGAAGGCGGGGTAGGGGTCGTCCTCGAAAAGGTTGGAGGGAGGGGCTAAAGGAGGTGTTATGGGAGAGGGGTTTGGACTTCCATCAAGCGTGCGTGAGCGTGTTAGATAGGAGTGAATGGAAACAAATGGTGTGTGAGCCGGGTAATATTTAGTGAAGGGATTCAGGGAAACCGGTTTATATAACCGGACTTGAGTCCTGGAAATGGGAAGTATAATGCCTGCACTCTAAAGTAGGGGTTTGAGATATTGGCATTTTGGAGGGATATATTGTGAATTTTTAAACGTATATACTTATAAACTGTTGTATTCTGGGCACCTCTGCAAAAACAGTGATTATGTGTAAGTGAGGTGAAAGTGTTGAATGATGAAAATATTTTCTTTTTGGGTCACCCTGCCTCGATGGGAGACGGCCGACTTGTTAATATATATATATATATATATATATATATATATATATATATATATATATATTTATATATATATATATATATATATGTGTGTGTGTGTGTGTGTGTGTGTGTGTGTGTGTGTGTGTGTGTGTGTGTGTGTGTGTGTGTGTGTGTGTGTGTGTGTGTGTGTGTGTGTGTGGTTTAGAATTCGCAGAACAGGCGAAATATTCACAAGCACTAATCTCTGGTCGAAGGACACTCGAACCTGTGGTCATTGGGACATGGTACGCAGTGCTTTAACTGCAGTACCACACTGGACCAATACCTTGGCGTCCAGGCAACGCTAGACGTTTTGATCCAAGGCAGCCATCATTCAGGCAGTGTTTGTGAATATTTCGCCTGTTTTGCGAATTCTAAACATTGTAAAAATCTCCCGTCGGTCGATGCATGCAGGGGATGAGATAAAATAGTTAACACCACCTGCCTGAATGCTGGCTGCCTTGGATCAAAACGTCTAGCGTTAGCTGGACGCCAAGATATTGGTCCAGTGTAGTACGGTGGTTAAAGCATTGGGTACCTTGTCCCTAGGTTCGTAGATTCGAGTCCTCTTTGACCAGAGATTAGTGTTTGTGAATATATATATATATATATATATATATATATATATATATATATATATATATATATATATATATATATATATATATATCGAGAGGTGTGTATCTCTGTGTATATACACCGAGAAATGTGTATCTTTTAGTAAACTCAAGCATTCGTGACCTATTGTGTTGTGTATAGACTTGAAACACTATTAACCAATAGACATTTTTTCATTACCGTGAAATTGGAACGTTCCTCTATACAAAACAATGTATATTTACCGAGAGACGTATATCTCTTCGTGTACATTCAATGACAGTTTACTTTGAATCCTGAAAATTAAGACACATGTGCAACATCTGGATATCTTTATTGTAGACGTTTCGCCATCCAGTGGCTTTATCAATACAGATTCTAGACTAATAGAGACATGTTAACTATATACAGAACGATGAGGTAATCAGTCCCTCGGCCTTGAGTTAGTGTTCACAGCATCGTGGTGGAGAGAACGATGCTGTGAACACTAACTCCAAGGCCGAGGGACTGATTACCTCATCTTTTGTATATAGTTCTACTGTCTTCCTATTATGTCCTAGAATCTGTATTGATAAAGCCACTGGATGGCGAAACGTCTACAATAAAGATATCCAGATGTTGCACATGTGTCTTAATTTTCATATTGTCGGTATTTTATACCTTTCTTGCACAACTTTGAATCCTGTCCTTGATGTTAGTAAACAGGTAAAATTACGAAGCCTGAATGTCTCTCGTACAGTAGAGAGGCTTTAAACCCGTTAAACTTAACTTAATTATATGTTCCTGAAATTTGTTGACATGCAAGTAGACGTTATTCTGACATGACTGCTGTTAGACCCAGTTATCAGGGTCTTCCTAACTTGGAATTGTTTACCGACCTACAGCCTCGGGGAAGAAAATAAATAGAATTAATAGAAAAGCTTTGCATTTTCATTAAAAGTCACGTTAGTATTATCTTTTCCATACTCTTTATAGACAATTATTTTCTGCTGAAAATTGTGATGTATATATATTACAGTCGTTTTATTTTCTAAATTACATCTTGCTGGTGGCTGTAACGCGGGCGTTGGCGTGACTATGGGCGTTTTCCTGGGTCACGGATTTAGTAACCGTGGACGAGGATGTGTTTTTAACTATTATCATTAAAAACATCACATTGATAACTTTTACACCTTACTTGAGCACCCTCAGCAGATCTGGAGTCTCTTATGCACTGAGAGTAACACTTTTTTTTTTTACTCAGGCTGCGGGTCACAATAGTTAGCTAAAACTTAGGCACCTATTTATTGCTAGGTGAATACGTGTGTCAGCATATCTCCTCCGGGGATCGCACCCAAAACCTATCGATTGTGCGTCGATCAAACCGGAGCTCTAAAAGTCATGGAGACTGCGTGAACACGTAAGTAGGGACATGCGTCACTGACGGTGGTGAACGCAATATAATTGCGTGAGTTCCGACGTGAAGTGGAGATCGAACGCCGGATTCACATATACCCTTGCCACTGTTCCTGCCGGGGTCACCACAGACACAAACACGCACTATCTGCTGGTACAAGTGTGTCGTCCACAGCCACAGCGATACTGGAAGCATACATCACCTTCCACATCCACCACTAGCCTTCACTCCCTTGACCCCAACAACACATACACACACACCAACCACACACACACACACAAAACACAAAAACACACACACCCCAAACCAAAAACACATCACATCACACACCCCACCAAAACAACACACACACAAAACACCCCACACAACAACACATCAACACCCCACCACACACACACACACCCACACACAAAACAAAAACACATACAACACACACCCACACACACACACAAAACCCCACATCAAAACCCCACACAAAAACACACACCCACACAACACCACCACACCCAACCCAAACCACACACACACCACAACCACACACCCAAAAATCACACACACATTTCCACACACCCAAAAAACACACACACACACCCCACACCACACAAAACACAACACAAACACACACACACACACACACACACAACACACACACACACACACACCCCAACCCATACACACAAAACCACACACACACACCCCACACACATCACACACACACACACACATCACAACACACACACACACACACACCCAAAACCCCCAACACACACACACACAACACCACACAAAACACACACACAAAAACACACACAGTTACCAGAAGGATCTTCATTACAACCTTCCCTATTGACAAATAATTTACTACCTTATTGAAATCTTGTTTTTACTTTGTGCCCAGCAGACAAACACCCTAATAAAAGTCAAGGAAAAAGTGACCCGGGATTTTAAAAAGCGAGGGGACCGCCAAAAACTTTATTAAAAAAGGGGATTTTTGGTAAAGAAACTTTAAACGAGGACGCTAGTGACTTTTAGAAGACAGGAACGCGGGTGACTTTTAAAAGAATTTGGTCGCTGGTGACTTTTAATGAAAAGGGGGACGTTTTTTTTGGGTGTTACAAAGACGTAAAAACGCTGGTCACCTCAATTTCATTTTTCTCATTCATTAACCTTTCCCTTAAACACTTAACACTAAAGTTTTCCAAAAAGGGTTTTTCTTAACCTGATTGAAATTTTTGCTTTTAACTGAATTTTTTCGTTTTCATCCCAAAGGGAAACAAGATTCCCATGTTTAAATTAAAAGAAATTTTGGGCCTTAATTCTAACCCGACACCGCAGAAATCTATATCCCTATCAATTTTTCCAGCCTTTTAATGTGGTGATCAAATGGGCAACGCTTTGTCCACTGCAGCGGCCTCCTCCCTTGGAATAATTAACCATTTAAATTTATTGCTGCAAAAAAACGCCTTAAGAAACCCTTTTTGGGGGGACCTACCTACCACCCTACCTACCAAACCTACCAAATCTCCTACATACATACCCCCTTTACCTCCCTTTCCTACCTCCCCTACCTACCGTCCTTCCTAACAACCTCCCTTTCCCCTATTTACCTACCTACCTACCAAACCTTTTTCTTCCTACCTACCTACCAAAACCTTCCCTACCAAACCCCCCGTTTAAACCCTACCAACCTAGATTTTGTCTTTAATGTGACCCTTTCACCTTTAGTGAAAGTAACGTCCTAAGTATGTGGGCTCCTTTTGGGGTGGCGCCCCTTAGTGCGTGGAAATCCTTAGTTTTGGGCGCCCCTTAGTGCGGGCTCCTTAGTGTGTGGGGTTCCCCCTTTGTGCCAAGAACATGTGTCTCCCCTAGCAACCCCTGTCTCCCGGGCCTTGAAAAGGTTTAACTTACAACCCTTTTGGTCACCTGGGAGAAAAAAAAAGGGTTTTGAAGGCCAAATTTTGGGGTTTAGGTATAGGTGACCTTACCTTTTTCCCTGACTTCACCTTTGACCTCACTTTCCCGAGTTTTGCCTTTAAAGGTTTTAAAATTTCCCCCCCCTGTGTCATTGTTTTTCCGTCCCCAATTTTAAAGGGTTTGTTCCCTTCGTTCGCGTTAAAAATGATAGAATCTTTAAATTTATTATTATTTTTAAATATTATTATTATTATTATTATTAATTGTTATTTTATTATTTTTAAATTATAATTATTAAAAATTATTATTAAAAATTTACAACATCACCCATCACTCCCCGTTTTGCTCCCACTAAATACATTTCTCCAACCCATCCTTCCCCCCCCTCCCTTCACTCACGACAAAACAACGTTATTTTCCACAGAAAAAGGGAGGGTTACTAAGCAAATTAAATTTTCCTAAACGTCTTCTTAAGGTTAAAACTTAAGTAATAATTACTTTTAAAAAATTATATATGCAATTTTAAAAATTTTATAGTCTATAATTATTATTTTTCATGTTTCCCCCAAAAATTCTTACATCATTTTTTCGCATCGCTTTTGTGCCGTGCGGACGGGCTGCCAGTAGCTCCGATAAACTGGTTTACTGCGCGGGTTTTCCTTTTTTGGCATACAACAGGGCGGATCCATTGCACCCCCGGTTGAGCACGGGTTTTTGGGGAAACTGGTGCGTGGAAAGCTTCCCCGGGGAAAAACTATGCACGTTTACTGCATTCCATCATCATGAGGTAAATGGAATACCAAACCCGAAAAATTTTAAAAAGGAGTGCAGAAAAGGTGTGTCGAAATTTTTCATAAAGGGTTTAAAGACCAGGATTCTAAAACAACATAGTAAACAAATATCAAGAAAAAAGGGTTTGGGCTTGAACAAGGGTGGAAGTCTGCTTACATGATGTGTCCATTTTGTGACGGGGGTAAAAGGTTACGAAACGTGCCTTTGAGGCAGGGAACATAAAGTGACGGCGGTGTTTAACAGCTAGGGGAAAACCCCCAAATCAGCAGTGAGGGGGTTGGGGGCAAAATGGCCCTTAAAGGGGGGCTACCGAAGGTTTTTTTTACCTTAAAATAAACTTTTGAGGCAGCCAATTCCATCATACGTATTTTTTGGGAGGCTTCCAAACCCCGCGGGTCTAAATTTTACTACTCAAGGGGCCCGCGGAAGACTTGCCCGATTATGTGGTTCTTTTGAACATATGGGGGCCCAATGCTATAAAAAAGCGGGCGGAGGGAACAGGGACCATTGGAAACTTAAAATCAGAAGGGGAAAAAACTTGGGGGGGTCGGAGGGAAAGGGGTTAAAGGGAAAACAAGAAATTTCCCTTTCCGATGGGGTGACAAGTTGGGTAGGGGTGAGGCGACTATGGAGGAAAAATGTAACACAAACCCGTTTATAAGGGGACAACGAAAACGACGTCTGATTAGGAAAGGGCGGGCCAACGGAAAGGCTTGCTGGGAAAATACTTAGTTCCTTTTTGCATACTTTTTTTTAGGACAGGTGGTGAAGGGTGTAACCTGGTCAGGCAACTTTTGCAGCAAGATCAAAGAGGTTAGGAATACTGTGTGCCTAAAAATTTAAAGTGCACAACGTTGTGGCCCGAAAGGGCCCCAAAGGGGAAAAACAGGGACGAGGTGGGTTTTGGGGGGGGGATTTTTTCCCTAAAAAAAGAACTGCAGGAACGTCTGAGATGACGATGTTCTTTTCCCCGGACAAAAACAGGGAAAAAAACTTGGGGAAAGGGTGTATGTCCCTAAGGGGGAAAAAGGGAAGGGGTAATGAAAGGGTTTTAATGGGGTTCTAGGAAAATGAAGGGATAGGGGGGGGAATAACAAAGCTGTCAAGAAAAAATGGGCCTTAAAAACAGGACGGGAAAAGGAGGGTGGGGTGCCCAAAAAGCAAAGGGGAAAAAACCCCCCACTTTTAAAAAAATTCCAATTTGTAAATGTAAATTAAATGGATTTAAGAATAAGTAAACGAGTAATGGAAGGAATGGTTTTTTTAAAGGGGAAAATAATGTGGGGTTTTGCTTTTACAAAACAAATTAAAAAGGGTTTGGCGTGGGGTTTGGGATTTAAAAAGGGTTTTTAAATTGTAAGTAATGGGTCTGTTTTGGTTTTTAAAAGGGGGGTGGCGTGGGTGTGAAGGAAAAGGGCCCCCCAAAGAATTTTTAAATGGGAAGAAGGGGGGGGGGGGGTAGTGGAGGTGGGTTGGGGGAGTGGGGGGCAACTAGATTTTTTCATTGGGGTTTATATGCCCGCAGAGAAATAATTAAAGTAAAAAGGATTTTGTTAGAGACGTTTTAGTTTATTTTTTAAAGGGGTTTACCTTTTATTAAAAAAATAATAGGGGGGGACTTTAAACCCGTGTTATAAAGGGGGGGGGGCGTGGAGGGAAGGGGGGCGGGTCGTGTAAAAAGGTCGTTACCAATGTTTTAAAAGGGTGCGGGGGGAGGGGCGTTTAGGGAGTGGGGGTTGGAGAGTGATTACCAAATTTTGGGGTTTGGAAAAATTTTTTCAGCGAGTTAAAATAGGGGTTTATAAAAACGGAGGCCGTTAGGGGTAGGGGGTAAAACAGTAGATGTAGGGGTTTTCGGGTCATAGGGGATTTTTTTGGTTTGAAATGGATTTGGGGGGGATGTAAAAGGGAAAAATTTAAGTTTTCTGGAAAATTAAAATTTCGGGCTTGGGGAGGAATTTAGGTGGTGAAATGCCGGTTTTAAAAGACTGGGGGGGAAAAAATGTGGAGGGGAAGGGAAAGGGGTAGGGTTTTTTTGGATTGGTTGGGGAAAAAAGAGAAAAAACCGGTTTTCGCGGGGTTTTTTTTAAATATAAAAAAGGGAAGGGGGGAGGCTAAGGTTGGGGGTATTGGATTTTTCCCCGGAAATTTTTTGGAAAAAAAGGGAGCTCAATGAGTGTTACGCAAAAAGATGAGGGGAAACTTTTTAAAAAATTTTAGGGGAAAAAGGGAGACTGGGGCATACAAAATGAAAGATTTTTATGAAATTTAAGGGGAAAGGGGGAGGTAAGGATGCCGTGCTATGGGGAGATAAAACCCTCGGGAAAAGTTTTAAGAAGTTTTTGATTAGACAACCCCGGGGTCCCAAATAAATACTTTTAGAGGTTGTGACGATTTGGAAATTTTTAAAAAAAGGGGGAAATGTTGGGGGACAACGAGGGGGAAATTTAAATTTTGCGGAAAAATTGGTTTTTAAAAAGGGAAAAGGGAAAAAGGGGTTTAAAGTGGGGATAGTTAATAAAGAAAAGGGGGGGTGAAAGGGCCCTTTGGGGAAAGGTGGGGAGGACAGAGGGGGATTGGAGGGAATAAAAAGTATGGAAGAAGTAAAAGAGGCAGTGTTAAATTTAAAAAGGGGGAAAGCACCGGGAATTGATGGGTTTTCCAATGATTTTTACAGAGTGCTTGGAAACCATAAATTTTTTTGTTTGGTTCAGGTTTGAATTGTATCAAAAGGAAAGGGGAAATTTGGGGAACGTCAAGGACGGGTTGGTCGTGCTGTAAAGAAAAAAAGCGAGGGGAGAACACTGAGCACGTACGGGCCCCATATCTTTATGGTACAGATTAAAAGTTTTTGCAAAGTTTTTAAAAAACGGGATGAAAAAGGAAATAGGGGGTTTGGGTGACAAGGGCATTTGGGAATTCCCGGGGGCGTAGTTGAGGGAGGGACATAGCTTTTTGGGAATTTTTCAGGGGTTTAAGGGGGGAAATTTTTTTGGGATTGATTGGGAGAATGCTTATGACGGTGTGAATAGAGAGTAATGGTTACACTTTTGGCTTAGGGGTTTTTGGGGGGGGAAAATAATTTAAAAGGGGTAAAGACCTTGATGCAAAGCTCGATTCAGGTGCAAATTAAGGGTGGGTTGGGGTAGGTGTTGAAAATGGAGAAAGGTTTGAGACAAGGTGTCCTATTTCAATTCTTTTTGCGTATGCAAAACCCGTTTTTATGGAAGGGTTTGGGGAAAGCAAAACGTTACGGGGGAGGGTAAGGGGTTCACAGGGTAGTTGTTATGTAAGACCAACAATATGATCTATGATGTCGAAGGTTTGCAAAGGGGGAAAAGGGGAAAATGGGTTTTTTTGGAGGCGTCAGGCAGGTGTAAACGAGCTAAATCAAAAAATTTTTAGAATAGGGTTTGGGGTTTGGGGGGGTAAATGGGGGGGGGATTTGGAGGGGATGGACTGAACAGCTAAAAATTGTGGGATTTTATATGGCAGTGAGAAAGGGCCCTAGACGGGGAATTCGGAATTAGTGGGGAGAAATTGTAAAAAAGGATTAGGAATTTAAAGCGAAGGATGTTACTAAAATGAAAGGGAAAATAAAAAAAAATTCTTTTTTATAGTAAGGTTGGAACGTGGCAGGGGGATCCTTTAGGGGAAGGGGAGTAAAGGAGATCAGAGAAGGGTGCTTCTTTTATATTGGGGTTTTGGACGAGATGGCAAAGTAAAGAGGTGGTTATACGAATGTGCGCCGGGGGGGAGTAGGGTTTTTGATGCTGGGGCCCGAGGGTCAAGGCAATGTTGTTAAAAAAAAAGTCGTAAGGGGGGGGGGGGTAAAAGGGGGTGGGGTTGGGGGGGGTGATGAGGGATGTACGTCTTTTGGTGGGGGGGAAAGGACTTGTGGAATTGAGAATATCAAAGGGGGTCAGTTAAAAAGGGAGGAAAAAAAAACCAAGGGGGGAAAGGGGTTATTTGAGATGAGTGGAAACCAGAAGTGATGAAAGGGGGTGGCGGTTACCCTTTTATGATTTTTTTTTTTTTTTTTATATTTTTTTTTAAAAGGACCGTACAAGATATAAAAAAAAAAAAGAACACAATTATTAACCTTTAAAAAATACAAGACCTCCATCAACCCCATGCATCCCACAATGTTCATTCATATTGTATTAAAGAATTCATCACCGAAAAATGAAACGAACAGGATAACCCCTGCTCAGAAAAAAAAATCAACAAATTCAAAACCCTAAAAATCATGCCTATTATCAGTAATTTTAAAACCCTTTGCAAAAAGTACACAGATGATATATGCAGCATACGAAGGAAAAAATCATCATTCAATAATTAAAAAAGGCAACCCCAAACCCCCTACAATAAAATTACAAAAATCCCAAATTTATACCCCCCGCAAATAGCGGGGAAATCTTAAAAAATAATAAAGAGCGAGAGGCTCCAGCCGAACAAAAAAATTAGAAAAAAACCAAAAAACTCAAAATTTTATGCCCTGGTCACAAAAAACCCCCCACAAACTTTTTAAAATTTAGACCCCTTGCAAAAAAAGGCACAAAAAAATTTTTATTTAACATAAAAAAATTTAAAAATTATAAAACTTAATTTAAACATTGGGAAAACCAAAGCCGACAATAAACATTAAATTGGTACTACACAATGAAACCCCCCAAAAAAACACGGGGCAGGAAACCCCCTCAATAAACAAACATCATTACCAAGTTCAACCATACAACTAACAAAATCCTAACATAAGGTTAAAAAACGTCTAGTTACAGGAATAAAAACCTTATCCCCTTTGAAACACAGAAACTCTTGCTGTTTTTTTTTTTTAATAAACGTCAAAGATAATATAAAAAACAAATAATTTTTTTTTTTTTTTTTTTTTTTTTTTTTTTTTTTTTTTTTTTTTTTTTTTTTTTTTTTTTTTTTTTTTTTTTTTTTTTTTTTTTTCCAAGGGTTTATCATCTTTTTTTAATTAAGGCATCCTGTTGCAGTAAAACAAAAACCATAGTTTCCAAACCCTCTTTCTCCCCCTTCCCTCTTTTAAAAACCCTCCCCATCCCCCTACAAGAACCCCTAAACCAACCCCCTCATGCTTCCCCCCTGTAGGAGACCCCCCCTTTCCCCCGCCCTGGGTTCATGGGAGGAGGCCCCCCCCGTGAGATTCCGGTAACCCTGGAAGCAAACTACCCCACCCCCCCCCATAGACTTGCCTTTTTCCTACACTTAGTTCTAAAAAATCTCGTGCTAACGCTTTTATCCTCAACTCCCCCCAAACCCTCCCTACCCCCAAGATACATGAAAATAACCCGCATAACATACTTTAAGGCTTCCCCCACATCACCCGGCACCCCGGTTACACCCAACTTTAAAGGGCCCCTTGGGAAGGGCCTTTCCCCCCCCCCCAAAAGTCTGAAAAATCCCACCATCCAAAAACCCCTCACCCCCCCCAAAGGGGACAAAAATTACCGCATGAAAAGGTTTATGCCCCCACAATGCAAGCATGAGTCTCTTACAAGCCCCATTTTATAAAAAACCAATCCAAGAGGCCAATATTCCCTCGAAACCGATAACTAACTCTGTCCCCTTGCGGGGTTTTTAAAAAAAGCCAAACTTCCTATAGCCTATCCAGTTAGTTGGATATACGCAACCCCCCTGAAAAACACCCTTCCCCTCCACAGCCCCCACCTTTCGTTTGCCCTTTAACGTGGACATGTTTAAATGTAAAAAACCCTCAACATTCCTACTACCTAAAAACCTTCCACCCCCCATTTTCGTGCATCCTCCTTCCCCTACCTACCCTGCACCTCTGTTCCCCCCAGTCCGTAATATCTTTGTTTAAATATATAAGCCATTACTCATGACCCAATGCTAAGCCAAGCCCCCCCACGTCTCCTCCCCGTCATCACCACGTCCTTCCCAACCATGCCCCCCCAAACCCCCAAATCCTTTAGAACCCTTTCCCCGGATTTTTGCAATTCCCTTTTGCTCTTAAAAGGGAAAACCTCAGCCACTCCCCACACCTTACTGTACACAAGGTTGCCACAAAAAATCTCTGCTGTAATGTTACGTCCCCGCCCTTAAACCCCTAGCCTACCCAAAACCCCGTGTAATATTTCCCAATTTTCTTCCACCTCCCGCACTTCCGCCCCTGTACCTATTCCACAAACCTTAATTTGTCCCTACTGACCATCCCCAACCCCCCCCCAAACCCCCCCCACCAATCCCCCACCTTAATATCCGACTTATTAAATTAAAAACTCATACCCCAAGGGGCCCCAAAAAACGAATGATTCCCCAATTTCCTTAGATCTTCCCATGCCTTCCGACATATATCATCCCCCTCCCCCCCAATTTCCCCCCCCCCCCCACCCCCCTAATCCCTTTCATTTATCACCTCATCCCCCAGCCCATAAAAGGATTCTGTACACAGGGGAAAAAATAACTGGAGGTGGCGCCCTGCCCCAAAAACCTTTTCCCTCAGTACTGGGTCCCCAATTACCCTTAATCTGTACCCCAATAACTGCCCCTCTACAAGGTTTGCACCCACCCCCACCTTCTCCCCCCAAACCCAAATTTCCAAAAAAACTTTAAGAAATCCCTATTCACCAATCATAGATTTGCCCAATCTAAACCAATATTTCCCCCCCGTTGCAGTCCCCAAAAAAATCCCCCATGTGATATGTCCGTCCTCATACTTCTTCCCGGAATGCCAAACTGTCCCCATGTATCATGATCCTAGGACCTTCTTCAGTCTATTGCCCAAATTTTAGCATAAATTTTAAATCAGACACATTAAGGATATCGCTTATAAAACTCAGTCTTTCCCCTTTCCCTTTTTTTTCGGCACTAACACAACGATCCCGGTTTTCTGTGTTTTCCCCCCTCCTCCCACTGCGCCCTTTTAATTCAAAACTTCCCCCTAAAACCCTGCCTAAAACCTCCCCAAAAAAACTCATAAAAAATCATTCGTATTCCCTTTTATCCCGGCGTTTACCCGACTCATCCCTAAAAAAACCCCCCCAAACCCCCTCCTCATAATTTCCCCCTCCCGCATTTCTTGTTCCCGTTGCCCCAAAAAATTTACTCTCATTCCCCAAAAACCCTTCTCACTTTCATCACCTTGTCCTCCTCCATTTCTCCCCAAAACCTTAAACGCATAAACACTATGCGTCCGGTTGTAAAGGGCCTTGACCTCCAATAACCCCCCCCCCCTGCAGGACCCCATGTGCGCTAGGGGTCACCCTTTGCCTTTCCCCCAAAATTTTCCGCAGAAAAGTAACCCGACGGTTGATCCACCTTTAAAAACCCCCTCTAACCCCGCTCTAACTCTAATTGCGTTAAACCTGTCATTTTGTAACTCTGCAATCCCAAACCTTAAACCCCACTCCCCTCTCATACTTCCCTACCCCCCCCCCTCGTAAAACCTTCATTGTCCCCCCAGATAGTTTTTTCAAACCATCCGCCCCCGTGCCCGTTTCCCCCACGGCCTGAAAAATCTGCAATTCCCATTAAACCCCCACCTCCCACCCGTCAACAATCCATCTCACCCTCCCCCCCAAACCAGAAAAAGGTCCCCCTTTTCCCCAAAGGAAGGCCAAAAATCCCCTCCCGCAGTAGCCCACATTCAATTTCCAATACCCCATATATACTTATACCATCCCCCCGCAGATCAGCTATCACCGCCCATGACCGAAAAAAAACCCAATCGAAAGCTCTCCCCTTCCACACCATCCCCCTTTATTTCATTATTATTAACCTGCCTCATAATTTCCACGCGAAGTGGCCCACCCCATATCCCCCCTCCCCACCACATCGACAAATCCTACATCCCTTAAACATCCCTTAGCGCCCCCCCGACACATCCCCCCCCCCCTCGGGGAGACCCTCCCCCTCCTAATCACACATTCCAGTCACCCCCCGAAATTAGGAAGGTAGACCCCCCAAATAATACATCAAAACATCACGAACAAATCAACTTTCCTAACATTGTTGCATGCCGGTAAAACTCCAATGAAACCCTACTCTCCCCACCCCCCAGTCCCCCTTACCCTCACGACCCTCCCCCCCCCCCCCTCCCCCCAAACCCTGACACGCAAGGGTGGTCTCCTTTTCGCCACTGCCACCCCCCCTTTTTAAATTTCAAAGCATTACTGACAAATAGGGTTATAACCCGCAAACCCAAATTCACCCTAAAACCCATGGTTTTTGCCCTGCAAAAAACATACTTTTACTAAACCTTCGTAAAAAAACCCTTTTAACCAAAACCCCTTTTGACCTAGATTTTGACCATTTACATTTTTGTGCACACTTAATTCCCCAAAAAAGGGGGCTTACCTCTAGCCCCTTGGCTTACCAATTCGCCTTTTATGGTACCCCTACATTTTTATCAGTTTTTTAACCCGTCCACCAACCCCCCCTTTCCCCCCCCCCCCCCGGCTTCCCCCCCACCCCCCTCCCTGGGGGCCCCCTCCCCCCCATCTACCCATGCTTTTCCCAGGTCTCTGCCCGGTGTTAAAAATATCAAAGTCCAAAAGGGACCCGCCCTCCGTTTTGCGGAGCCTTTACCCCACCATATCTCCCATCAGTCTCCCGTGGGCTTTCCCCCCCACTTTGTGTCCACTCTGTCATTCCCCGAATCCTCCCCCTGTCCCTGTGCTTATCCATCATGACCTCACTTAACTTCTCGGGTCCTCCTCCCGTCCCCGGCTCATCCCAAGAACTCCCGCGCACTGCTTCCCCAAAAATCCTCTCCTGGGTAGACTCCTCCCGTCCACCCTTCCCCCAGGCGATGGGGGGCTCTCCCCCGTCACCTCCCGGGGGGGAAACACGTCCCCCTCCCTTTCCCCCTTGTCCACCTCCTCACTCCAGGTTCGTCTTCTTCCATCTGTACTCCCCAATCCCCATCCACATTGCCGGTTGCTGATCCACCATCCACGATAACGCCTCCTAGGGGGTTGCCTGCGAGGAACTGCGCCGCCATGTGCTCATAAGAATCACCCTAATCGGCAAGTTTTCCTCTGCCCCCATTGGGGGCAAATACCGGGTCCTATAGTTTTCGGTTTTATCGGGGGATTGGCCGCCTCAATGACATCTTCAGGGTGCAACCCTGGGGACCCTTCAAAAGGCCCCCCCCTCCACACCCCTATTTTGCCGTAAACGTTTCCCAAAACGCTGAGGCTTCCTGAAAGCCCTCGACGTTTTCCTCAAAGGTACATTTGACCTTTACCCATTGTTTTATTTTTCGAAAAAACATGTAGCACACCTCTACTGCTGAATTAACACTCATCCTCCTTTTCCCGGAATTCATCCACAATCCTGAGTAAAACCCTCTTGTAAATACAAAAACCTTGACATTCCCTTTAGGGCCACACCATACAATTCTCGTTGATATCCCCTAGACGTCTCTAATGATGGGGCCCAAAAAGTACAGATCGTCGCACTGCTTAACGTTCCTCGTACTAATTCATAAGCGTATTCACTCTCCTGTTGTACGACCGCCCTGTTGGTGCTAAGTCCGCAGTCCCACCAGGTGGCGGTAGGGAGAATCAAGAAGCGTCCTCTCTTCCAGTGGCGAGAGCGGTAGTGTTGGTGGGGGGGGAAAAGGGCTTGATGGAATTGAGAAAATGCTAAGGGTATGTTGTAAAAAGGTGAGGTAAAAAAGCTCAAGGTGGGAAAGGGTTTGTAGAATGGTAGGAAACCCAAAATGTGCAAAGGGGGGGCGGTATACCCCTTTTTTGATTTGGGGGACTTTGGCATGATTTCCAGAAACTTAAATTAATGCCTAGGTAAGGGAGTTAGTTTATAGGTTTGTAATGGGGATTTTAGCGTCGAAGCAGGCTTTGTGTGTGATGGGTTTGGTAAAGGAGGCGAAATGTGAACATTGTGAGGAATCGGAAACAGCTTTTCATGCAGTATATTTTTGTAGAGAGTTGGGGCAGGTAAGGGTGTGGCTGGCTAGAGTTTTCAAGTTAATGGGTGGGGGCAATGTAGAGCTCCTGCGTGCCCTAACTTTAGAGGTAAGAGGGGTTGTCTGAGGTTGTAAAAAGAGCCATTCTGTACATTGTGACAGATTTCTTGTTTTATTCCTGGGGCTTGAAGGAAAAAGGCGGGGGGATTAGGGTAAGGGCAATTGCGGCAGGAATTTATCGCACAGTATGCAGAAATAAACTCATTTATGGTAACAGGTGGGCGACTGCGTTCCCGGAGGCATATAGAAATATAACGGTAAGGGGACTCAGTAATTTGGCTACTAAGTTAACTAAGGGACCATTTTCCTTTTCTAGAGCGAGTTATGACCATAATGAAGGATATGTAAATGTGGTAGGATTGTCATGAGAGTTGTATGGGAGGGATGACATGTCAGATGTGGTGTAACTGGAGAGTTTTTCTTGTGTGTGAATGTTTTAGTTTTACCATGTGTTGAAAGACAAGAGGTCATTGATGATCATAGTTTTAATAAGGTAAATGATCTTTGTGAGACAACTACAAGAAGGAACACTCAAAGCATTGTTAACACACTGATAATAATGTGCTATGTAACATGAGTGTGTATCTTTGTTATTTTAATAGTGTTTAGTTTCTCTGTGGTAAGGTGTGGAAATGGCTATTTGTCACCTTTATTATATTGTAATTTTATTATATTGTAATTATGTCCTTGTGTATAACGTTAATATACAATACTAATGAGTGTGTAACGCATTGGATTATATGAGAATGTCTTTGTTTATAAAGTTTCATATATAATGTAAATAAGTGTGACATTCTTTGGATTATATTGTCTTTTGTGTTATAAGAGACTGGCTGTAGTTTATGGATATAATAAACGCACCTGTATGTTTCAGTGTGTGGCTGGTTTTAGTTACATGTATGTTGTGTGTGCTGGTTGGGCATTTTGGAGGGGGAATCAAGCATTTATAGTTGAGTGTGTGCTGGATAAGGAATGTGGAGTTTTGTTTTTATTATTTAATGGATCATGTTTCTTTGTTTATGTAATCTAAATATAGCACAAATGTATGTTGTGTATTTTTTTTTTTTAAAAAAAATAAAAAAAAAAAAAAAAAAAATTTTTATCTTTAAAAACTACTTACTGTAATGCCCTGCGGGGTTGGGTCCGATGCTTCAGAAAACATGACTTGTCGGGGGTTATGGTCGGGAAAATACGGATTTCCCTTTTGCTATAGCAAAACTTTTTTCGATTTTTTCCCCTATTGTGTCCTGTTCCAGCAGGCTTTCTGTTGGGGGCCCCTTTCCCCATGCACTATCATAATTTGGTTGATTTTTTCCATTAGAAATTGCAGTTTTGAATGATTTATAAAAAGCAAAAACACTGACGTAATTATCTTATACAAAATTTATTATACTGAATACCACAAAACGATTTCTTATATACTCCTTATTTGCTTAATCACTTAAGTCATTCTTTTAAAATAATTGGCTTGGGTCAGAAAAAATTTTGGGGAGAAAAAAATTTTCTCCAACCTCATGTGGGAAAGCAGTGGAAGATCTTTAGCTCCTGGGGGGGTTCGCTGCCCCAGGGCGCGTCCCCCTGGGTTGGGGGAAAAATCCTACATCTATCCATTTTTAATCAATGTAAAAAATTTTTAAGAGATAGTTTTTGGAATTCGAACCTCAGGTATTGCATTGTAAGTGTCCAAATTTCACATTCTAGGGCTACCCAAGGTATATAATCAGGGTTAGTGAGAGGGTTTTGGCATTTGGGGGGCGGTGGATAGGGTTCGTACGGGGTTAACTCTCAGTTGCCTAAAAACCCCCAACACGAAGGTAGGTTCTAATCCGTTCACTAACAGAAAGGCAATTTTTAATTTTTCCCGATTAACTATTCGAAAAAAACGATATAAAATTAATTTAAAAAGACGTACTATGCCTCTTAACCCGGAAGGGGGAAAGTGTAAAGTGACCTTTCATGACCTTATTCCCCCTTTGGGGACTATTTTTAACAGAGAGGGCAACGATACCGGGCTAAAGCCGGGGGAACGATAAAGCCGCTTCCCTCTCGCCAGGCTCCCGGGATCAATACATTTGTTTAGGGTAGGAGTTTTTTTATTGCGACATGCATGTAGGAAAGGGACAAATTTTACAGCCAATTGTTTTGGGCAGAACGTTTCGCTCTGTAAAGACCTCTGTAAGTCATAAGTCGACAATAAAAAACTGTAGAATGAATGATATCAAAACAAGATATGGGCAAAAGGAAATCTTTATTGAGAAATGTTCGCTTGCCTCAGCTATCCGAACGGAAAAAGCTTGGCCTCTAAGGGGAAACGTTGTACAAAAAAATCTTCCGTTTGGGTTTTTAGTCTTTTTTTTCATAGTAATGACTTATAAAGCCAACAAAGAGCGAAACGTTAAACCAATATAAGCTTGTTCGTAACTTGCGTCTTTTTTTCAAATTGCACACTATAGCTCCGTCATGTCATCTTTCACACGGGGTATTTTTACTGCCTCCCCAAAACAGACTTAAAAGTCGAATACGGGGCGCTTTCACCTGAAGACGCAAAGTGTTGGAGAAGTAAGGGTTTCTGCAATAAAATACACGAGTGTTGAACATTAATGAAGTTGGGGGTATTTACTGTAAACACCGTCCAGTACGTGGTGTGCGGTTTTCTTTGGTTTTCCCCTTTATTTAGTGTCAGGGAGAAAAAGATGCCCGTGTGTTATTTTTTAGTGTCTGCATTTTTACAGGACCGAAATGAACCTGCTTGACCTACTGGAAAAGGCTGTGCTCTCGGTTCCCCTTCTTCGTGTTTAATTATATATTATCACTCGGCCGTTTCCCACCGACGGGATGCCCCCAAAAAGAATAAAAACCCCAAAAGAAAGAAAGAACTGTCATTATCATTCAACACTTCCCTCACCAAAAATAATCAGTCTTCAGGGGCGCTCAGATACACAGTTTAGATATCCCCCCAAACTGCCAATATCTCGAACTCCTTTTTTAAAGTGAAGGCATTGTACTCCCTTTTCCCCGGCTCAAGTTCGGCACCGGGTTTCCCTGAATCCATCGCAAAATATTACCCTGCTCACACTCCAACACTCTTTGGGCCCCCAAAAAACCGTTCGCCCCCATTCACTCACGCAGTTGTGAAGACCAAGCCTCTCGCCCACAAACCCCCTTTACCCCCTCCTCCAACCTTTTCGGGACGACCCCTACCCTCCTTCCTTTCCCCTTACAGTGTTAACGCCCCCAAGTCATTTTACTTTGTTCCATTCCTCTAAATGACCAAACCACCTCAAAACCCCGCTTCAGCCCTTGACTAATATTTTTTTAACTCCACACCTTCTCCAAAAATTTTCCCACACACGAATTCCTGCAAATATTTACACCACACATTGCCGTTAGCGGACTCTCCACTGCCTCCAGCCGCCCCCTCGCTGCGATTTACAACCCAAGCTTAAAACCCCCCATATAAAAGTTGGTACCACTATACTTTCATACTTCCCTTCTTTCCTCCTAGAAAACTTTAGTCTCCCAATCCTCGTGAACCCTCACCTTTTCTTCACTTTTTTGGAAACCTATCTTCAAAAACCCCATCCACTGACAAGTCAACTCCAAATATGGTTTGATGTATGTATGTATGTATTTTAAAAATTATATTATATTATATATATATATATATATATATTTATATATAAAATAAATATTCAACACCCGGGGGAGAACCTTTGGTTTTTCCTGAGGTCGTTATTGTTTCTCTGAGGATGGGGGTCCCCTTTCCCCAGCTATAGAGGTGGTACTTCCCCTATATTTTTTTTTTGCATATATATATATATATATATATATAAAATTTTAGTATAATTTATAAAAAATTTATAATATATATATAATATATATAATATATTTTGAATGTATATTAATTTCTAATACACTTGCTTATGTATTCCCATTAAAATTTCAACAATTTTAAAACATTAAGTATTTATTCTTTTAACTGTTTTTTGACTGACTCTCACTACAGTAGTCTGTGGAAATACATCACACCTTTTTTCAGAGTTGTTGAGCCCACCTCTCACCTCTTCCCCCAGGTCTTTCCCAAATTTTTCTGGCTTCCCCAAACAAATAATTATTTCCTGATTTTACGTTTATTTCTTCGAACTTTTGGGATTTAAGTGGGGGTCACTTGTCCGAGCGGTTGTCGAGGTAAAAAAAACAATTGGGTCGAAAAGAAACACTGGTGTAACAAAACAACACGTGAAAGGGAAAACCCCTTTTTAGACAGCATTTTTTAATTTTGGGTCCAAAGAGGGCTCCGTAACTCCCAGGTCATTATGGGAAAAAAAAGCTCTATTTTCCCCCCAAAAATCCATTAAAACCCCCCCCTTTCAAAATGATAAAAAAAATATTCCTTTTATTGTGTAATGAGTCAAATCCCGCGGGGACTTGCCCTTTTACAAAATTTTACGATCTACTACAGGGGTACATTACTCCTTTTGCTTTACCTGCGAGAAAAATTCCCTTTCACTACGAAACTAAACACGAAAAAGAAAAGCAATATTTTCATGCTCTTCACAAATACCCCTCAGTTTCGGAAGAAATTCTAACAACGTTTCGATCTTAGCCTTTATCAAGATGTAACATGATGAACGGCTAGGACGGATAAAAATTGCTTCAACTTGTCCCTCGAGAGTGTGGGTTTTAAATGTGAATTCTTCTGCCATGGTATTGTGCTTTTTTTTTCTTTTTTTCGGAAACTTTTTTAAATTAAACATTTCTCCATAAAATTACGCTGTTTTTTTTTTATTTTGATTTTAACGTTGAAAATTAGAGTAAACAATAACCCCTTTTAAAAAGGGGTTTTGAGTTATTTTTAGTTAAACCTTTCATTTCAGTCCATTTTTCTCCCAGCCAACCCATTATACCCCATTTTAATTTCATTCTATCCTTTTCCATTTTTAGTCCTATCCCTTTACTACATTCATAGAAATCTTCGTCTGTCCATTCCCTTTGGCTGGTCCCCTGACAGTTCCATAAATGCTACTTTCCTTTGGTCTTTTAAAAACCCAGGTCGTTTGCTTCATGATGTACATAAAGTGGTGAGACAATGTCACCCCCAGCATCTCTCTCTCTCTCTCCCACACATAACGCACAGACCGAGCTATACTCAGGTGCGGGGAGTCAGTCACCTTGTCGTGGCATTTATCTGCGAGTTTTTTTGACATGAATTCAAAAATTTGGGGATAGATAAATGGGTATAAAATACCGTCATATGGGGAATTACTCCGATGTAGGATGTTTTAATGAAATACTCCCCATGAATGACTTCTTCAGTTCTTAGGGAATTTTGAGCTTCACTCGAATGTTGTTCCCCCTTTACTAGTCACTAGCTTTTCTGAAGTACATTCCACTGACGGGTCACTTGGGGTACAATCCATTCGGGCCCACTAATGCTCACTCCCCACCTTGGCTAACGTTTTGACACGGACGCCCCTTGCTCTCGTTGAAGCCTTCTGATGGGAGGGGGCGCCTCTGTCGTGGGGGTTGAGTAGAAGGATTGGATAGACGAAGGGGCCTAGGCTAATTTAACAGAAAAAGGACCAGAGAGCAAGAAGTGAGGGAGTTTTTGATACCCAAACATAACAAAATTTTGGGTCAAAGGGATTAACATAAAAGTTGATCAGCGAATTTAAAGACTTCTCACCTCAGAAACGGAAAAAAGGACCTGTCATCGCAACCCCGATTTGCTGACATCAATGTTTACAGGTTATGTGCTGACAGAGAAAAAAGAGGGGAAATAAATCGTCTTTTGCTTACAATTTATGTGAACCCTAAATGAAAGCGGGGCAAACTCGGGGTAAGGAAGTTCACCGGCTACAAAAAAGGGGGGTCTGTCTCTAGGGTTCACACAAGGGTTTCATCTCGGGTTGCGGGGAAGAAGCACTGATGATTTGCAAACCAAGTTTCGATCAGGGGAAAGAGCCTCAGTCTTGTTAAAGCTTTTTTTCTTCGCGAAAAAATCGACAAGTTGAAAACTTCTGCATTATGCGCTAACCCGCCACCCGTTGGGGATAAAGGGAAGCTAGGCTTGGGAGATCAAATATGTTAAAGTATATGTATATGATCTGTACATAATTTTTATATATAATATTTAAAATATATATATATAAATATATTATAAATATATTATATATATATATATATAAAATATAATCGTGCCGAATAGTAAAACTGGTCAAATTTCAAGAACTCATTAAAAATTAAAATCCTTTTTAAATTTTTCTCTTATGGTTTTTAAAAACTATTTTTTTCATTAATGTTGATTAAAAATTTTTAATTTTGCACCAAAAAAATCTTTGAAACCCTTTCCTAAACCCTTTTTTAAGCAAGAAAAATTTATTTTAGCCTAATCTAAAAAATATATTTTAGATTTGTTTCAAAAATTTAATACTAAACAAAAACGTGAAATATATTTTTTTTTGTTGGTTCTGAATGATTTTGGCGAAATTATTTTCATACACAAAAATTTTTCCTTGTCCCAATGGCAAGATGACGTTCATTTAAGCCAAGATCGCATTCGCCCCTTCGGGACGACATATATATATATATATATATATATAAAAAATATAAATTTTTAAATATTATAATATATATTTATAAATTTTTAAACACCTCGTGCCCCACACCCCACGCTGGGGGCTCACCACACATATAACCAAGCCTCTCGTCATATCGTTTCACTCTTAAGAGGATATCAAGGGCTAGAACCTGAAGCTGGAAGTTTAATGCCTCATGAACCCACTACAACAAGAAGGAAATAAATTGCTTTAACATTTGCAGCCATTCATATCTTTCTACACGTACGTTAGTGTTGTCCTATGACACAACACACACACACACACACACCCACACCACACACACACAACCCCACACACACACACACACCACTGGGGGGTTCTGCCCTTCTTTAAACAAGCTTGGGGGCCTTCCATTTCCCCCGGCGCTACCCCCCCCCCCCAAGAAGGGGCGTTGATGCTGTGTCTTTATTTGGGGAATTGGGTCTGTCTCCAGTTTCTGGTTTAAGTCTGAATACCTTCCCCATCCCCCCCCACAGGCGCTGTAAATCTACGGGGTTTTTTCGTTCCCCTTGATAATAAAATTGTTCTACCTGGGCTAATCAAAATATCTATTTTTCGCAACAGTACAAGGTACAGTCCTAGCTGACATCACGACATATTACTGTATCAAAATCCTTGTTTTGCTGAGCTTTCTGGGAGATTTGGTCAGTTTTGTCCCGGATGGACCCCAACCATCCCTTAACACCCCGGTACCTTTTTACTGATAGATGAACAAGAAACCGGTGAAGGGGGAAAACCCCCCAGTGTTTCTACCCCCGCCGGGGAAACGAACCCGACACCCCACCGTGTGAAGCGAGAGCTTGAGCCACCAGGGCCCAAAAAAAAGCAAAAAAGAAATTTTTGGGAACAATAATTTCGCAAAAATATTCTGAACTAACGGAAAAATTTTTTCATTTTGTTTGTCCCTTATTTAAAATCGCAAACAATCTAAAATAAATTTTTTTTAATTAGGGAAACTAAATGCGCTTGATTAATAAGGTTAGGTAAAGTTTTTCTAAGGTTTATCTGGTACAAAATTATTTAAATTTTTAAAAACATTAAAGAAAAAAATAATCTTTAAAAATATGAAAACTTTTGGGAAAAGGGCTTAATTTTAATGAGTTCCTAAATTGACCAATTTCACCAGTTCACACGACACTTACACACACACACACACCACACACACACACCAAGAGCAATGAATACATAAAGGGGCCCGGAAAATAGGGCTTGCCTAAAAACACCAAGAAAAAAATGAATTCAGAAATATTGGTAAATAAATCTGGCAAAAATAACCGAACCCTCAATATTTTTGTCAACCCAAAAACCCCTCATTTAACTCTGTTGTTCCTCCCCAAATTCCTAAAAAACTAATTACCACATCGTCTCATTATTTTCTACTGTAATTAGTAAGTTCCTTTACACCAACTTTTTTATTCAGTCATCCCACAAAACTGAATACAAAAATGGTTTAAAATAATAAATAATTTTTAAAAGTGACTTTTTGGAAATTATGTACCTTTTTGTACTATAATTGTAGTTAACTGTTGTACAAATTTTACTTAATCAATTTTATTGAATCACATTACAACATTTAAATCATAATTTTTAAAAAATTTGGGCCCTTTTTTATTAGCTATCTTTGTTATTTGTATTTTTGTCTGAAATTCTTTCTACTATTAAAGGGTTTGTTTTTTTTCCCCATGTTTTATTAAATTAAACTTTATTAACTTGTACAACTTTAAAAAAAAACAAAATAATTTTAAACTTGAATTGTTTAAAGACACAAAAATTTTCAGGTCTACCCCTATTAGTTTTACACATTACTTAAAGACACATTATTAATGACACGTGGAGGCTTCTCAGCCCCCTAACAACTTCAGACAGTATTACCAAAGGCTGGCTCCTCCTCAGGAAAATTAATGAATAAAAAAGAAATAATAACTCACGAAGATAAACCTTTATTTTTTATTTTAAAAAAACATAAAACAATAAAAAATAAAAGGGATATATCCATTTTAAAAAAAAAATGAAAAAAAGAAATGAATAAAATAACATTTTAAATCAACGTAAAATTAGGGGGGTTGGTGTTTGGGGACACTTGATGTTGTTGAAATCGTAGCAGTTCTGATGAGGGGGGGGGGGGGGGGGGGGGTCGCAGGTTTTGTTACAAATTCCCCCGGGTTTGGTCTTCACAGTACAGCCGTATATTCTTTCCCGAACAGGAAAGCATAATATTCACCCCACTTAGAATGTAGATACCCCTCTATCTTCCCTGTTAGAAAATTAATTGAGTCCCCTGAGGTCTCTAAAAAATTTAGATATTTTAATTTAGATATTTAAAAATTATTTCTACAAGTAATGTACAAGGTATAAGATCAAGCTGACATCAAAATAACTATTTTATAGAAAAGTCACTTTTTTATCTGAGCATTTCCCGAAAAAGGGGTTATTTTGTCCCCGGGTGCGACCCCACCAGTCCCTAACTCCCGATCCCTTTTAAAATGATGGGTAAGAGGGGCAGCAGGATCTTATGGGTAAACTCCTAAGTATTCAGCCCTAACCCGAGATTCCAACCCCCGGGCCTCAGTGTGTGAGGGGAAGCGTTAGCGTCGATCTTTGTACTTAATTTTTTTTGGGTGGGAAAACTTTTTCGCCTTTCAAACAAAAGTCTTTTGTACAAGAATGAAGTATTTTGGAAACAATGGAAAATGCGAGTACAATGTTATAATCCTGTATATAAGTACAAGAGCTTTTGAAGAGATTATAAATGTTATCATTTCCTAGATAAACGAGAAAGTGACTTTTGGGAAAATTACGCGTTTTTGCTTCACGTACCTGTGTACACGAAAGTGCAAGGCTTTTGAAGAGTATTTTTCCGTCCTCCCCCTTTATGACATCGTTAAAAGTCCTAGGTACATGAACCTTGCTTTTTTTTTTAGGTCGTAAATAGAAAAATATCGCAGTATATATTTATCTTTTTCGTAGCTTCCTTAAGTAATATAAAAAGGCTATTTAGTGGTCAGGTTAAAAGCCAGATTAACTATAACCTTTTTATACCTCAGCTTCCTTTAAAACTGCAAGACTCAGGGATGTAGGAGGAGTCAAGAACTTTTAGGAGAACTTCAGGAGCGAGAAACAGCGTAGGAGACAGCAGAGGGAAAGGGGCAGTAGGGACGCCCCGACACACAACAAAGGGGGCAACCACCCACACTAACAACCCCACCCCGAGAGCAAAAACCAATATAAAACCCTGCCCGGGGGTTCAATCCGCCCGTGTATGGTTTAATCAATCATAACCCTTTTGGGATTCGGTTTAACCAATTATAAATCCGGAATACCTAACGAGGCAAACTGAAAACACAGACCTAGCAAACCCCAAATTAAAGGGGAGTACAATTAGGGTACACACCACCACACACACCACACACACACACACACACACACACACACAGGCCCCAGTGTCTAATCGAAATTCCAGGACAAAATGGTAAAACCTCCCTGCAGGGAAAACCTGAAGGGAGGCAAAAAGATCATGGTACTAAGAGGTACCAGTGGGGCCGTGACACGGGGTCCCCAGGGGTCAGTTCTAGGACCGTGCTAATTTTTATATATGCAACCCACATGGAAGGAAAAGACCTGAAGGTCCCTATTTTGCAATGATGTAACTGATGAGAAGAATTAAAACGGATGAGAGAGGAAGCTGCAAAGGACCTGGGCAACTGGACATTTGGGGGCCCGAAACTGGGTTCTCGAATTAACCCTGCCAAATGCAAATCATGAAATTGGGGAGGGGCAAAGAAGACCGCAGACAGAGTATAGGCTAGGTGGACAAAGACTACAGACCTCACTCAGGGAAAAAGATCTTGGGGTGACCATAACACCGAGCACGTCACCGGAGGCACACATCAACCAAATAACTGCTGCAGCATACGGGCGCCTGGCAAACCTGAGAATAGCTTAATAAGGAATCGTTCAAGACACTACACTGTGTATATTAGGCCCATACTGGAGTATGCAGCACCAGTCTGGAACTCACACCTGGTCAAGCACGTCAAGAAGTTAAAGTACAAAGGTTTGCAACAAGGCTAGTTCTAGAGCTCAGGGGAATGTCCTACGAGGAAAGGTTGAGGGAAATCGGACTGACGACACTGGAGGACAGAAGGGTCAGGGGAGACATGATAACGACATACAAGATACTGCGGGGAATAGACAAGGTGGACAGAGACAGGATGTTCCAGAGAGGGGACACAGAAACAAGGGGTCACAATTGGAAGCTGAAGACTCAGACGAGTCACAGGGACGTTAGGAAGTATTTCTTCAGTCAGAGTCGTCAGGAAGTGGAATAGCCTAGCAAGTGAAGTAGTGGAGGCAGGAACCATACATAGTTTTAAGAAGAGGTATGACAAAGCTCAGGAAGCAGAGAGGGAGAGGACCTAGTAGCGATCAGTGAAGAGGCGGGGCCAGGAGCTGAGTATCGACCCCTGCAACCACAATTAGGCGAGTATAATTAGGTGAGTACACACACACACACACACGGCTGCCATCTCAAATTCACAACCCTGTCTCCCTTACTGTCCATCATTCTCAGTTTTCCTGGCGAGACTTGCTGAGTGCGCTCCCTCACATACCGGCCTCCAGTCGTAAATACGAATCACAAGGTAATATTTGACAGAAATAGCAAAACCTGGCACTTTTAAGCACAATACATTTTTCTGGACCGTATATATGTTCCTCTCTATAGGGAAGAGAAATCATCATAGGAACAGGAAAAGGCAGCGGGCCAAGCAGGCAACTCTGAGCTGCCTGAGGAAGTGATGTTACATGAGAGGAGGTCAGGATAAGAGGTCAAGAAACTCAAAGTCAGTTCAGATCTAGTAAGCTAGCATAAAAGAATAGCCAAAGGTTAACTGAGTTGACTAGGATAAATTAATAACTTCGGGTTTACTGAGTGAAGAGTTCTCAGTTAATCTAGTAAGTTAGGTTAACTATTATGTTAGTGATGGGCCAGTAACTCTGTTAAAGTTTAGTCAAATACGATCAGTCAAGTCTAGTGATGTTAAGAGAAGACTAAGACTATGAGAAAAGAGGTTTAGAGGTGGTAGAGAAGTGACCAATGAAGTTCACGAAACTGACTCCTGTAAAGCAAAAGGACATAAGTGCAACTAATGTGACATATTGTGTCAAAGTTTCGCTCTCCAAGAGCTTGACAATGCATGAAATGCATGCAGGCTACTGCACCTGGTGTCCAGCTGTCTCTGCTCTTTAAGTTTAGTGGCCCACCTCATCAACATACATGTGGCCCTCTGCCCACTGTTTGATTAAGATTAGTGGTCCCCCTTCCTTCCCCATCATACATGTATCACCTCAGCTCATTTATTAATGTTTACTGGTCCTCTTCTACATCAACATATATTACAAAAAAGTAATTTTTTAAAGATATTAAGATTTACTTCTTTTGTAATAAAGAGTTCGGGATACATAAATACACACATTAATATAAATTAATCTTTAATATATAAAAATCAACTATCTTTGGTCTAGAGGTATTTGAACTATGATATAATAATAATATGTACATGTTACTATAATAAATTATAATTAGCATCTAACTAAAATAGTAAATAATTCATAACCCTACACAGGGTACCACTTTGACACTACTGTCACTATATATATATATATCTCTATACTAAAATAATAAATTATAAATAACATTTGTATAATAAATTACAATCAACTGCCTCTCACGACACGAAGTCAGTCACACGACACTGTTCAGTGTACACTACAACCAGGCCATCTTCAGTGTCCCACGACACCCTTTTCATCTCAGTGTTCCACTACGGTCCTGTGCATATCTCAGTGTTCCACTCCATCGTACGTCCCTCAGTGTCACACTACGGTCCTGGCCCAGTTCAGTGTAACACTCCAACCTTTTCTTCATGTAATGTCCCACTAAACAGCATCTGACGACTCCGGCCCACAGTTGATCAACGTAGACGGTGAGTCCACAGACATCACCGGTAGTCCAGTAAATCCTCTCCAAAGAACGGATGACACACCGCTAGCCGAACACCATGCTGCAAGCTCACTGAATGCGGCCGTCAAGTACTGAGGCCAACAGACTCAGTGAGCTGCGGTGAGCGGTTCTTCTAACGCCAGTAGATAGGTACGATTCGGTGGTCAGGTACCTACTGCATAGACGTGTACCCTGAGGAGTTCAGGTACTTAATGTTGAAGCCAGTAGAACGTGTACCCTTCGGTGGTCAGGTACCTACTGCTTAGGTGTGTACAGCGAGGCGCTCAGTACATAATATTTCTAAAGCCAGTAGACGTGTACCCTTCGGTGGTCAGGTACCTACTGCTTAGGTGTGTACAGCGAGGCGCTCTGGTACATACTGTTACTAAAGCCAGTAGACGTGTACCCTTCGGTGGTCAGGTACCTACTGCTTAGGTGTGTACCGTGAGGCACTCAGGCTCTTACTGCTCTAAGGCCGGCTCAGCAGCCCCCACATTGGGTTTGATGACGCACCCAGTGGTACTGCCGGCCGGCAGGTTAACTATTTAACCGCTAGTTTGGCAGGGGCCGCAACAACATACATGTCGGAACATACATATTCTCTCAATATATGCTAGAGGAGAGACCCTTTCTTGCTCTTCACGAAGGACGGACCCTCGGGTATGGAAGAAGGAACGTCTGGCAGTCCTGGGACCCCGAAATAGGAAGGCTTCATCAGGGACTTTTCACTAGATTTACGAGACCCTGGCCAGTTTTCTGCATAAAATAACGTTTTCTTTCCTGCACACTGATGAAAATCTCACACGGATATCGAAATACACAACCCCTCCTCACATTGTTTCGTTACATGTGAGATTTCGCAGTTCGATGTCACTTCGATGCCTCACCCTGCAATCCAGCTTCTGTTAGGTCTGTCTATCGCTCCAGAGTTGAATTCAACACTGACGAAAAAAAGTAAATACTTAAAGCTTGCTCTGCATGCTGAAATTTTACTTTCGACACATGGACACATCTTTATTCTGTCTTAATTGATAAACAAACAACGACACCTTATTTTTTTTCTAATATTCCTAACTTATCACGAGTAATTGGAAAATCATCTATAGACGATTTTGCATGTATGATAAATTTTCTACAGAATTCAAGACACTACGAGACTAATATGCATAAATTATTCTCTGGGATATGTGTTATGGGAAGGGAAAATGTTATTATAAGTAAAAGAATATATATATTACCGGTTATAGAAGAGCAGGAAAATCATGAGAAAAAAAAGACCAGTGACAATTTAATCTGTAAATATGAAACAGAGAATTGTTAGCGATAACTACTGCTATGAAAAGAAAGGAAAAATGGTATGAGGAAAGATCAAAAGAATTTGAAATTAAAAAAAGTCCTAGAAAGAACTAAGGATTATTATTATTATTATTATTATTATTATTATTATTATTATTATTATTAATATTAACCAAACCTAATCACACAGGTTAAGAGTCTATCATCCAGCACCATTGACATCTGGTAACTAGCACACACACACACACACACACACACACACACACACACACACACACACACACACACACACACACACACACACACACACACACACACACACACGAACAGTGTGTAATAAACTTCTTCAGATGTTCCCCTGGAGCTCAAAATTACCAAACTGGATATTCCTTGTTTGTGTCAAGGTGGTGTTTCCTGCCTGCCGGGGAAGGGGTGAGGAAGGGCGGGGATGGAAGGTGGAAGTAAGAGAGGAGATGAGGACAGCAAGACACGAGATAAGTAGTGGCTGGGGAGGAAGACAAAGATGCGGGATAGGCAAAAGTTGAGGAAGACAAAGGTACGGGATAGGCAGAAGTTGGGGAAGTCAAAGGTACGGAATAGACAGAAGTTGGGGAAGACAAAGGTACGGGATAGACAGAAGTTGGGGAAGACAAAGGTACGGGATAGACAGAAGTTGGGAAGACAAAGGTACGGATAGACAGAAGTTGGGGAAGACAAAGGTATGGGATAGACAGAAGTTGGGGAAGAGAGATGATTTTTTTTGGGGGGGGAATTGAATACATCCGCATTGTGCCGCTACCATATTTTGTGTGAAAGTTAGAAAAGTAGTATTAGTTAACTACA
>NC_069427.1:14825424-14827924 GCF_026875155.1 Cherax quadricarinatus
CCTTAGTGTGTGGCGTCCTTAGTGCGTGGCATCCTTAGTGTGTGTGGTTCCTCCTGGTGCCAAGAACATGTGTCTGCCTAGCAACTCCCTGTCTACATTGCCTTGTAAGGTAACTTAGCAACCTGCTGTCAGCCTCGGAGAAAGAAAGGTTGAAGGTCAAATGTGAGGTTAGGTATAGGTGACCTTACCTATTTCTGACTTCACCTTTGACCTCACTTTCTCCGAGTCTGACCTTAGGTGTTTAATTTCCTCCCCTGTGTCATTGTCTTCCGTCTCAATTCAAGCTGTTGCTTCGTTCGCGATTAGTGATAGAATCATTATTATTATTATTATTATTATTATTATTATTATTATTATTATTATTATTGTTATTATTATTATTATTATTATTATTATTATTATTATTATTATTATTATTATTATTATTATTATCATCATCATCATCATCATCTCCCTCGCTTGCTCCCACTCACTACACTTCTCCAACCCATCCTTCCCTCTCTCCTTCACTCACGACATACAACGTTATCTGTCACAGAAAAATGGATGGTACTAAGCAAATTAAATTTCCTAACGTCTTCTTAATGTTAGTAACTTAAGTAATGATTACTCTTAATAATTATATATGCACTATAAGTTATAGTCTATAATTATTATTATTCATGATTGCCCCTAATTCTTATCATTATAACTACTTACTGTAATGACCTGCGGTGGTTAGGTCCGACTGCTTCAGGAGAAACATGACCTTGTGCAGGAGGTTATGGTCTGAGATACGGATGTATGCCTTTGCTATAGCTGTAATCTGTTTCGATTTTTTTCCCCTATTGTGTGCCTGTTCCAGCAGGCTATTGCTGTTGGCGGCCCCTTCCCCATGCATCTATCATAACTTGGTTGATTATACCTATTAGAAGATTGCAGTTATCTGAATGATTTATATATATAAGTCATAAGCACTGACAGTAATTATCTATATACATAATTTATCTATACTGAATATCCACATAACTGATTTCTTATATACGTACCATTATTTGCATTAATCACTTAAGTCATTCTCTATAATAATTGGCTTCGGTCAGAATCAATTGCGGAGAAAAAATTTCTCCAACCTCACAGTGTGGGAAAGCAGTGAGAGAGATCTTAGCTCTCTCAAGGGTCGCTGCCCCAGGGGGCGTCGATCCCCCTGGGGGTTGGAGAAAAATCTCTACATCTATCATCAGTTTTAATCAATGTAAATAATTTAAGAGATAGTGTTTGGAATTCGAACCTCAGGTATTGCCATTGTAAGTGTGCCAATTCACATTCTATGGCTACCCAAGGTATATATATCAGTGGTTAGTGAGACGGGTTGGCAGTATGAGGACGGCTGGATAGGGTTCGATACGGTGTTAACTCTCAGTTGCTCTATAAACCCCCAACACGAAGGTAGGTTCTAATCTCGTTCACTAACATGAAAGGCAATTTTAATTTCTCCGATTAACTATTCGCAAAAACGATATAAAATTAATTTAAAAAGACGTACTATGCCTCTTTAACCCGGCAAGGGCAAGTGTCAAGTGACCTTTCATGACCTTATTCTCCCTTGGACTATTTATAACAGAGATCGGCAACGATACCGGCTAAAGCCGAGGGAACGATAGAAGCCAGCTTCCCTCTCGCCAGGCTCCGGCGGGATCAGATACATGTTGTATTACGGTAGGTGAGTTGGTTTATTGCTGACATGCATGTAGGCAAGGACACAAGCTTTACAGCCAACTTGTATTGGCAGAACGTTTCGCTCTGTGAAGACCTCTGTCAAGTCATAAGTCGACAATGAAAAACTGTAGAAGTGACATGATGATGCAGAACAAGAATATGGGCAAAACGGAAATCTTTATTGAGAAAATGTTTCGCTTGCAGCTCAGGCTATCCGAGACTGGAAAAAGCTTGGCCTCTAAGCGAAACGTTGTGACAATAAAATCTTCCGCTCTGGTTTAGTGTCTTTTTTTTCATCATGTAATGACTTGATAAAGCTCAACATAGAGCGAAACGTTGAACCAATATAAGCTTGTTCTGTAACTTGCGTCTGTGTTTTCATATTGCATCACTATAGCTCCGTCAGTGTCAGTCTTTCACACTGGGTATTTTTACTGCCTGCCCAACAGACTTCACAAGTCGAATACAGAGGCGACTTTCACACTGAAGACAGCAGAAGTGTTGGAGAAGTAAGGGTTTCTGCAATAAACATACACGAGTGTTGAACATTAATGAAGTTGTGGGTAGTTTACTGTACATCACTATTATAAAATCTGTAACACCGTCCAGTACGTGAGTGTGTCAGGTTATCTTTGTGTGTTCCTTTATTTAGTGCTACAGGGAGATAAAGATGCCCGTAGTGTTATGTCTTTAGTGTCTGCAGTTACAGGGACCGAACTATGAACCTGCTTGTACCTACTGGAAAAGAGCTGTGCTCTCGGTGTCCTGTCTTCAGTGTTTAATATATATATTATCACGTCGG
>NC_069427.1:14830424-14832924 GCF_026875155.1 Cherax quadricarinatus
TTATCTGCGAGTATTTTGACATGAATTCAGAGAATTGGATAGGATAAGATACGGTATAAAATACCGTCATATGAGGAATATGACATCCGGAGTGTGAGGATGTTTTAATGAAGATACTCGCCATGAATGACTTCTTCAGTTCTTAGGGGAATTGGAGCTATCACTCGAATGTTGTTACGCCTCTTACTAGTCTACTAGTCATTCTGAAGTACAATTCCACTGACTGGTCACTTGGAGGTACAACTCCATTCAGTGCCACATAATGCTCACTACACCCAGCCTTTGGCTAATCGATATGTGACACGGGACGTCCATTAGCTGCTCGTGTGAAGCCTTCTGGATGGGAGGCGGCGCCTCTGTCGTGGGTTAGAGTAGAAGGATTGGATAGACAGAAGGAGCCTGAGGACTAGATGAACAGAAAGAGGAGCCAGAGAGCAAGAGAGTGAGGCAGTTCTGATACCAAGCATAACAAAATTATGGTGTCAGAAGGTATTAACAGCTGAACTTGTTGATACCAGCTGAATTTAATGACTTCTCGACCTCAGAAACGTGAAAGAGGACCTGTCATCCCAACCTGAGTTTGCTGACATCAAGTGTTACAGAGTTATGTGCTGACAGAGAAGAGAAAGAGGGAACTAAATCGTCTTCGCTTACAATGTTATGTGAACCATAAATGAAAGACGGACAAACTCGGGGGTAAGGAAGTTCACCAGGCTACAAACAGGGGTGTCTGTCTCTAGGCTTCACACAAGGGTGTCTATCTCGGGTATGCTGGGTAAGAAGTCACGTGATGATTAGCAAGACCAAGTTTCGATCAGGAATGAGCCTCAAGTCTTGTTAAAGCTCATTTCTTCGCGAAACATCGACTATAGTCGAAACATCTTCTGCATTATGCGTCTATACCAGCCAGCCTGTTGGGTATAAAGGGAAGCTAGGCTTGGGAGATCGAATATGTATATGTATATGTATATGTATCTGTACATATATATATATATATATATATTATATATATATAAAATTTATATATAAAAAATATAATATATATATATATAAACCCATCGTGCTCATCACCAGCCATCGCTGCCGCATCACCACACACTTTTAACCAAGCCTCTCGTCATATACGTTACACCCCTTAAGAGGATATCAAGAGTCATGAACCTGAGAGCTGGGAAAGTTAATCGCCTCTATGAAGCTCCACTACAACAAGAAGGAAGATAAATTGCTTGAACATTGCAGCCATATACATCATCTTCTCTACACGCTACTGTGTAGTGTTGTACCTATGTACACACACACACACACACACACACACACACACACACACACACACACACACACACACACACACACACACTGGGGTCTCTGCCCTTCCTTTAAACAAGCTTGAGTGCCTTCCATTTCCCAGGCGCTACCCCCCCCCCTCAAGGTAGGTTCGTTGATGCTGTGATCTTGATTTGGGAATTGGATCTGTGCTCCAGTTCCCTGGATTAAGTCTGAATACCTTCCACATCCCCCCCCCCCACAGGCGCTGTATAATCCTACGGGTTTATCGTTTCCCCTTGATAATAAAATCTGTTCTACCTGGTCTAATCATAATATCTATATTTCTAGCAGTACATGTACAAGGTACAGTCCTAGCTGACATCAACGACATATTACTGTATACAAAGTCACTTGTTATGCTGAGCATTTCTGGCAGATTTGGTCAGTTTTGTCCCAGGATGCGACCCACACCAGTCCATTAACACCCAGGTACCTATTTTACTGATAGATAACATAGACAAAACCGGGGTAAGGGAAAAACGCCCAGTGTTTTTTACCCCCCCGCCGGGAATCGAACCCGGACACCTCACCGTGTGAAGCGAGAGCTTGAGCCACCAGGCCAAATAAAGCAAAAGAGAAATTGTGTAAGCAATAATTTCGCAAAAATCATTCTGAACCTAACGAGAAAATATATTTCATTGTGTTTGTCCATTATTACATTATCGCAAACAGATCTAAAATTATTTAAACTGAATTAGGCCCAAACTAAATTGCGCTTGATATAATAAGGTTAGGTAAGTTTTCTAAGGTTCATCTGGTAAAAAAATTATTAATTTTTACACTAACATTAATGAAAAAATATATCTTTAAACATAGAAAAACTTTTTGGGAAAAGGGCTTAATTTTTAATGAGTTCCTAATTTACCAATTTCACCAGTTTTAGCACGACACTTACACACACACACACACACACACACACACACACACACACACACACACACACACCACACACACACAAAACACACACACCACACAACACACAAAGGTAGATCAGGGGCCCGATCTACCATGCGCTACCCTTTCCCGTGGAAGGTTTGCGCAAGAGCATATGAATACATAAAAGGCCCAGGAACTAGGTCTGGCACTAAAAACACCAAGAAGAAGATGATTCAGAAGTATTGGTAAATAACATCTGGCAAAAAATAACCGAACCATCAATATTCTGTCAAACAAA
>NC_069427.1:14835424-14872924 GCF_026875155.1 Cherax quadricarinatus
TGTCAGGAATACCTGACAGGGAGGCAATAACGAGTCATGGTACGTGAAGAGGTATCACAGTGGGCGCCTGTGACGAGCGGGGTCCCACAGGGGTCAGTTCTAGGACCAGTGCTAATTTTGATATATGCGAACGACATGATGGAAGGAATAGACTCTGAAGTGTCCCTATTCGCAGATGATGTGAAGCTGATGAGAAGAATTAAATCGGATGAGGATGAGGCAAGACTGCAAAGAGACCTGGACAGGCTGGACATGTGGTCCAGAAACTGGCTTCTCGAATTCAACCCTGCCAAATGCAAAGTCATGAAGATTGGGGAGGGGCAAAGAAGACCGCAGACAGAGTATAGGCTAGGTGGACAAAGACTACAGACCTCACTCAGGGAAAAAGATCTTGGGGTGACCATAACACCGAGCACGTCACCGGAGGCACACATCAACCAAATAACTGCTGCAGCATACGGGCGCCTGGCAAACCTGAGAATAGCTTAATAAGGAATCGTTCAAGACACTGTACACTGTGTATATTAGGCCCATACTGGAGTATGCAGCACCAGTCTGGAACTCACACCTGGTCAAGCACGTCAAGAAGTTAGAGAAAGTACAAAGGTTTGCAACAAGGCTAGTTCTAGAGCTCAGGGGAATGTCCTACGAGGAAAGGTTGAGGGAAATCGGACTGACGACACTGGAGGACAGAAGGGTCAGGGGAGACATGATAACGACATACAAGATACTGCGGGGAATAGACAAGGTGGACAGAGACAGGATGTTCCAGAGAGGGGACACAGAAACAAGGGGTCACAATTGGAAGCTGAAGACTCAGACGAGTCACAGGGACGTTAGGAAGTATTTCTTCAGTCATAGAGTCGTCAGGAAGTGGAATAGCCTAGCAAGTGAAGTAGTGGAGGCAGGAACCATACATAGTTTTAAGAAGAGGTATGACAAAGCTCAGGAAGCAGAGAGGGAGAGGACCTAGTAGCGATCAGTGAAGAGGCGGGGCCAGGAGCTGAGTCTCGACCCCTGCAACCACAATTAGGTGAGTACAATTAGGTGAGTACACACACACACACACACGGCTGCCAACTCAAATTCACAACCCTGTCTCCCATACTGTCCATCATTCTCAGTTTTCCTGGCGAGACTTGCTGAGTGCGCTCCCTTACATACCGGCCTCCAGTCGTAAATACGAATCACAAGGTAATATTTGACAGAAATAGCAAAACCTGGCACTTTTAAGCACAATACATTTTTCTGGACCATATATATGTTCCTCTCTATAGGGAAGGGGAGAGAAATCATCATAGGAACAGGAAAAGGCAGCGGGCCAAGCAGGCAACTCTGAGCTGCCTGAGGAAGTGATGTTACATGAGAGGAGGTCAGGATAAGAGGTCAAGAAACTCAAAAGTCAGTTCAGATCTAGTAAGCTAGCATAAAAGAATAGCCAAAGGTTAACTGAGTTGACTAGGATAAATTAATAACTTCGGGTTTACTGAGTGAAGAGTTCTCAGTTAATCTAGTAAGTTAGGTTAACTATTATGTTAGTGATGGGCCAGTAACTCTGTTAAAGTTTAGCAAATACGATCAGTCAAGTCTAGTGATGTTTAAGAGAAACTAAGACTATGAGAAAAGAGGTTTAGAGGTGGTAGAGAAGTGACCAATGAAGTTCACGAAACTGACTCCTGTAAAGCAAAAGGACATAAGTGCAACTAATGTGACATATTGTGTCAACGTTTCGCTCTCCAAGAGCTTGACAATGCATGAAATGCATGCAGGCTACTGTACCTGGTGTCCAGCTGTCTCTGCTCTTTAAGTTTAGTGGCCCACCTCATCAACATACATGTGGCCCTCTGCCCACTGTTTGATTAAGATTAGTGGTCCCCCTTCCTTCCCCATCATACATGTATCACCTCAGCTCATTTATTAATGTTTACTGGTCCTCTTCTACATCAACATACATGTCGGAACATACATATTCTCTCAATATATGCTAGAGGAGAGACCCTTTCTTGCTCTTCACGAAGGACGGACCCTCGGGTATGGAAGAAGGAACGTCTGGCAGTCCTGGGACCCCGAAATAGGAAGGCTTCATCAGGGACTTTTCACTAGATTTACGAGACCCTGGCCAGTTTTCTGCATAAAATAACGTTTTCTTTCCTGCACACTGATGAAAATCTCACACGGATATCGAAATACACAACCCCTCCTCACATTGTTTCGTTACATGTGAGATTTCGCAGTTCGATGTCACTTCGATGCCTCACCCTGCAATCCAGCTTCTGTTAGGTCTGTCTATCGCTCCAGAGTTGAATTCAACACTGACGGAAAAAAAGTAATACTTAAAGCTTGCTCTGCATGCTGAAATTTTACTTTCGACACATGGACACATCTTTATTCTGTCTTAATTGATAAACAAATAACGACACCTTATTTTTTTTTCTAATATTCCTAACTTATCACGAGTAATTGGAAAATCATCTATAGACGATTTTGCATGTATGATAAATTTTCTACAGAATTCAAGACACTACGAGACTAATATGCATAAATTATTCTCTGGGATATGTGTTATGGGAAGGGAAAATGTTATTATAAGTAAAAGAATATATATATTACCGGTTATAGAAGAGCAGGAAAATCATGAGAAAAAAAAGACCAGTGACAATTTAATCTGTAAAATTGAAACAGAGAATTGTTAGCGATAACTACTGCTATGAAAAAAAGGAAAAATGGTATGAGGAAAGATCAAAAGAATTTGAAATTAAAAAAAGTCCTAGAAAGAACTAAAGGATTATTATATTATTATTATTATTTATTATTATTATTATTATATTATTATTAATATTAACCAAACCTAATCACACAGGTTAAGAGTCTATCATCCACACCATTGACATCTGGTAACTAGCACACACACACACACACACACACACACACACACACACACACACACACACACACACACACACACACACACCACACACACACGCACACACACACACACACACACACACACACACACACACACACACACACACACGAACAGTGTGTAATAAACTTCTTCAGATGTTCCCCTGGAGCTCAAAATTACCAAACTGGATATTCCTTGTTTGTGTCAAGGTGGTGTTTCCTGCCTGCCGGGGAAGGGTGAGGAAGGGCGGGGATGGAAGGTGGAAGTAAGAGAGGAGATGAGGACAGCAAGACACGAGATAAGTAGTGGCTGGGGAGGAAGACAAAGGTACGGGATAGGCAAAAGTTGAGGAAGACAAAGGTACGGGATAGGCAGAAGTTGGGGAAGACAAAGGTACGGAATAGACAGAAGTTGGGGAAGACAAAGGTACGGGATAGACAGAAGTTGGGGAAGACAAAGGTACGGGATAGACAGAAGTTGGGGAAGACAAAGGTACGGATAGACAGAAGTTGGGGAAGAGAGATGATTTTTTTTTGGGGGGGGGGAAATTGAATACATCCGCATTGTGCCGCTACCATATTCTGTGTGAAAGTTAGACAGTAGTATTAGTTAACTACAGCATGTATCTCTGTCATATTCATTGATGAAGGATCATGCCAGGTGAAGAATGAGATACTTGTGCAATATTTGGGAATCTTTACAAAGGGAACGTTTCACCAACCACTGGCTTCTTCAGTCCATCAGTCTTGACTGAACACATCAACTCCAGTTTGAAGGACTGATTACCTCAAATTCCTCCACATCTTCCACTGTTCTTCTCTGCATTGGACTGAAGAAGCCACTGGCTGGCGAAACGTTTCCTCAGTAAAGATTCCCAAATATGTCAAAAGTGTCTTAGTCTTCAACTTGTCGGTTTTTTAAATCATTTACACCACATCATGCAAGCTGCTCAAATCTGTCAGCCTGAGCTGGGAGACTCCACAAGAGCAATGAAGATATCGTCAAGCATTCCATTAAATGTTCGTCAGTTACGGCAGCTTCAGAGATTTTGTTCCAGCACAGCTTTGAGTTATTCTCAATTGGGAATTGCCATTTCTCAGGATAGTCTATCCCGTACACATATGTAATTTCATACATGTATAAGAGAAATTATATATAAAGGAGAGGAGAGAATGTTGAGAGAGGAATTTGCATGACAGAGGGATGGGAGGCTGACGTGGGGGAAGGGAAGGCTGAAGGAGGTGAGAATGAGGAGGCAGTGGGATGGGGAGAAGAGGGAGACCTTGGGAGGAAACAGACTCGTAAAGTAGATGGAGGTGTAGTGGGAGGAATATTGAGTGGGAGAAAAGAAAATTGTGAAGAGGGAGAGAGAGAGAGAGAGAGAGAGAAATAACGCAGCGAGGAGAGAAAGAGAGAGTGAGAAAGAGAGAGAGAGAGAGAGAGCGAGAGAGAGAGAGAGAGAGAGAGGAGAGAGAGAGAGAGAGAGAGAGAGAGAGAGAGAGAGAGAGAGAAGAGAGAGAGAGAGAGAGAGAGAGAGAGAGAGAGAGAGAGAGAGAGAGAGACGCACAGTTTGCAAGTTCTCTGTCCTGTGTGTACGTTCACACCAGCGGCACACTAACACGGCCGGCAGACACAAGAGAACCGACACAAAACCTCCGCCATAAACCCAGTCCAGTGTGTTGTTATTGCCTCCTTGTTATTTCCTCGTTCTTCCTTACTATCCCTACTCGTATCCTTCACATATTTCCCTACCCTTCTCTGATCCCTCACTATCCTTCTCTGAGACTTATAACTTGTGATCCTCCTAAACTTTCTTTGACCCCTCTTAACTTCTCAGATCCTCCATAAACTTCTCTGATCCTCTCTAAACTTCTCTGAACCTCATTCTCTGATCCAACCATTTTTCTGGACCCTCCCTAACCATTTCTGACCTTCCCTACACTCCTTTCGTCCTTCCTGCTTTCTCTGTCCCTCCCTGATCCTCTATAACTTCTCTAAACCTCCATATTGTCGCCAGACCACAGTCTTGAGAAATATTACAGGAAAATTGGTTGACTAGAGTAGAATAAATAAATTATTCCACTGCTGGAACACCAGTGGTGCACTAGAAAGGAAGAGGTGATAAACAAAATACGTTGCAGAATTTTTTGTGAAATTTTAAGGGCCCCTCCTCGGGGTAATACAACAATATACATTTTTAATATATATAAAATTAAATAATATATATATTATATATTATATATAATATATATATATAATTAAAACGTCAGCCTTTCTCCCACCAAGCAGGGGCCAAAAAAAGGAAGAAAATTTAAAAAAAGAAAAAAAAAAATTTATCATCACTCATCATAATCACGCTTTGCAAGGCGCTCAATACGCGTTTAGATGTCCCCCCAAAAACCCCAAAAACCAAAAACGCCACGCACGCTTGCGGGAAGCCCAACCCCATCCCCCACAAAACCTCCTTTACCCCCTTCCTCCAACCTTTGAGGACGACCCCCCCCCGCCTTCCTTCCCTACAGTTTTTATATGCTCTCCAAGTATTGTATTTTGATCCTTTCTCTCTAAATGACCAACCCCCTCAACAACCCCTCTTCACCCCCTCTTTTAATACTTTTTTTAACACCACACTCTTCTTAAATTTTCCCCACTCGAATTCTCTGCAAATATTTACACCCCACATTGCCCTTAAAAGAATCTCCACCCCCAACCGCCTCCTCGCTGCAGCATTTCAACCCAAGCTCCCATCCATATAACAGTTTTGGTACTACATACTTTCAACATTCCCTTTTTTGCCTCCATGGATAACTTTTTGTCTCCACTATACTTTAACGCCCACCACCATTTTTCCCTTACTTATGGGTTTAACTCATCCTCCATAAACCATCCGTTTACAAGTCAAACTCCCAAATTCGAAAACATTCCTTCTTGCAACTCCATCTCTCCCAAAGGATATCCAATTTTCTTTACTAAATGTTTGATACCCCCCTACCTTACCCTTACCTAATTCACTTTCAACTTTCTACCTTAACGCCCTCCCAGCCGTCTCTAAACCTTTTCAAATTTTCCTAGAATCCCCCAAAGCACAGTATATCAGCAAAAAGTAACTGTGTCAACTCCCCCTTCGATTTTTTCTCCATAATTTAAAACCCACCCCCCCTTTTTCCCCCAAACCCTAAACTTTACTTCTTTACAACCCCATCATAAATATTTTAAACAACCATGGGACTTACACTCCCGTCAAGCCTACTTTTCCGGGAAGTATTTTCCCCCTCCCTACACACTCAACGTGAGCCCCAAAACCTCATAAAAACTCTTACAGAAATTTTGTAACTTACTACCTGTTCCAAAACTTCAACATCTGCCACATTGCTACCCTAGCCTCTTTCTTCCTTTTTTTAAATCCATAAATGCAATGAAAAATTCCTATTTTTTCAAATACTGTTTCATAAAAACTTTAATGTAGCATTGATCTACACATCCCCTACCCACTCTGAATCTTCTTGCCCTCGCAATCCCCCCTCTGTCTTTCCTCTAAATTTCCCTTTTAAAAAAACCCTACCAAACATTTACCTGTATACTCATTAAACTATTCCCCCATAATTTTTACAATCTCTTTTGTCCCCCTTTCCCCTTTTTAAAAAAGGAACATAAAAACATAAGCCAATCCCAAGGGACCTTCCCATTTTTATACATTTATTAAACAAAAAAAAACCACTCCCAAAACACGGTATCCCCCAATGCATTTAACATTTTTGTATGATCCATCGTTCCAGCTGCTTTACCCCCTTTCATTCTACGTAATGCCTCACGCACCTCTCCCACACTCACATCCTGTTCTTCTTCACTCCTAAAAGATGGTATACCTCCCTGGCCAGTGCATGAAATTACCGCCTCCCTTTCTTCGTCGACATTTAAAAGTTCCTCAGAATATTCCCGCCATCTACCCAATACTTCCAGCTCCCCATCTACTAACTCCCTGCTCTGTTTTTAACTGACAAATCAATTCTTTTCCTAGGCTTTCTTAACTTGTTTATCGCACTCCAAAAAGTTTCTTGACAGTGCCTCTCCCACACACTTGCTTTCCTTTAGCACTCTCTTATCACTCTCTTCACTTTTCTTTTACTCTTCATATACTTTGCCCTTCTTATATCACTTGCGCTTTGTGATCCCCAACCACAAGTACTCGCTCACTTGGCTGAAAACTCCCCACACACTCAACATTTCCCAAAATCTCTCTCTCTTATCTACACTTCTCTCTTCTCAAGGTGCATAAACACTTACTATTACCCACTTTTCACATCAACCCTTATTTTACTCCACATAATCCTTTAATTTATACATTTAAATTCCATCTTTTCCTGCCATAACTTATCCTTCAACATTATTGCTGCTCCTTCCTTGGCACTAACTCTATTAGAACCCCCTGACCTAATCCCATTTATTTCTCCCCACTGAAACTCTGATACCTCCTTACGCTTTGTTTCACTTAGAGCTAGAACATCCGGCTTCTTGTCATTCATAACATCCACAATCATCTCTTTCTTATTCGCACAACATCCACGCATATTCAAACATCCCACTTTGACGGTTTTCTTCTTTTTCTTTTTAGTAACCTATACGGAGAAAAGGAGTTACTAGCCCATTGTTCCCGGTATTTTAGTTGACTTTTACAACACGCATGGCTTACGGAGGAAAGATTCTTATTCCACTTCCCCATGGATATAAAAGGAAAAATAATAAGAACAAGAACAGTTAAGATAAAGTCAAAGAAAACTCAGATGAGTGTGTATAAATAAATGTGTACATGTATGTGTAGTGTGACCTAAGTGTAAGTAGAAGTAGCAAGACATACCTGTAATCTTGCATATTTATGAGACAGACAAAAGACACCAGCAATCCTACTATCATGTAAAACGATTACAGGCTTTTGTTTTACACTCACTTGGCAGTACGGTAGTACCTCCCTGGGTGGTTGCTGTCTACCAACCTACTACCTATAAATAAATAAATAAATAAAATAAATAAATAAATAATAAATATTATTTATAATATATATATATATATATATATATATATATGTTCGTTGCCGAATATGTAAAATGTCAATTAACAATAACTCATTTAAAATTAAGTCCTTTCTAAAATTTTCTTTATACGTTTAAAGAATATTTTTTCATTAAGTTGAGTAAAAATTATAATTTTGCACCAAAAGGAACTAAGGAAAACTTACCTAACCTTATTATAACCAAGCGCAATTTATTTTAGCTAACCCAACTAAATATATTTTAAATCTTTCAATAATTTAATACTAAACAAACACAATCAAATATATTTTTTTCTTTAGGTTCAGAATGATTTTGGCGAAATTATTGCATACCAATTTTCAATTGTCCTATATGGCAAGAATGAGCGTTGCTATTAAAAGCCAAGATCGCAAGTTCTGCCTATTCGGCACGACAATATATATATATATATATATATATATATATATATATATGTATATACGTATGAGAGCTTACGATAAGCGAGCCTACTTCATTGTATCAGACATTCCTTTATTGGTTCTGGGAAAAATCTTACCTCTGATAAGAGGACGACAAAGGCGAATAACTCAAAGGACTGCAGTCTTCTGGAGGTCGCTAGGGTGTAGAGTTCGCGGGGGTGAGGAGGTCGCTAGGGTGTTGGGGTGCGGAGGTCGCTGGGGTGCGGAGGTCGCTGGGGTGTAGAGATCGCTGAGGTGCGCAGGTCGCTAGGGTGTAGAGATCGCTGGGGTGCGCAGGTCGCTAGGGTGCGGAGGACGCTGGGATGAGGAGGTCGCTGGGGTGCGGAGGTCACTGGGGTGCGGAGGCCGCTAGGGTGCGGAGGTCGCTGGGGTGTAGAGATCGCTGGAGTGCGGAGGTCGCTGGAGTGTAGTGATCGCTGGGGTGCGGAGGTCGCTGGGGTGCGGAGGTCACTGGGGTGCGAAGGTCACTGGGGTGCGGAGGTCGCTGGGGTGCGGAGGTCGCTGGGGTCCGGAGGTCGCTGGGGTGCGGAGGTCACTGGGGTGCGGAGGTCGCTGGGGTGCGGAGGTCGCTGGGGTGCGGGGGTACTGGGGTGCGGGGTCCTGGGGGGGGGAAAATTGCTGGGGTGCGGAGGGGCCTGGGGGGCCCGGGGGGTCCGTTGGGGGGCGGAAGGTCCCGGGGTCCCGGGGGTCGCTGGGGGGGCGGAGGTCCTGGGGTGCGGAGGTCACTGGGGTGCGGGAGCGCTGGGGTGGGGGAGGCGTGGGGCCCGGGGGTCGCTTGGGGGGCGGAGGTCACCGGGGGGGGGAGGGGCCTGGGGGGCGGAGGTCGCTGGGGGGGCGGAGGGCACTGGGGGGGCGGGGTCCCTTTGGGGTGGTGCCCCCCAGGGTTTGCTGGGGTGTTTAAAAATCGCTGGAGTGCGGAGGTCGCGAGGTGAAAAGGTTTGCTGGGGGGGGGGGAGGTCGCTGAGGGGCGGAGGTCACTGGGGTTTCGGGGTTTTGTGGGGTGCCCGGGAAATCCCGGGGTGCGGAGGGCACTGGGGTGGGAGGGCGCTTGGGTTTTCGGAGGCTCTGGGGTGTGAGAACCCAAGGGGTTTCGGAGGTCGCTGGAGTGTAGGATCGCCCGGGGTGCGGAGGTCCCTGGGGTGCGGAGGTTTGCTGGAGTGTAGAGTTTGCTGGGGTGCGGGGTCGCTGGGGTGCGGAGGTCGCCCGGGGGGCGGAGGTTTTGCTGGGGTGCGGAGGTTTGCTGGGGGTAGGATCGCTGGGGTGCGGAGGTCGCAAAAATGTAGAGAACGCTGGGGGGGCGGAGGGTGCTGGGGTGTTTTTGGGTTTGCTGGAAAAGTGGGGATTGCTGGGGTGCGGAGGGGCGCTGGGTGTAGAGGTCCCCTGGGATTTTGGGGTCGTGGGGTGTAGAGGGTTTGCCCGAGGTGTAGAGGGTTTCTTTGGGGTGTAGAGGTCGCTTTGGGCGTAGAGGTCGCTGAGAAATTGAGGTTCTGGGGGGTAGAAGTCCCCTGGGGTGTGGGGGTTTGGGGGTGTTTGAGGTTGCTGGGGTGTACGGTCGCAGAGGTGTAAGGGTTTTTGGGGGGTAGGGGTCGCTGGGGTGTGGAGGGCTTGGAGTGTGGAGGTCGCTGGGGGGGTAGAGGTCGCTGAGATGTTGGGTCGCTGGGGGGTAGAGGTCCTGGGGTTTTAGGGGCCCCCTGGGGTGTAGAGGGGCGCTGGGGTTTTAGAGGTCGCTGGGTTTGGGGGGTGGAGGTCGTGGGGTGGGAGAGGTCCCCTGGGGGGGTTGAGGTTTCTGGGGGAAAAGGTCGCTGGGAAGTTTGGGGGTCGCTGGGGGTGTAAGGTTTGTGGTGTGTGGAGTCGCCCCGGTGTAGAGGTCGTGGGATGTGGAGGGCGTGGTGTTTGGGGGGTCGCTAAAGGGGTGGAAAGGGCCCCTGGGGGGTGTTGGGGGTTCCCCCGGGGTGTGGGGGGTCGCTGGGTGTGGGGTTTGCTGGGGGGTGGAGGGCGCGGGTTTTTGGTCCCCTGGGATGTATGGGTCGCTGGGGGTGGTGGTCACAGGGGGGTGGAGGTCGCTGGAGTGTGGGGGTCGCTGGGGGGTGGAGGGCCTGGGGTGTGGAGGTGCTGGGGGGTTTAGGGGCGCTGGGGTTTTGGAGGGTCCTGGGGTGTGGAGGTCGCTGGGGTTTGAAGTCGCTGGTTTTGTAGAAGGGGCCCCTGGGGTGTAAAAGGTCCTGGAATGAGAGGGCGCTGGGGTTTTGGGGGTTTGTGGAAAAGTAGAGGTCGCTGGGAAAGTAGAGGTCGTGGGGTTTAGAGGTCGCTGGGGTGTGGAAGTCTCTCGGGTGTAGAAAGGGCGTGGGATGTGGAGGTCGCTGGTGTGTGGAGGGCGCAGGATTGGGGGTCCCCTGGGGGTGTGGAGGTCCTGGGGGTGGAGGTCGCTGGGGGGGTGGAGGGCGTGGGGTGTGGAGGTCGTGGGTGTGGAAAGGGCGCTGGGTGTGGAAAGGGCGCCCCGGGGTGTGGAGGTCGCCCGGGGTGTGGGGGGTCACACGGGTGTGGAGGGGGCGCCCGGAGTGTGGAGGTTGTGGGGTGTGGAGGTCGCTGGGGGGTTGGGGGTCGTGGGTGTTGGGGGTCGTGGGTGTGGAGGTCGCTGGGGTTTTGGACCGGGGTGTGAGGTGAGGAGGGGGGTCGCTTGGGTGTGGAGGTTTGCTTGGGGGGGTTTGGAAGGGCGCTGGGGTGTGGTGGGGCCCCTTTGGGGGGTGGAGGTCGCTGGGGTGTGGAGGGGCGCTGGGGGGTGGGGTCGTGGGGTGTGGAGGGCGCTGGGGGTTTTTGAGGGGCGCTGGTGTGTGGGGGGTTTGCTGGGGTTTTTGGGGGCGCTTTGGGGGGAGAGGTAGCTGGGTTGTGGAAATCGCTGGGGGTTTGGGGGTCCCTTGGGGGGTGGAGGTTGCTGGGTTGTGGAAGTCGCCCGGGGTTTTGGGGGGTCCCCGGGGTGGGGGTTGCTGGGGGGTTTGGAAATCCAGGGGGGGGGAGGGCCCCGGGGTTTTGGAAGTCGCTGGGGTCTGGAGGTTTCCCCGGGGTGTGGAACGCGGGGGGTTGGGGGTCCCTGGGGTGGGGGAGTTTTGGGGGTTTGGAAGGGCCCTGGGGTTGGAAGGGCCCGGGGGGGTTTGGGGGTCCCTTTGGGGTGGGAAATCGCTGGGGGTTTGGGGGTTTCCCTGGGGGTTTGGGAAATCGCTGGGGGTTGGAGGGCCCGGGGGGGTGGAAGTTTGCTGGGGGGTTTGGGGGTCCCTGGGGGGGGGTTGAAGTCCCCCCCCCGGGGGGTTTGGAAGGGGCCCTGGGGTGTGGAAGTCGCTGGGGGCTGGAGGTCCCCCGGGGTGTGGAAGTCGCTGGGGCTGGAAAAAAGGTTCCTTTGTTTAAAGTTTTTGCCCTTTTTTTTTGTGGAGGTTTCCTGGGGTTTAAGTGGCCCATGATACCTTGACCTAATTTTAAAGAGGAAAACCTTTTTCCAAAATATTTAAACGTTCCCTTAATCCAAGTTAATTTTTGTTCCTTTTTGTTAATAAATGTTATTTCCAGTTTTTTAGTCCCAAAGTTTTGTACCTTTTAGTTTCCCTTGGGTTTTTTCCAGGTTTTGTACCCTGTTGTACCAGGTTTTGTACAAATGTTTGGTACCCTTTTTGTTAGTACAAATGTTAGTAACCCAAAGTTTAAATACCAAGGGTTTGAACCAGTGTTTTAAATACAATGTTAGTACCCTGTTAGTAAAAATGGGTTTGTACCAAGTTGGGGGTTTGTACCCGTTTTAGTTTCCAATGTTGTTTCCATGGGTTAAGTACCCGTGTTTAGACCATGTTAGTACCAGGTTATTCCAGTGTTAAAAAACCAATGTTTCAGTTAAACCCTTTAGGAACCCAAAGTTTGTACCAAGTTAGTACCAGTTTTTAGTCCAATGTTTTTGTACCATGTTTGTACCAGTGTTAGACCAGTGTTGTAAACCAATTTTTAATCCAGTGTTTGTACCATTTTCCGTTAAATACCCCCCGTTAGTCCCCGTGTTAGTACCAATGTTATTTCCCTTTTGTTCCCCCCCCCGTTAGTTACCAATTTTAGTACCATTTTTATACCAATTTTTGTACCCTTTTTTAGTACCCGTGTTAATCCAGTGTTAGTACAATGTTAGTCCAGGTTTTCCAGTGGTTAGTACCCCTGTTAGTAAAAGGTTTTGGCCCCTTTTAGAACCCAATGTTAGAAACCCAAGTTAATACCATTTAGTGAATGTTTGTATCAATTTAGTACCAGTGAATTTCCAAAGTTTTTGTTCCAATGTTTTTTTTCCAGTGTTTGTCCCCAAAAGGTATTTCCATTTTTTGCCGGTTAACCCGTGTTAGTCCAGTGTTTGTACCCGTTTTTAATACCAGTGTTAGTAAAAAGTGTTTGTACCAGTTTTATTCCCAATGTTATACCCAATGTTAGTCCAAAGTTATTCCAGGGGTTTAAGTACCAAAGGGTTAAAAAATTTCCCAATTTTAAATAACCCGTGTTTGTACCAATGTTAGTACCAATGTTTTGTGCCAAAAAGGGTTTGAACCCTGTTGGGGCCAATGTTAGACCAATTTAGTACCCCGGTTAAAAACCATGTTAGTACCCTTTTTTGGCCCGTGTTAGTTTAAACCAATTTAATTTCCAGTGTTAGTCCAGGGTTAGTACCAAAAATTATCCAGGTTTTGCCAGTGTTAGGGCCCCCTTTAAATACCTAGTGTTAAAGTTTTCCCGTGTTAGTACCTTTTGTGCCGTTTTGATGGGATTTTTTTAAAAATTTTTCCATTTCCCAATTTTTTAAAAAATTTTTTAATTTTTTCCCTAAAAATTATTTTAATTACCCATTTTTAATTTGATGATAGTTTAACTTTATTTTATTATTTCCTTGAAACTTTTCCCTTTTTTCTTAAATTTAAATTTTTTAAAATTTTAAATTAAGAAATTTTTTTTTGAAATTTTCCATTTTTAATTTTGGATATGGTTTTTTAAATTTTTTTAAAAATAAAAATTTTAAAAAAATTAAAAAAATTTATAATAATAATAATTTATATAAAATTAAAAAATAATAATTTAAAAATAAAATAAAAATAATAAAAATAAAATATTTAAAAATAATAATAATAATTTTAATAATAATAATAAAAAAGAAGAAGAAAAAAGAAGAAGAAAGCAAAAAGAAGGAAAAAAAAAGAAAAGAAAGTAATTAAGATAATTTGTCCCCTGTGAAACACAACTTTTTAACACTGGAAAACACAATTTTGTAACACCTGTTTAAAACAACTTTGTAAAAACTGTGCCCCAAACTTTTTAACACTGTTGGGAAAAACAACTTTGTAACACGGGGAAACACCAAAAATTGTAAACGGGGAAACAAACTTTGTAACACGGGAAACACACTTTTTAACACTTTGCCAAAACTTTGTAAAACTGTGAAACAAATTTGTAACACGGGGAAACACAACTTTTTTAACCAAATGTTTAAACACAACTTTGTTAAAACGTTAAACAAACTTGAAAAATGGGGAAACAAAAAATTTGTAAAGGTGAAAAACAAATTGTAACACTGTGAAACACAAAATTTTTTTAAAACCGGGGAAACACAAAAAATTTTTTAACAGGTGAAACAAACTTTGTAACATGGTGAACACAAATTTGTAAAACGGTGAAACACAAAATTTGTAACACGGGAAAACAACTTTTGTAACCTGGGGAAAACACAACTTTGTAACACGGTGAAACACAACTTTTTAACACGGGGGAAACACAATTTGTTAAAAACGGTGAAACCAAATTTGTAAAAACGGGGAAAAAACAAAATTTTTTAAAAACGGGGAAACCCCCAACTTTTTTTTTTCCCGGGGAAACAAACTTTTTAACCTTGGGGAAACACAACTTTGTAACATGGTTGAAACAAAAACCCAACCTTTTTAAAACCCTGTGAAAAACCCAAATTTGTTAAAAACGGTGAAAACACAAATTTGTAAAGGTTTAAACCAAATTTGTAAAATGGGGAAAAAACAAATTTTTTAACAGGGGAAAAAATCCCCCCAAAATTTTTAACACGGGAAACACAAAATTTGTAACATGGTTTTAAAAAAAAAACACCCCATTTAAAAAGGTAAAAAATTTTTAAAGTGAAACCCAACTTTGTAACACTGTGAAAAACAACTTTTTAACACGGGGAAAAACAAAATTTTTAACACCGGGGGGGAAACACAAATTTGTAACACGGGGAAACAAAACTTTTTAAAAACTGTTAAAACCCCAACTTTGGGAACACGGGGGAAAAAATTTCCCCCGGGAAAAAAATTTGTAAAACGGGGAAACACAACTTTTTAACACGTGAAACAACTTTGTAACACTGTGAAACACAACTTTGTAACACGGGGAAAACAAACTTTTTTTAACACCGGGGAAAACACAACCTTTTTTAAAAATGTGAAACCCCAACTTTTTAACACTTTAAACCCCAACTTTTTAAAAACGTGAAACACAAAATTTGAAAAATGGGGAAACCCAACTTTTTAAACCGGGGAAAAACAACTTTGTAAAACGGTGAAACACCCAAATTTGTAACACCGGGGGAGAAACACAACTTTGTAACATGGGGAAACAAAATTTTTAACCGGGGAAACACAACTTTGTAACACGGGGAAACACAAAATTTGTAAAATGGGGGAAACACAACTTTGTAACACGGTTAAACAACTTTGTAACCGGGGGAAAAAAATTTGTAACACTTTAAAAAGAAAACAAAAAATTTGTAACAAAGGGGAAACACAACTTTGTAAGGGGAAACACAACTTGTAACAGGTGAAAAAACAACTTTTTAAAAGGTTTTAACAAAAAATTTTAACACGGGGAAACACAACTTTTTGTAAAAAACCGCCGTGAAACACAATTTTTTAAACGGTGAAAACAATTTGTAACACGTGAAAAAAAACTTTGTAACACGGGGAAACACAACTTTGTTTAAAAGGTGAAACCCCCCCTTTAACCCCTTTTAAAAACAAACCCTTGGGAAAACTGTGAAACACAACAGCTCCGGGCCGAAACCTTCAACGGTTTTAAACCCCAAAAACCTTTTGTAACAAGGGAAACAACTTTGTAAAAATGTGAAAAAACCAAAATTTGTTTAAAAAGGGTGAAACACAACTTTTTAAAAATGGGGAAACAAAAACTTAAATTTTAACACGGGGAAACAACTTTGTAAACGGGGAAAAACAACTTTTTTAAAACCGGGGAAAAAAACTTTGTAACACTGTGAAACACAACTTTGTAACCGGTTTAAACACCAAATTTGTAACACGGGGAAACAAAATTTTCAAAGGGGGGAAAAAAACAAAATTTGTAAACCCGGGGAAACCAAAATTTTTAACACTGTGAAAAACACCCTTTTTTAAAAAGTGAAAAAAAACTTTTTAACAAAGGGGAAACACAACTTTGTAACAGTGAAACCCCAAATTTTTTTAAAAACGGTTTAAACAAAAATTTGTAACATGTGAAAAAACTTTTTTAACCCCTGTGAAACAAAACCTTTTTTAAAAACGGGGAAAACAACTTTGTAAAAGGGGGAAACACAATTTGTAACACGGGGAAAACAACTTTTTAACAATTTGAAACACAACTTTGTAACAAATGTGAAACCCCACTTTGTAACAGGTGAAACCAACTTTTTTAAAACTGGAAACAAAAACTTTGTAAAGGGGAAACCAACTTTTTAAACCTGGAAACACAACTTTGTAACACGGAAACCCCAAATTTGTAACATGGTTTAAACACAACTTTGTAACACTGTGAAACAAAAAATTTGTTAAAACGGGGAAACCCAAAAAAATTTGTAACACTGGAAACACAACTTTGTAAAAGGGGAAACACCTTTGTTTAAAACTGTAACCCAAAAATTTTTTAACACTGGAGGGTTGCAATACGGGGGAAATTAAGTTGGCTGGAAATAAAGCCAGTGTTTAAAAACATGTGCAAAAATTTGTGTTAAAAAAAATTTAAACAGTGGGACCCCCCTTTTAAAAATTTCCCTGTGTGGTTTATTTTTACTTTTTTGTAAAAGTAAAAATTTAAAAAAATTTTTCCCCAAAAATTTAAAAAGGGCGTACCATAGGGCCCTTTTATTTTTGTTAATTTTTGATTTCATTTTTTTGTCCCATTGAGCGAGAAAATCACTTTTCAGACGCGCTTCCTAAGATTTTTTTTTCTCTCTCTTCTCCTCCCCCCTCTCTTCCCCCTCTCTCTTTCTCCCCTTTCCCTCTTTTTCCCCACCCTTCCCCTTTTTTATTTTTTTTTCAGTTTTCCTCTTCATCTGTCTATTTTTTCTTTTTCCCCTCTTCTCTCGCGTCTCCCCCTCTCTCTCTCCCCCCTCCTTTTCCCCTTTCTTTTTTTTACAAGGGTTTGAAAAGGGTTAAAAATCCCTAGCTTTTTTTTGACAAGCGTTTACAGGTTTTTAAAGGGTTCCCCAAATTTGTGACAAGCAAAGGCGTTACTTACATCAGCTCATTTGAAAGCATTTTTTTGGGTTTGAAAAATACAAGTAGGAACAGGATGAATTTGCAGCCATCTGTGGGCCAGCATTTTCATTTGATCAACTGACTTTTCTCACTGACATCATTATGCTGTCTAAGTTTTCCCCATGCTCGAGTCATCCTGGGGATATATGATCTCAGATGGAGTGATGTTTGGAAAAGGGTTTTACAGCCAGAGTGAAGTTGCTGCTTTCTGCCCGTCTTGTGGCATAAAAACTTGTTTCATGCTGCCCCTCGAAGTGGATCCAAGTGTGGTACTTTGATAATATTGGCCCTTGTACATAACAGTAAGGCCACCCACATCCCTCCTATGTTGAAGGCTCTGCTGAAATGGCAGATCTATCCAGGATGGATCCAGGCGAGAGATGAGACGTCTTGCCCTGTTCTCTTACTCTGTCAAGCAGTCGCAGATTGAGAGGGGGGGGCCAGGCAAACCAAGAAAGTGGAGCATACTAAAGGGTGTGAGCGTACTTGTGCCTCGTACAGAATCTTGAAACCCTACTGTCAAGTAGATGCCGAGTTTACGGAAAAGTGCTTTAAGCTTCCTGGCTGCCTTGTTCGCAAGATTTACAACATGGTTCTTCATGGTGAGTTTGGAGTCAAATTTCACCCCAAGGATATCAACTTCTTCTCCGGGTCCCAAACACCCTCCCATTCATCTTTACTACTGCACCAGCATTACCATCATGGTCCCAAAGAGACCATCTCATTTCTTTTCTCAGGTGAAAAGTTATCTTGCCATCTTTTTTCCCAAGCTGTTATAGCTCTTAGCGGTGATTGATGTAGCTTGGGAGCAGCTGGCATTTCTTCTCTGGATAAGTGATGTCAGTGTACAGTCGTCTGCATATGCAGGGGTTTCTGGGATGGATGAAGGAAATGAAGTAGACATTCCATAACAATGGTCCAGCACCTTCCCTTTAGGGAAAACACTTACCCCAATGGGATGTCTTGCTGATTCCCCTTTCCATTGAAAACTACCCCTTAGAGATCTACCATGAGGTAATCACTGAGGAGACACAGCGTAGGACTGCAATTCCCAGTGCTTGAAGTTTTGCTAAGGGGCCCTGGTGCCACACCTGGTCGAAAGCACCAGCAATGTCCAGTGCTCCCACACCAGCTGACCTTCTCTCTCTCTCTCTCTCTCTCTCTCTCTTCTCTCTCTCCCTCTCCTCTCTCTCTCTCTCCCTCTATTTTTCTCTCCTCTCTCCTCTCTCTCTCTCTCTTTTTTTACACAGGGTTTGAAAAGGTTAAGGATCCCTAGTTTTATTGACAAGCTATTTACAGGTCAAGGATTCCTAACTTTATTGGCAAGCTAAGAGCTGTTACCTACTTCAGCTCATTTGAAAGCATTTTTATTGTTATGAAAACATACAAGTAGGGAACAGGATGAAGTTGAAGCCATCTGTGGGCCAGCATTTTCATTTGATCAACTGACTTATCTCTTTGACATCATTATGCTGTTACGAATGTGTTCCCATACCGAGTCATCCTGGGTATGTATGATCTCAGATGGAGTGATGTCTGGAAAAGGGTACAGCCAAGTGAAGTTGCTGCTTCTGCCCGTCTTGTGACAAAAAAGCTTGTTTTCACGCTGTCTCGAAGTGGATCCAAGTGTGGTTTTTTGGGACAATATTGGCCTTGTACATAACAGTAAGGCCACCCACATCCCCCTATGTTGAAGGCTCTGCTGAAATGACGATCTCTCCAGGATGGGTCCTCTTCTCTCTCTCTCTCTCTCCTCCTCTCTCTCTCTCTCCTCTCTCTCTCTCTCTCTCCTCTCTCTCTCTCTCTCTCTCTCCTCTCTCTCTCTCTCTTTCTTTCTCTCTCTCTCCGGGAAAACTTCACTAACGCCAAAATTTTGTTTCTAGACAGCGGTGCAACATGAAACGTGGATGGTACTGCTAAACTTCCGTAGTTTGTGGTAGTTAGACCTTCCAAGCTGCTCCTTGAGGTGTGTGTGTGTGTGGTGCACCAGTCCTTTAAAGAACCAATAATTCTAAAACGAATAATAATAATAATAATAATAACAATAATAATAATTATAACAATAATTAATAATAATAATAATAATACTAATTAATAATAATATTAATAATAATAATTAATAATAATAATAATAATAATAATAATAATAATAATAATAATAATAATAATAAACAACTCTAGCTACCAACACTATCAACAAAAACAATTTTTTACAACAAATTCTTAGAACATGTAAATGTGTGCTGACTTATCGTCTATTATAATATTAAGAGAGAAGAACACTATACTGCATTACGAGGGAAAACAAAAAAGTTATCAGGTTTGTGTGACTATGATCTTGAAGTTTCTGTTGTCTGAGTCCCCACTGGAAGTTTCTGTTGTCTGAGTCCCCACTGGAAGTTTCTGTTGTCTGAGTCCCCACTGGAAGTTTCTGTTGTCTGAGTCCCCGCTGGAAGTTTTGTTGTCTGAGTCCCACTCAAGTTTCTGTTGTCGAGTCCCCACTGGAAGTTTCTGTTGTCTGTGTCTCCACAGAAGTTTCTGTTGTCTGAGTCTCCACTGGAATTTCTGTTGTCTGAGTCCCCAACTGGAAGTTTCTGTTGTCTGAGTCCCCCTGGAAATTTCTGTTGTCTCAGTCCCCCACTGGAAGTTTCTGTTGTCTGAGTCTCCACTGGGGAAGTTTCTGTTGTCTGAGTCTCCACTGGAAGTTTCTGTTGTCTGAGTCCCCACTGGAAGTTTCTGTTGTCTGAGTCTCCACTGGAAGTTTCTGTTGTCTGAGTCCCCACTGGAAGTTTCTGTTGTCTGAGTCTCCACTGGAAGTTTCTGTTGCCTGAGTCTCCACTGGAAGTTTTTGTTGTCCCCAGTCTCCACTGGAAGTTTTTTGTTGTCTGAGTCTCCACTGTAAGTTTCTGTTGTCTGAGTCTCCACTAGAAGTTTCTGTTGTCTGAGTCTCCACTGGAAGTTTCTGTTGTCTGAGTCTCCACTGGAAGTTTCTGTTGTCTGAGTCTCCACTGGAAGTTTCTGTTGTCTGAGTCTCCACTGGAAGTTTCTGTTGTTTTGAGTCCCACTGAAGTTTCTGTTATCTGAGTCCCCACTGGAGTTTCTGTTGTCTGAGTCTCCACTGGAAGTTTCTGTTGCCTGAGTCTCCACTGGAAGTTTCTGTTGTCTGAGTCTCCACTGGAAGTTTCTGTTGTCTGAGTCTCCACTGGAAGTTTCTGTTTTCGAGTCTCCACTGGAAGTTTCTGTTGTCTGAGTCTCCATTGGAAGTTTTCTGTTGTCTGAGTCTCCTCTGGAGTTTCTGTTGTCTGAGTCCCCCACTGGAAATTTCTGTTGTCTGAGTCTCCACTGGAAATTTTTTGTTGTCTGAGTCCCCACTGGAAGTTTCTTTTTTCTGAGTCCCCACTGGAAGTTTCTGTTGTCTGATCTCCACTGGAAGTTTGTTTTTCGAGTCTCCCCTGGAAGTTTCTGTTTTCTGAGTCCCCACTGGAAGTTTCTGTTGTCCCGAGTCTCCACTGGAAGTTTCTGTTCCTGAGTCTCCACTGGAAGTTTCTGTTGTCTGAGTCTCCACTGGAAGTTTCTGTTGTCTGAGTCTCCCTGGAAGTTTCTGTTGTCCCGAGTCCCCACTGGAAGTTTCTGTTATCTGAGTCCCAAAGGAAGTTTCTGTTGTCTGAGTCTCCTGGAATTTCTGTTGTCTGAGTCTCCACTGGGAAATTTCTGTTGTCTGAGTCTCCACTGGAAGTTTCTGTTGTCTGAGTCTCCACTGGAAGTTTCTGTTGTCTGAATCCCCCACTGGAAGTTTCTGTTGTCTGAGTTCCCCCACTGGAAGTTTCTGTTGTCTGAGTCCCCCCTGGAGTTTCTGTTGTCTGAGTCTCCTCTGGAAGTTTCTGTTGTCTGAGTCTCCACTGGTTTCTGTTGTCTGAGTCTCCACTGGAAATTTCTGTTGTCTGAGTCTCCACTGTAAGTTTTTGTTTGTCTGAGTCTCCACTGAAGTTTTGTTGTCTGGGGTCTCCAACTTGAAGTTTCTGTTGTCCGAGTCTCCCCTGGAAGTTCTGTTGCTGAGTCTCCACTGGAAGTTTCTGTTGTCTGATCTCCACTGGAAGTTTCTGTTGTCTGAGTCCCCACTGGAAGTTTCTGTTGTCTGAGTCTCCTCTGGAAGTTTCTGTTGTCTGAGTCTCCACTGGAAGTTTCTGTTGTCTGAGTCTCCACTGGAAGTTTCTGTTGTCTGAGTTCCCCCCTGGAAGTTTCTGTTTATCTGGGGTCCCACTGGAAGTTTCTGTTGTCGAGTCTCCACTGGAAGTTTCTGTTGTCTGAGTCTCCACTGGAAGTTTCTGTTGTCTGAGTCCCCACTGGAAGTTTCTGTTGTCTGAGTCTCCACTGGAAGTTTCTGTTGCCTGAGTCTCCACTGGAAGTTCTGTTGTCTGAGTCTCCCCTGGAAGTTTTGTTGTCTGAGTCTCCACTGGAAGTTTCTGTTGTCTGAGTCTCCATTGGAAGTTTCTGTTGTCTGAGTCTCCTCTGGAAGTTTCTGTTGTCTGAGTCTCCACTGGAAGTTTCTGTTGTCTGAGTCTCCACTGGAAGTTTCTGTTGTCTGAGTCCCACTGGGAAAGTTTCTGTTTTCTGAGTCCCCACTGGAAGTTTCTGTTGTCTAAATCTCCACTGGAGTTTCTGTTGTCCTGAGTCTCCACTGGAAGTTTCTGTTGTCTGAGTCCCCACTGGAAGTTTCTGTTGTCTGAGTCTCCACTGGAAGTTTCTGTTGTCTGAGTCTCCACTGGAAGTTTCTGTTGTCCCGAGTCTCCACTGGAAGTTTCTGTTGTCTGAGTCTCCACTGTAAGTTTTTGTTGTCTGAGTCTCCACTAGAAGTTTCTGTTGTCTGAGTCTCCACTGGAAGTTTCTGTTGTCTGAGTCTCCACTGGAAGTTTCTGTTGTCTGAGTCTCCACTGGAAGTTTCTGTTGTCTGAGTCTCCACTGGACGTTTCTGTTGTCTGAGTCCACACTGGAAGTTTCTGTTATCTGAGTCCCCACTGGAAGTTTCTGTTGTCTGAGTCTCCACTGGAAGTTTCTGTTGTCTGAGTCTCCACTGGAAGTTTCTGTTGTCTGAGTCTCCACGGAAGTTTCTTTTTGTCTGAGTCTCCACTGGAAGTTTCTGTTGTCTGAGTCTCCACTGAAGTTTCTGTTGTCTGAGTCTCCACTGGGAAATTTCGTTGTCTGAGTCCCCCTGGAAGTTTTGTTGTTGAGTCTCCTCTGGAAGTTTCTGTTGTCTGAGTCTCCACTGGAAGTTTCTGTTGTCTGAGTCTCCACTGGAAGTTTCTGTTGTCTGAGTCCCCACTGGAAGTTTCTGTTATCTGAGTCCCCACTGGAAGTTTCTGTTGTCTGAGTTCCACTGGAAGTTTTTTTGTTGTCTGAGTCTCCACTGGAAGTTTCTGTTGTCTGAGTCCCCACTGGAAGTTTCTGTTGTCTGAGTCTCCACTGGAAGTTTCTGTTGCCTGAGTCTCCACTGGAAGTTTCTGTTGTCCGAGTCTCCACTGGAAGTTTCTGTTGTCTGAGTCTCCACTGTAAGTTTCTGTTGTCTGAGTCTCCACTAGAAGTTTCTGTTGTCTGAGTCTCCACTGGAAGTTTCTGTTGTCTGAGTCTCCACTGGAAGTTTCTGTTGTCTGAGTCTCCACTGGAAGTTTCTGTTGTCTGAGTCTCCACTGGAAGTTTCTGTTGTCTGAGTCCCCACTGGAAGTTTCTGTTATCTGAGTCCCCACTGGAAGTTTCTGTTGTCTGAGTCTCCACTGGAAGTTTCTGTTGTCTGAGTCTCCAAATGGAAGTTTCTGTTGTCTGAGTCTCCACTGGAAGTTTTTTGTTGTCTGAGTCTCCACTGGAAGTTTCTGTTGTCTGAGTCTCCACTGGAAGTTTCTGTTGTCTGAGTCCCCATTGGAAGTTTCTGTTGTCTGAGTCTCCTCTGGAAGTTTCTGTTGTCTGAGTCTCCACTGGAAGTTTCTGTTGTCTGAGTTACCACTGGAAGTTTCTGTTGTCTGAGTCCCCACTGGAAGTTTCTCTTGTCTGAGTCCCCATTGGAAGTTTCTGTTGTCTGAGTCTCCACTGGAAGTTTCTGTTGTCTGAGTCTCCACTGGAAGTTTCTGTTGTCTGAGTTACCACTGGAAGTTTCTGTTGTCTGAGTTTCCACTGGAAGTTTCTGTTGTCTGAGTCTCCACTGGAAGTTTCTGTTGTCTGAGTCTCCACTGGAAGTTTCTGTTGTCTGAGTCTCCACTGGAAGTTTCTGTTGTCTGAGTCTCCACTGGAAGTTTCGTTGTTGAGTCTCCACTGGAAGTTTCTGTTGTCGAGTCCCCCCCTGGAAGTTTCTGTTGTCTGAGTCCCCACTGGAAGTTTCTGTTGTCTGAGTCCCCACTGGAAGTTTCTGTTGTCTGAGTCCCACTGGAAGTTACTGTAGCAAGTCTCTTCTCGCGGAGAGTTTGTTTTCCTACTAGCCTAGTGATTAAAGCTATAACGAAATACATAAAGGAATAAACGGGAAGCTGACAACCAACAGAACACAGGTTGGCTGCGTTACTTAAAGGGACGCTGATGGAAAGCCATAGTATGCAAAAGGATTACCAGATTTTTATAACTTCACAGACTACTATTAGTCACATTTTTTCTGGATAAGCATTACGATAAAAGATACAGAGATATCAGCGTAAGAAGTTCTCTTATTTGGGACGTCTTGTAGAGGTTCTTGGGAAGTGTAGAGAGATGGTTTTTGACACAAAAGTCCCCCTTAAAAATTCTTCCTTTGGACAATGAGCCTTAAAAATGTTCTACTTGGAGCGGAACATTGTCTATATATATATATATATATATATATATATATATATATATATAATATATATATATATATATATATATATATATATATACCCACGAACAAGTGGTATTGATCAATAACAACACCAAATAGCCAAGGACTCGAACCCATGCTGCTTTGGCCTGCCTCATGGTGGGCGAAAACTCATGACGCCTTAATCCATGGTACCACACAATCCTTTAGAGTAGCGCATCCAGCGGAAGTGGATGTTGTACTCGCTACCCAAGGACATACGTAGGCTAATTTCATTCTACTCCCTGTTTGGTGTACTAGTACAACAAACAGTATTTTTATATTATTGTACCCACGATATATATACACGCTCTAGAACTGTCTCCATGCCATGCCCATCACTCTAATTTGTTAAAAGGGGATTCTTCCCATAATATTTTAGTACTCTCACGATCGCTATAGTACTCTCACGATCGCTATAGTATTGACATAAGCAGAATGACATGAAATCGACTCCAATTCCATTTAAGAATCTGTAAAGAAAGTGATCTACCGAAGAGCACAAGAAACTTAGCAGTAGATTTTGAAACACGAAGCTCACCCAGCTCTGAAGAATAAATAGACTGAACGACGCCAGATGCACTCAAGCAGCAAATATAAGAAAGACGTAAAATTGAACCTCGGATGAGAATCCAGAAACATGGCTCGTATATATATAAATATATATATATGTCGTGCCGAATAGGCAGAACTTGCCATCTTGGCTTAAATAGCAACGTTCATCTTGCCATATAGGACAAGCGAAAATTTGTGTATGCAATAATTTCGCCAAAATTCTTCTGAAACTAACGAAAAAAAATATATTTCACTGTGTTTCTTTAGTATTAAATTATTGAAAACAAATCTAAAATATATTTAGTTGGGTTAGGCTAAAACAAATTGTTCTTGTTATAATAAGGTTAGGTAAGTTTTCTAAGATTCTTTTGGTGAAAAATTAAAAATTATTACATCAACATTAATGAAAAAAATATATCTTTAAACGTTTAAGAGAAAATTTTAGAAAGGACTTAATTTTAAATGAGTTTTTGTTAATTGACCAGTTTTACATATTCGGCACGACATATATATATATATATATATATAATATATATATATATATATATATATATATATATATATATATATATATATATATATATATATATATATATATATATATATATTATATATATATATATATATATATATATATATATATATATATATATATATGTATGTGTGTATGTGTATGTGCTGAGATATGGCAGAATGTGAGCGAGAGAGACGGAAATAGTACATGAGAGGTATGGCGTCATGGTAAACTCAACTTGCTGGTATAAAATACCGACAACTTGATGAATAAGACTCTCGTGTAACCTTCTGGTATCTTTAATACTGAAACTGAAGAAGCGTGCTGCGCAGGCTTATTCATCAAGATCCACTTCGACGCCCCCAAAAGCATAAATCTATCATATCTTGACATTGAGAAAAAAACTATAAATGTAGAAATAAACAGTTTTATTTTATTTACTTATTTTCCAATTTTTCCCATTCGTATTTGGAAAATCACAACCACTAATAACAGAGACCCCTTAGCACATAGCGCCCTCTGAGCAAATGGAAACCCTTAACACATGCAAAACCGATGGTACTTTGAGCAGGTCTTGAGAGGAGTATCGTGTTAGAACCGCTGCAGGACACTTTGCCACCGACAACCACGATATGAAGATTAGAAAATACTGTACACAGAATACTTTTCGTTTTTTTCTACATGTTTCAATGAATGTGGATACAATATTACATCTATAATATTGTACTCACCTAATTGTGGTTGCGGGGATCGAAACTCAGCTACTAGGTCCTCCCTCTCCCTGCTCCATGAGCAGCGGTAGTGATAATAGTGAACAGTGGTGATGAAGAGGGGTAGGGACTGGTTGTAGTGAGGATAGTGAATAGTGGTGACGAGGGTAGGGAGTTGTGGTAGTGAGAAAAGGGAACGGTAGTGGTGAAAGAAGGGCAGAAGAAGGTGGTGGTGTTGGTAATTCTCAGTCAAGTGGTAATTCCCAGTCAGGAATCCGTAGGCAGGAATGCCCAGTCAGGAATTCAATATATCCAGACTGTCTTTAGCATTCGTATTCCCAGCCACGTATTCGTTTCCTTCGATTAGTAGGGAGATTTAAGACTCCTTCTAGCACTCTTCTCAGGATCTCCTCCCAGTGCTCTTCTCAGGGCTCCTCTCAGCACTCTTCTTAGGATTCCTCCTAGGAAGGAGCCTAGACTGGGGTCCTCCCAGTATTGCTCTCAGCACTCCCAGCACTGTCCTTAGAATACATCCCAGCACTGCTTTTAGAGCTGCTCCCAGCGTTGCTCCTCATCACAAGAAGATAAAAATATCAAACAGCATACAAGGAGAAACACAGAGAGTAATCATCACACTAAACCTTTTAACCGAGGTATATATCAACCGTAAAGCTTCAGTGGCATATGGACAACAAGCAAACCAAAGAACTGCTTTCAGAAACATAGAAAAAATATTTTAGGCTTATACTGGAATATGCAGAGGGGAGCCACCAACTAATTGAATACCTAACTGAATTACGTGGATCATAGCCAAATATTCACAACGAGATTATTGCTGGAACCGAGGAAGATGATCTACGATGAATGATATAAGAAACTCAAGCTAACTAAAGTGGAAAAGAGGAGGATCATTTGGAAAAAACAACAAGGCATAGAGAATACTCAGGGGATTAGATAGAGTGGATTAAGGCAGGCAGTTGGAGATGAGAGAGGGGAGAAAACTAGGGAATATAAATAGTAGCTGATATAATAGATGATCCTCAGCGACATTAGAAAGAGTGTTTTTCTTTATCACTTTCTGGGTAATGAAACCTGAAGGCTAGTAATTAGTTAAGCCGGAAAATTGTAGTTAAGAGGGACCAAAAGCTATGAATCGATTCATACAAGAATAGATAGGCAAGTATATACATACTTATAGCTCTTGTCTTCCTGTCACTGCAATATACAGTCAGTATCAAAAGTGATACAAGGTCCTGTGTGCCTGTCTTTACAATATACAGTCAACATCAGCAGTGACTTAAGGAACCTTTTGTCTTATTTTTCTTCGCCTACTGCTGCTTCATCAGTCAACGGATACGTGTCCCTCTAACAGACCAAACACGGGAGAATGGTGGTGGTAATGGTAGTGGTGGTAGAGCAATATTTACAAGGGATTACGAGCGTCGTCTAGTTCCCATGCAGGTCACGTGGCCAAAATCCCACTCCAGTGATTCGAGTCCCGTTCAAATCTCTTGTAAACACCGATATATATGACGTTAATTCCACGACCAGCTGGAGAGTCATTCTTGCCGTTACCTTCCTCGATTATAGCCACTTATGTGAATCAGGTAAACAAGCGATGGTAAACTGACTTTAATGCTCACTCCGCGTTTGGTAAATATTTTTTTTTTCACGTAAAAAAGAACTTTTGCGAGATAGTCTTTGCATGAAATAGATGCAAAAAGCTATACTAATTTTTAGACTCGGTTAAAGTGAATACTTTGTGGGGCGAAATTTTTGCATGAGAAGATGCTGAGAAAGATGAGGCGCAAAACTGGCAGTCTACTACGATGACATGGAGGAAGAAGAAGAAGTAAAGACAAAATTTCAGTAAAAAAAACATGGTTTAAAGACAAACTCCAACATACTACTCGCTTCTCCAGCCACAAAAACACTTGGCAAGCAAAGCTTCACACACACACACACACACCAGCAAATCTGCGGACCAAGGCACTGGTAATTGTCTCCTCATCTTTCCAGTCCCGTAATGAAAGGCAGCCCAGGCAGATCCCAACAGATACCCCCAGTAAGATTGGCTCCCTTGAGGGCCAGCTGGCACTATTGCAGGAGGAAGAGGAGGAGGAGGAGGAGGAGGAAGAGGGAAACAGGATAAAAAGGAATCAGTGACTTAAGAAAGTTCGTGTTTCAACATGAAGGCAATATACGTAGTTGTGTGTCAGATGTATGGCAGACACATGTATTGTCGAAGTCAGAGCTGTCACTGATACAGATCATCTTCAAGGTGGGAGGATGTTGATCCAAGGAATTGGAACTACTCTTTTCTTTCTTCGATGAGATTTAATTCTCCAATAGTTGTGCAATTTCTATGGGTTTACAGTTTCCCCAAGAATATGATAGTAATTATATTAATACTTTTTATTATTACATCGGCCGTTTCCCACCGAAGCAGAGTGACCCAATGATAATAATAATAGTAACAATAATAATAATAATAATAATAATAATAATAGTAATAATAATAATAATAATAATAATAATAATAGTAATAATAATAATAATAATAATAATAATAGTAATAATAATAATAATAATAATAATAATAGTAATAATAATAATAATAATAATAATAATAGTAATAATAATAATAATAATAATAATAGTAATAATAATAATAATAATAATAATAATAATAATAATAATAATAATAATAATAATAATAATAGTAATAATAATAATAATAATAATAATAAATAATAATAATAATGACAATCATAATAATAATAATAATAATAATAATAATAATAATAATAATAATAATAATAATAATAATAATAATAATTATAATAAAATAATAATGATCAAGACAATGTAATAACTTATATACATGAATTAACCTCTAATTTGACTCACTGTCAAAGTCTCGTTCTGTTTGATTGAAATTAAGCTGACTTGGGTTAACCTTTTTTTTACCTTTCATCTTATTGACCTAAATTAAGCTTATTTTAGTTATGTTAGTGATTTTCTGAGAATAATTTGACGGTGGACCTGCTGCTAGTGTGTGACTCAGCTCTTGGCCCCGCCTCTTCACTGACCGCTACTGGGTCCTCCCTCTTCCTGCTCCATGAGCTTTATCATACCTCGTCTTAAAACTATGTATGGTTCCTGCCTCCACTACATCGCTTGCCACTCTAATTTTTTGACGTGTTTGACCAGGTGTGGATTCCAAACTGGTGCTGCATACTCCAGTATGGGCCTGACGTACACAGTGTACATGTTTTGAACGATTTCTTACTGAGGTACCGGAACGCCATTCTCAGGTTTGCCAGGTGTCCATATGCCACAGCAGTTATCTGGTTAATGTGTGCTTCTGGCGACGTACGCAGTGTTATACTCATCCCTAAATCTTTTTCCTTGAGTGAGGTTTGCAGTCTTTGGCCGCTTAGCCTATACTCTGTCTGCGGTCTTCTTTGTCCTTCTCCGATCTTCTTGATGTGCTTGACCAGGTGTGGATTCCAAACTGGTGCTGCATACTCCCGTATGGGCCTGACGTACACAGTGTACAGTGTCTTGAACTATTCCTTACTAGGGTATCGGAACGCTATTCTCAGGTTTGCCAAGCACCCGTATGCTGCAACAGGTATCTGGTTGATGTGTGCTTCCGGAGACATGCTCGGTGTTATACTCACCCCAAGATCTTTCTCCTTGAGCGAGGTTTGCAGTCTTTGTCCACCTAGCCTATACTCTGTCTGCGGTCTTCTTTGCCCTTCCCCAATCTTCATGACTTTGCATTTGGCTGGGTTGAATTCGAAAATCCAGTTGCTGGACCAGGTGTCCAGCCTGTCCAGGTCTCTTTGTAGTCCTGCCTGATCCTCATCTGATTTAATTCTCCTCATTAACTTCACATCATCTGCAAACAGGGACACTTCTGAATCTATCCCTTCCATCACGTCATTCACATATACCAAAAATAGCACTGGTCCTAGGACTGACCCCTGTGGGACCCCGCTCGTCACAGGCGCCCACTGTGATGTGTGTATGTACTCACCTAGTTGTACTCACCTAGTTGAGGTTGCAGGGGTCGAGTCCGAGCTCCTGGCCCCGCCTCTTCACTGATCGCTACTAGGTCACTCTCCCTGAACCGTGAGCTTTATCATACCTCTGCTTAAAGCTATGTATGGATCCTGCCTCCATTACATCGCTTCCCAAATTATTCCACTTACTGACTACTCTGTGGCTGAAGAAATACTTCCTAACATCACTGTGATTCATCTGTGTCTTCAACTTCCAACTGTGTCCCTTTGTTACTGTGTCCAATCTGTGGAACATCCTGTCTTTGTCCACCTTGTCAATTCCTCTCAGTATTTTGTATGTCGTTACCATGTCCCCCCTATCTCTACTGTCCTCCAGTGTCGTCAGGTTGACTTCCCTTAACCTCTCCTCGTAGGACATACCTCTTAGCTCTGGGACTAGTCTTGTTGCAAACCTTTGCACTTTCTCTAGTTTCTTTACTTGCTTGGCTAGGTGTGGGTTCCAAAATGGGGCCGCATACTCCAATATGGGCCTAACGTACACGGTGTACAGGGTCCTGAACGATTCCTTATTAAGATGTCGGAATGCTGTTCTGAGGTTTACTAGGCGCCCATATGCTGCAGCCGTTATTTGGTTGATGTGCGCTTCAGGAGATGTGCCTGGTGTTATACTCACCCCAAAGATCCTTTTCCCTTTAGTGAGGGTTTGTAGTCTCTGCCCCCTAGACTGTTTCTCCGTCTGCGGTTTTTTCTTTGCCCTTCCCCAATTTTTCATGACTTTGCACTTGGTGGATTGAACTCCAGGAGCCAATTGCTGGGAACCAGGTCTGCAGCCTGTCCGGATCCCTTTGTATTTTCCCGCCCGGTCCTTCGATCGAGTGAATTCTTCTCTCAACTTCACGTCATCTGCAAACAGGGACACCTCAGAGTCTATTCCTTCCGTCATGTCATTCACAAATACTAGAAACAGCACTGGTCCTAGGACTGACCCCTGTGGGACCCCGCTGGTCACAGGTGCCCACTCTGACACCTCGCCACGTACCATGACTCGCTGCTGTCTTCCTGACAAGTACTCCTGATCCATTGTAGTGCCTTCCCTGTTATCCCTGCTTGGTCCTCCAGTTTTTTGCACTAATCTTTGTGTGGAACTGTGTCAAACGCCTTCTTGCAGTCCAAGAAATATGCAATCCACCCACCCCTCTCTCTTGTCTTTACTGCTGTCACCATGTCATAGAACTCCAGTAGGTTTGTGACACAGGATTTTCCCGTCCCTGAAACCATGTTGGCTGCTGTTGACGAGATCATTCCTTTCTAGGTGTTCCACCACTCTTCTCCTGATAATCTTCTCCATGATTTTGCATACTATACATGTCAGTGACACTGGTCTGTAGTTTAGTGCTTCATGTCTGTCTCCTTGTTTAAAGATTGGGACTACATTTGCTGTCTTCCATGCCTCAGGCAATCTCCCTGTTTCGATAGATGTATTGAATATTGTTGTTAGGGGTACACATAGCGCCTCTGCTCCCTCTCTCAGGACCCATGGGGAGATGTTATCTGGCCCCATTGCCTTTGAGGTATCTAGCTCACTCAGAAGCCTCTTCACTCTGTCCAGCACTTGGTGGTGTGCCCCACCTCTCCGTCTTTCTGGAGCCCCTTCTGTCTCCTCTGTGAACACTTCTTTGAATCTCTTGTTGAATTCCTCACATACTTCACGGTCATTTCTTGTTGTCTCTCCTCCTTCCTTCCTTAGCCTGATTACCTGGTCCTTGACTGTTGTTTTCCTCCTGATGTGGCTGTATAACAGTTTCGGGTCAGATTTGGCTTTCGCTGCTGTGTCGTTTTCATATTGTCTTTGGGCCTCCCTTCTTATCTGTGCATATTCGTTTCTGGCTCTACGACTGCTCTCCTTATTCTCCTGAGTCCTTTGCCTTCTATATTTCTTCCATTCCCTAGCACACTTGGTTTTTGCCTCCCTGCACCTTTGGGTGAACCATGGGCTCATCCTGGGTTTTTCATTATTCCTGTTACCAGATGAATGGTTCAGAGAACCGACATGTTGATAAATTAGACACATGTGCAACTCTTGGGTATCTTTATTGAGGAAACGTTTCGCCACACAGTGGCTTCATCAGTCCATACAAAGGAGAATCTTGAAGAACAGGAGGAGAATGAGGTAATCAGTCCCTCAACCTTGAGTCGATGTAGTCAGTCCATCAATCTATTCAAGATTGATGGGACTGACCACATCGACTCAAGGTTGAGGGACTGATTACCTCATTCTCCTCCTGTTCTTCAAGATTCTCCTTTGTATGGACTGATGAAGCCACTGTGTGGCGAAACGTTTCCTCAATAAAGATACCCAAGAGTTGCACATGTGTCTAATTTATCAACATTCCTGTTACCCTTGAGTACAAACCTCTCAACCCAAACCTGTGTATATGTGTGTGTGAGTGTGTGTGTGTGTGTGTGTGTGGTGTGTGTGTGGTGTGTGTGTGTGTGTGTGTGTGTGGTGTGTGTGTGTGTTGTGTGTGTGTGTGTGTGTAGTGTGTGTGTGTGTGTAGGTGTGTGTGTGTGTGTGTGTGTGTGTGTGTGTGTGGTGTGTGTGTGTAGGTGTGTGTGTGTGTGTGATTGTGTGTGTTGTGTGTGTTTGTGTGTGTGTGTGTGTGTGTAGCTCCAGCCACTGAAACACTGTGGATATAAACCAGGAAACGATGATTTTATTGCTTAAGTTTCTGTTATACTGAGTCAGCGGCGAGTGATGTCGTCAGTAAACCTGCCAATTTATGTAAGAAAGAATACAGAGAAGAAAGGAGTGAACAAGAGGATAGAGAATAAGAGGATAGCGAATGGGAGGATAGAGAATAAGAGGATAGGGAATGAGAGGATAGAGGGAGCTAATGGAATTGGTGGATGGAAGAAAAACGATACGAAGAAAGAAAGAAGTTCAGTGATCATTAAGGCTGCATGTAACCTGTTCACCACTAGTCAAGAATATTTTAATCCTTAAAACAAGGATTAAAATAAACTCTCGTTAATATACACTGAGAGACGTGAACCTCTCCATGTATATGACCGTTGTTAATTACTTCGGTCTATCTAGTCAATGGCCGCACCAGCTGAGACGCTGGTCATCCAAACGAATTATTGTGTCCAGACCTGTGTCTGTAATTGTGACTGTTCCTGTATCAGTGTTTGTCTTCGAATCTGCATTTGTGTTGAAACTAGCACCTGTGCCTTACATGCCCCTCTCCTTAAATCTTGTATCTGCACTTGTCTTCAACCTTATACTTAAGTTCGAGCCTGTTTTTCCTGTTCTTGTATTACCACTGCTCCAATGTCTGAACATGTGTCTGTTCAAGTGTTAGAACCTGGTAATTATTATTATTATTATTATTATTATTATTATTATTATTATTATTATTATTATTATTATTATTATTATTATTATTATTATTATGATTATAATCAAGGGGAAGCGCTAAACCCGTAGGATTATACAGCGCCTGGGGGGAGGGATGTGGAACGCATTCAGGCTTAATTCGGGGAACTGGAGCACACATCCAATTCCCTAAGTCAAGAGCCCCTCACCAACATCAAGGAACCTTCCTGAGGGAGAACCGGTAAGCATCAGCGACTTGTTTACTGTCTAAAGAAAGAAAACATTGCACCAACGAAAGCTAGAGCTATAACTTATATTTTCTTATGTGATGACAATACGCGAGTACAGAAAACTGGATCCAAGATCTCTCTCTCTCTCTCTCTCTCTCTCCTCTCTCTCTCTCTCTCCCCTCTCTCCCCTCTCTCTCTCCCCTCTCTCCCCCTCTCTCTCCTCTCTCTCTCTCTCCTCTCTCTCCCTTTTCTCTCTCCTCTCTCTTCTCCTCTCTCTCGATAACTGTATCTCAGGCCTCCCTCTCCGATAACTGTATCTCAGGCCTCCCTCTCCCGATAACTGTATCTCAGGCCTCCCTCTCCCGATAACTGTATCTCAGGCCTCCCTCTCCCGATAACTGTATCTCAGGCCTCCCTCTCCCGATAACTGTATCTTAGGCCTCTGTCTCCCGATAACTGTATCTCAGGCCTCCGTCTCCCGATAGCTGTACCTCAGGCCTCTGTCTCCCGATAACTGTATCTTAGGCCTCTGTCTCCCGATAACTGTATCTTAGACCTCTGTCTCCCGATAACTGTATCTCAGGCCTCCCTCTCACGATAACTGTATCTCAGGCCTCTGTCTCCCGATAACTGTATATCAGGCCTCTGTCTCCCGAATAACTGTATACTTAGGCCTCTGTTCTCCCGATAACTGACCTCAGGCCTCTGCTCCGATAACTGTACCTCAGCCTCGTCTCCCCGATAACTGTATCTTAGGCCTATGTCTCCCGATAACTGTATCTTAGACCTCTGTCTCCCGATAACTATATCTCAGGCCTCCCTCTCCCGATAACTGTATCTCAGGCCTCTGTCTCCCGATAACTGTATATCAGGCCTCTGTCTCCCGATAACTGTATCTTAGGCCTCTGTCTCCCGATAACTGTATCTTAGGCCTCTGTCTCCCGATAACTGTGTCTCAGGCCTCCGTCTCCCGATAACTGTACCTCAGGCCTCTGTCTCCCGATAACTGTATCTCAGGCCTCTGTCTCCCGATAACTGTATCTCAGGCCTCCCTCTCCCGATAACTGTATCTAAGGCCTCCCTCTCCCGATAACTGTATCTCAGGCCTCTGTCTCCCGATAACTGTATCTTAGGCCTGTCTCCCGATAACTGTATCTTAGGCCTCTGTCTCCCGATAACTGTATCTCAGGCCTCCGTCTCCCGATAACTGTATCTCAGGCCTCTGTCTCCCGATAACTGTATATCAGGCCTCTGTCTCCCGATAACTGTATCTTAGGCCTCTGTCTCCCGATAACTGTATCTCAGGCCTCCGTCTCCCGATAACTGTACCTCAGGCCTCTGTCTCCCGATAACTGTATCTCAGGCCTCTGTCTCCCGATAACTGTATCTCAGGCCTCCCTCTCCCGATAACTGTATCTCAGGCCTCCCTCTCCCGATAACTGTATCTCAGGCCTCTGTCTCCCGATAACTGTATCTTAGGCCTGTCTCCCGATAACTGTATCTTAGGCCTCTGTCTCCCGATAACTGTATCTCAGGCCTCCGTCTCCTGATAGATGCATCTCAGGTCTCCCTCTCCCGATAACTGTATATCAGGCCTCCATTTCCCGATAACTGTATCTTAGGCCTGTCTCCCGATAGCTGTATCTCAGGCCTCCGTCTCCCGGTAACTGTATCTCGGGCCTCCATCTCCCGATAGCTGTACCTCAGGCCTCCCTCTCCCGATAGCTGTATCTCAGGCCTCCGTCTCCCGATAACTGTATCTCAGGCCTCCGTCTCCTGACAACTGTGACTCAGGCCTCCGTCTCCCGATAACTGTATTTCAGGCCTCCATCTCCCGATAATTGTATCTCAGGCCTCCGTCTCCCGATAACTGTATCTCAAGTCTCCCTCTCCCTATAACTGTGTCTCAGGCCTCCGTCTCCCGATAACTGTATCTCAGGCCTCCCTCTCCCGATAACTGTATCTCAGGCCTCCGTCTCCCGATAACTGTATCTCAGGCCTCCGTCTCCCGATAACTGTATCTCAGGCCTCCGTCTCCCGATAACTGTATCTCAGGCCTCCGTCTCCCGATAACGTATCTCAGGCCTCCGTCTCCCGATAACTGTATCTCAGGCCTCTGTCTCCCGATAACTGTATCTCAGGCCTCCGTCTCCCGATAACTGTATCTCAGGCCTCCGTCTCCCGATAGCTGTACCTCAGGCCTCCCTCTCCCGATAGCTGTATCTCAGGCCTCCGTCTCCCGATAACTGTATCTCAGGCTCTCGTCTCCGATAATTGTATCTCAGGCCTCCGTCTCCCGATAATTGTATCTCAGGCCTCCGTCTCCTGACAAACTGTGACTCAGGCCTCCGTCTCCCGATAACTGTATCTCAGGCCTCCGTCTCCCGATAATTGTATCTCAGGCCTCCGTCTCCCGATAATTGTATCTCAGGCCTCCGTCTCCTGACAACTGTGACTCAGGCCTCCGTCTCCCGATAACTGTATCTCAGGCCTCCGTCTCCCGATAATTGTATCTCAGGCCTCCGTCTCCCGATAATTGTATCTCAGGCCTCCGTCTCCCGGTAACTGTATCTCAGGCCTCCGTCTCCCGATAACTGTATCTCAGGCCTCCGTCTCCCGATAACTGTATCTCAGGCCTCCGTCTCCCGATAATTGTATCTCAGGCCTCCGTCTCCCGATAACTGTGACTCAGGCCTCCGTCTCCCGATAACTGTGACTCAGGCCTCCGTCTCCCGATAACTGTATCTCAGGCCTCCGTCTCCCGATAATTGTATCTCAGGCCTCCGTCTCCTGACAACTGTGACTCAGGCCTCCGTCTCCCGATAACTGTATCTCAGGCCTCCGTCTCCCGATAATTGTATCTCAGGCCTCCGTCTCCCGGTAACTGTATCTCAGGCCTCCGTCTCCCGATAACTGTATCTCAGGCCTCCGTCTCCCGATAACTGTATCTCAGGCCTCCGTCTCCCGATAACTGTATCTCAGGCCTCCGTCTCCTGATAACTGGAATTTCAGCCTTTCATTCCCCGTGACTGTAACAGTCTTTCCAATCGTTTCTTTTTCAGGAAACTTCCTCATCCCTGAAATATATTCATAACTCATTAAGCACCCGACTCAGGGAATAAAGACTGGCCAGGCATCTGCTCAATCGATGCCCGGGAGCGGAAAAGAGACCTCGTCCAATCAAGACTCTCTGGAGAGTATTAGGTCCTCTTTCCCAGGAGCTCGGCAGGATTATATGAAGACTTCAACCCCACACAATCCACATTTACATCCCGCTGTCTCGTTCGTTTAATCCCAGATTGTTTGCTGAAACTCTATTTACCTTGTTCTGATGTGATATTTACGGACGACAACGCTTCACATGGTCTCTATTTTGTTTTTCAATTATATTTTTGTAATAAGAGAAGCTTGCTACTCTTGGTTTTCCATCTTCAATGTTTAGCTTGACATTATAAGTAGAAGGTACAAAGATACCACTAGTATGGATACATTTTTGCAATAGGACATTGGTGACTCCATGTGATACAAGAGGGTGAGCAAACTGAATATATATTTTACACAAATAACTCGCACGTACGGAACTGACACTTATGGCGACGGTTCGGTTGCAGAACAACCACTGTGAAAAATAATGTGAGAAGTCACGAAAGCGCTTGGAATTTCACTATTTTTTTCACAGTGGTTGTTTTGCATATTGTGATATCAGTTGTTTACTGTGATCTTATTGAATATAATATATATATATATATATATATATATATATATATATATATATATATATAATATATATATATATATATATATATATATATATATATAATTTTACTGAAATCAATCATGTTCAATGACATCAAAATTCATTTAGGACACAGAGAGCAAAATAAACTAAACCCATGAAAAATAAAATGTTGCAAAATAATTGCAGGAAAAAATGCACAGACTAAAATGCAAAATTAAATTATTAGGGAAGGTAGAGAATATTTACTAATAACAGGGAATAGTGAAGTGTCAATACGGTGACCAACGGAATGGTGATACCGACAGTATGTGGATTAAGACACATATGCACAGTTCAAAACTTTTTCCGACATAACGTTTCGCCACTGGGACTGACGAAGCCACTTGTGGCGAAACATCCCCTCAATAAATGTCTTGACACATGCATATGCATCTGTCTACATACAGAGTCAGCATCGCCAGAATTCGGAATTATGATACGTGGACTTTAAATTCCTACACATTTTGGATTTCAGCATTTCATAGACTTTAGGAAATGTAAT
>NC_069427.1:14877924-14910424 GCF_026875155.1 Cherax quadricarinatus
TATTCAGAAAGATCAGTTACTCAGGGAGATCAGTTACTCAGGGAGATCAGTTACTCGGGGAGATCAGTTACTCGGGGAGATCAGTTACTCAGGGAGATCAGTTACTCAGGGAGATCAGTTATTCTGGGAGATCAATTACTCAGGGAGATCAGTTACTCAGGGAGATCAGTTACTCAGGGAGATCAGTTACTCAGGGAGATCAGTTACTCAGGGAGATCAGTTACTCTGGGAGATCAGTTACTCTGGGAGATCAATTACTATGGGAGATCAATTACTCAGGGAGATCAGTTACTCAGGGAGATCAGTTACTCTGGGAGATCAGTTACTCAGGGAGATCAGTTACTCTGGGAGATCAATTACTCAGGGAGATCAGTTACTCTGGGAGATCAGTTACTCTGGGAGATCAGTTACTCTGGGAGATCAGTTACTCTGGGAGATCAATTACTCTGGGAGATCAATTACTCAGGGAGATCAGTTACTCAGGGAGATCAGTTACTCTGGGAGATCAATTACTCAGGGAGATCAGTTACTCAGGGAGATCAGTTACTCGGGAAGATCAGTTACTCAGTGAGATTAGTTACTCAGAGAGATCAGTTACTCAGGGAGATCAGTTACTCAGGGAGATCAGTTACTCAGGGAGATCAGTTACTCAGGGAGATCAGTTACTCAGGGAGATCAGTTACTCGGGGAGATCAGTTACTCAGTGAGATTAGTTACTCAGGGAGATCAGTTACTCAGGGAGATCAGTTACTCAAGGAGATCAGTTACTCAGGGAGATCAGTTACCCAGGGAGATCAGTTACTCAGGGAGATCAGTTATTCAGAAAGAGCAGTTTTTCAGAAAGATCAGTTACTCAGGGAGATCAGTTACCCAGGGAGATCAGTTACTCAGGGAGATCAGTTACTCAGGGAGATCAGTTACTCAGGGAGATCAGTTACCCAGGGAGATCAGTTACTCAGGGAGATCAGTTATTCAGAAAGATCAGTTATTCAGAAAGATCAGTTATTCAGAAAGATCAGTTATTCAGAAAGATCAGTTATTCAGAAAGATCAGTTACTCTGGGAGATCAGTTACCCAGGGAGATCAGTTACTCAGGGAGATTAGTTACTCAGGGAGATCAGTTACTCAGGGAGATCAGTTACTCAGGGAGATTAGTTACTCAGGGAGATCAGTTACTCAGGGAGATCAGTTACTCAGGGAGATCAGTTACTCAGGGAGATCAGTTACTCAGTGAGATCAGTTACTCAGGGAGATCAGTTACTCAGGGAGATCAGTTACTCGGGGAGATCAGTTACTCAGGGAGATCAGTTACCCAGGGAGATCAGTTACTCAGGGAGATCAGTTACTCAGGGAGATCAGTTACTCAGGGAGATCAGTTACTCAGGGAGATCAGTTACTCAGGGAGATCAGTTACTCAGGGAGATCAGTTACTCGGGGAGATCAGTTACTCAGGGAGATCAGTTACTCAGGGAGATCAGTTACTCGGGGAGATCAGTTACTCAGGGAGATCAGTTACTCAGGGAGATCAGTTACTCAGGGAGATCAGTTACTCAGAAAGATCAGTTACTCAGGGAGATCAGTTACCCAGGGAGATCAGTTACTCAGGGAGATCAGTTACTCAGGGAGATCAGTTACCCAGGGAGATCAGTTACTCAGGGAGATCAGTTATTCAGAAAGATCAGTTATTCAGAAAGATCAGTTACTCAGGGAGATCAGTTACCCAGGGAGATCAGTTACTCAGGGAGATCAGTTACTCAGGGAGATCAGTTACTCAGGGAGATCAGTTACCCAGGGAGATCAGTTACTCAGGGAGATCAGTTATTCAGAAAGATCAGTTATTCAGAAAGATCAGTTATTCAGAAAGATCAGTTATTCAGAAAGATCAGTTACTCTGGGAGATCAGTTACTCAGGGAGATCATTTACTCGGGGAGATCAGTTACTCAGGGAGATCAGTTACTCAGGGAGATCAGTTACTCAGGGAGATCATTTACTCGGGGAGATCAGTTATTCAGGGAGATCAGTTACTCAGGGAGATCAGTTACTCAGGGAGATCAGTTACTCAGGGAGATCAGTTACTCAGGGAGATCATTTACTCGGGAAGATCAGTTACTCAGGGAGATCAGTTACTCAGGGAGATCAGTTACTCAGGGAGATCAGTTACTCGGGGAGATCAGTTATTCAGGGAGATCAGTTACTCAGGGAGATCAGTTACTCAGGGAGATCAGTTACTCAGGGAGATCAGTTACTCAGGGAGATCAGTTACTCAGGGAGATCAGTTACTCAGGGAGATCAGTTACTCAGGGAGATCAGTTACTCCGAGAAATCACTTAATCAGAGAAATTATTTACACGGGTAGAAAACTGTTTACACAGGGAGGCAACTTTTTCTCAGGGAAATCTTTTACACAGGCGGGTCATTTACAAGTGGGGAGGAAAGCATTTACCCAAGCAGCTAATTTACTAAAGGCAGATGCCATTTACACAGACACACAAAGACATTATTTACACAGTTTTACTAACCCTGCCAGTCAGCCAACAGAGGCGGAGTCTGCAAACAGACGCAGTTATCTTCTGTTTTATGTTCTCTGTTTTTTCCACCACTTCCTGTGTTTACACACACACACGCACACACACACACATACACACAGAAAAAAACGTAAACAGAGATAATGTTATGAGATAGACACCCACACAAACACTGGCCCAGGTTAAGTGACTGATCGCCTTCTGTCTAGGGCTGAGAGACTGGGCACCTCAAAACTACCTCCCTGCTTCTGTCTCCAGAGTTAAAATCGCCTGTAGTCCAGGGAAGAAGTCAGCTGCGAAGCGCCGCGGCCCATTTATACCATAAATTCAATTCAAAGTTTATTCTCTATTCTCTAAAAGGATTACAATGCTGAGTTTACAGAAATTTGGTTATTGTTTGGTTTACATGTAGTAAAATTGTGAATACAGAGTGTACCACTAGAACGCTTAGCATGGCTAGGCATTTCGGGTCTCGAACCGGGTCTCGAACCGACGGCTTCAAGGTCAATATGTTACCAGTCATCTATCTATCATCTATACCTCAGATAGACCATAATAGTAAAAAATTAATGAGTTAAAATATTCTTTCGTACTCTCTGGTGGATCCTAAAGTGTTTAGGTGACATAGCCCTTATTAAGGGAGAGAGTAAAGACCTCTCTCCCTTATTAATTATCGTCGGAATGCCAAGTGGTAATTACGATTACAGAAGGAGGGGCAAAGAAGGGGAAAATGAGGCAATAAAGAAGAGGAAGAAGACGTGGAGGTGGGGAGAGAAAATGCTTGTATGTAATTAGTAATTAACTGGAAGGGGAGAGATGGAGGGAGGATGGAGGAGAAGTAGATAAAGGGATAATGGGAGATGGAAAGATATAGGGGGAGAGAAAGGAGAAATAAGGAGGGAGCGAGGAAAGATGGAAGGAAGAGAGATGAAGGGAGGGATGAGAGATGGAGAGAGAGAGGGGGAAGACAGACAACAAAATGTAAGAGACTTGGAGGGTGGGGGATAGATTGAGGGAAGCAGGAAATAAGAAGAGAGAGGAGAGATGGAGGAAGGAAATAAGATGGGATGGAGAAGAAGGAAAAGTGGGCAAGCGAAGGGCATGAGACTTCAGCTCATAAGATAACACAGGAGAGGGGAAAAAGTGCCCTTCTCTGGACACCTTCCTCAGGTAACGTGCTCAGGCAATTAGGAACTGCTGGTTACGCAGCTAACCATCAGTTACTTAGGTGATCTTCGGTTAAGAATATAAGTTTGAGGTACGAAGGTAATTGTTGGTTACACAAATGTTTACCTGTTACCTTAATTACCGGTTAGGCAGATAACCAGCAGGACGCGACTCGCTGACACCTGTGTTACTTAAATAATTATAGTGTTAATCCTTTTCCTCGTAGATGGAAGAGAACAATGACAGTTAAGCTCTAAATGAGCTTAATACAGACACACGCACGAGCTCAGCTTTATTATTATTATTATTATTATTATTATTATTATTATTATTATTATTATTATTATTATTATTATTGCTTTTGCTTTAGCTGCTATTGTTGCTCCTTGTAGCAGTAGTTAGTAATAGTAGTAGTAGTAGTTAGCAGTTTTAGTCGCTAGCAGCAGTTGTAGTAGCAGTTATTAACAACAGCATTATTATTATTATTATTATTATTATTATTATTATTATTATTATTATTATTATTATTATTATTATTAATATTATTATTATTATTATTATTATTATTATTATTATTATTATTATTATTATTAGTAGTAGTAGTAGTAGTAGTAGTAGTAGTATAGTAGTAGTCGTAGTGGAGACACTAAAACCGGATGCCATTCAGCACAATGTGTGTTGCAGGCTTGAACCTCCGTCCAGTAATGGCGAGAAACAAATACTACCCACGTTCACTTATCTAATTACTACAGAAACAAGACAGCAAGATGAACAGTACAAGAGTAATTATTATTATATTCAAGACTGGGTGATAACTACCCTGGGAGAACAGCGGATCATACAACACCTGGGAAAATGGGAGGTAATCGGGGTGTGATCCAAAGGAGGGAAGGGCAGTTGCAGTTACTTTGGAACAAAGGCGCTCTAGCCTTTCTTTGAAGGGACGGAGCGATAAGCCAACACAAGACTTTGCTCACATGTGTTCATATATGCCGCTACTCTATTTCACATGGTAGTTACACAGTGGGAACAAAAGCTGTTTTGGTATCCCATTCCATCATACAGGATTAGTCATATACTTCTTCTTTCAACAAACCGGCCGTATCCCACCGAGGCAGGGGAAACGAAAGTTTCTTTCTTTAAATTTAGTAATTTGTACAGGAGAAGGGGGTTACTAGTCCCTTGCTCCCGGCATTTTAGTCGCCTCTTACGACACACATGGCTTACAGAGGAAGAATTCTGTTCCGCTTCTCCATGAAGTGGTCATGTACATGGCGTTGAATTCTGCCAGCCTGTGCTGCAAGAATATCATCATGTATTCCATCAAGGTTCCATGAGCTGCGGAATTTTCAAAATAACTCCAGCAGAGCTGGAATTACTATTACTTGAGAATTACCATCTCTTAAGACAGTTTATCCCATACACAGGAGAGGTGGAATTTGTTTGATCCGTAGCGTGAGAGGAGTCACGTCCAGCTTTATGTGTTATTGTAGGAGTGTGGAGGCACCCAGCCTCATGTGTTACTGTGGGAGTATAGAGGCATCCAGTCTCATGTGTTACTGTGGGAGTATAGAGGCACCCAGCCTCATGTGTTACTGTGGGAGTATAGAGGCACCGAGCCTCATGTGTTACTGTGGGACTGTGGAGGCAAACCCAGCCTCATGTGTTACTGTGGGAGTGTGGAGGCAAACCCAGCCTCATGTGTTACTGTGGGAGTATAGAGGCATCCAGTCTCATGTGTTACTGTGGGAGTATAGAGGCACCCAGCCTCATGTGTTACTGTGGGAGTATAGAGGCACCGAGCCTCATGTGTTACTGTGGGACTGTGGAGGCAAACCCAGCCTCATGTGTTACTGTGGGAGTGTGGAGGCAAACCCAGCCTCATGTGTTACTGTGGGAGTGTGCAAGCACCCGGTCTCATGTGTTATTGTGGGAGTGTGGAGGCGAAAGTTGGGTACGTTGCGAATTTTCACGCTTAAAGCAGATGGGAGGGAGAAGAAGAGAGAGCTAGAGAAGCAAACACAGACAGACAGGCATACAAATAGACAAACAGGCATACAGACAGACAGACAGACAGTCAAAAGGCTGAACATACACTTCCATCGCTGTCTTCATTACACAAACGTAAGAGAAAACAGAGTTAGAAAAGGACTTTTCCGTAACTCAGTAGCATTCTTTCGAGGCTCTGCCTCAGTACCTGCACTTCACATATTTTTACATGTGCCTCAAACTCCTTCAAGGGAGTTCAGACTTGATAATGATCCAGGATGTTCCAAAATCCCCTTCAAAGATTTGTACCCTAAATATTTCTCTATCATTCCTAACAGTTTCATATCCTCTATCATTCCTAACTAAATGTTTCTCTATCATTCCCAACAGTTTTATATCCTCTATCATTCCTAACAGTTTCATATCCTCCATCACTCTTAACGATTATGTATGAACTATTCTAACCTTAGTATTGTGACTTCTATTCTTCACTACCCCGACTTCTAACATTCTATTATACATTAAACAACACTATAATGGTGATTTTTATGACTATCAGTACCACAGTGATTTTTTCCTTTTGCAGTTACACTAATTCCTCGCTTAACGACTGAAGCAGGGACAGTAAGAATAGCTCGTTAAGCAAAAATTGCGTTCAGGGAGTCTGTTTCATTCCAGTTCATGTTATGATGCGAACTGGAAGGATAAATTTTCCTCTCGTATATCCTGCTATTCTAAGTTAGCGAATATAGATTATCCGGCTTTAGTTCCATAGATCATTCAAAAGCTTTTTGAATCTTGCTTAGAAAGCTTACTTCCTATTTTGTTACGGATTACATTTGTTAGTGGTTATCTTACGAACCTATTCACTTCATGAGATTATTTTATAGACTAAAAACTCTAGATAAATATTCTAAAGTTTTGGGAAAATGATTTAGCTGGAATTAAAGGATGCTTATGAAGATCTCTTTGAGTGAAGACTGGTGACTAGCTGGGAAATATTCTCAGTCTTTGATGTATGAATAAGTGGAACTTGGAGCCTCTGGGGAAGGACGGGTGGAAGAGCTTGGAGCCTCTGGGGAAGGACGAGTGGGAGAGCTTGGAGCCTCAGGGAAGAGGGGCTGGGAGAGAACTTGAAGGGATGAGTGGGGAGTGGGGAGCCTGGAGACATGAGAGACTGGGGATGGGGAAGGTTGGGGAAGGGGGAAATCTGACTTTTCCATATTTCCATATTTCCTTGGAAGAAAGTCATGGAGAAAGGAATGGAGAAAGCAAGTAGGTGAGTACACACACACACACACACACACACACACACACACACACAACACACAACACACACACACAAACTCAGAGAGAGAGAGAAAGGAGGGAGAGAGGAATGAGGAAGAGGAAATAGGTAATGCTATCACCAGATAGTATTTGCCGGTGTGTGTGTGTGTGTTACTGAGGTGGCACACGGAGGAAGGGAGCAGCTGTTATCGCAGTTATCATGGTGTGATGTCACGCTATTACAGCGTGCGCCTTTGTTACAAATGTGCAGGTTTGTACTTACGTGTTGTCAAAGACATTTGTCGACAGACACATTGCCTTGTTTTAGTATTCACCTTATTGTAGTTGCAGGGGTCGATTCGTAGCTCATGGCCCCGCCTCTTCACTGATGACTACTAAGTCCGCTCTCTCTTTGCTCCAAGAGCTTTATCATACCTCTTCTTAAAGCTATGTATGGATCCTGCCTCCACTACCTCACTCTCCAGACTTTTCCACTTCCTGACAACTCTATGACTGATGAGTCACAGAGATGTTAGGAAGTACTTCTTCAGTCATAGAGTTGTCAGGATGTGGAAAAATCTGGAGAGTGATGTAGTGGAGGCAGGATCCATACATATCTTTAAGAAAAGGTATGATAAAGCTCATGGAGCAGGGAGAGAGCGGACTTAGTAGTCATCAATGAAGAGGCGGGGCCATGAGCTACGAATCGACCCCTGCAACTACAATAAGGTGAATATAAAAACAAGGCAATGTGTCTGTCGACAAGTGTCTTTGACAACACGTAAGTACAAACCTGCACATTTGTAACAAAGGCGCACGCTGTAATAGCGTGACATCACACCATGATAACTGCGATAACAGCTGCTCCCTTCCTCCGTGTTCCACCTCAGTAACACACACACACACCGGCAAATACTATCTGGTGATAGCATTACCTACTTCCTCTTCCTCATTCCCCTCTCCCTCCTTACTCTCTCTCTATCTCTCTCTCTTCTCGCTTTCTCTCTCTCTCTTCTCGATTTCTCTCTCTGTCCCTCGCTTCTTCCCTCCCTCCTTCCCATTCCTTGGTCCGCTTGAAGAGTTGTCCTCTGCATCCAGTGTTTGATCTTTGCTTGTTTGCTGGTTTTTATTTGTTGTTCCTAAGTAGATGGATAATGTGTGAGTGTGTGCGTTCGTGTGTGTGTCTTTCCTCTGTGTGTCTCTCTCCCCCTGACTCTCTACATTAATATTCACACTGAGAGAGTCAACTTCCCAAAATGTTGGCGAAGATAATTATACTCTCAGTATTCCGCTGGAATAACCAGCACTATACTCTCAGTGCGTACTACCACCACCCCAGGATGCGACCCACACTAGTAGATTAACACCCAGGTACCTACTTACTGCTAGGTGAACAGGGACAGCAGGTGTAAGAAAACATAGCCAACGTTTCACCCGTGTCGGGGATCGAACCACAGATAATGGGGTTGTAGGAGGGTTGGGAGACATGAATTCTCGGGTAAAGACACGTAGTAGCACCTGTAGTGGAAGGGCGTGGAGGGGAGGGGAGGGACGTGAAGGGGCGTGGAGGGGAGGGGAGGGACGTGAAGGGACGTGGAGGGGAGGGGAGGGACGTGGAGGGGAGGGAGGGACGTGGAGGGGCGTGGAGGGACGTGGAGGGGCGTGGAGGGGCGTGGAGGGGCGTGGAGGGGCGTGGGGTGAGTGGCCAAGCTGTGGTTCACAAACAATGGAACTGGTATAGTGATGCCAACAAATTTAAGGTAAAAGTCACCACCACTGATCAGGCATGAAATGTATGGATCAGCGGATGCGTGTTCTTTTACCACGCACAAATAACCCACATTTCGGAAGAGTGGGGGGATATATTGTCATTTCCCATGATATTTGTTGCGACAAGTTCCTTCAGTATCTTCTTTATCTCATCTTTCCTTGTGAGGATATCTTTCAGTGTTAGTCAGTCTGTCCTGGTTCTCATGTTCTCTTCCATTATTTCTTCCTCTACGAACCCCTTGATTTTTTTCATCTTCTTTTTATTTGTGATCCCTTAAGTACATTTCAATTTGTGTGATTATGAAGATGCTGTTGTGGTTACCGTCTAACCTTTACCGTGGTTCAGAGTCTTCAAGACTACGGTAATCTTCACCAACTCCAAGGCTGAGGGACTCATTACCTCATCTTTTATATATAATTCTACATTCTTCACATTGTGCCCTTATATTGATAAAGTCACTGGTTGGCGAAACGTCTACAAATAAAGATACCCTGATGCTGCACATGCTGGCCCAGTGGGTAACGCGTCGGTCTAGAGTTTTATGACGCTCTGACGGTGCGGTTCTATCCCCGACCGTGGTATGGTATTTTTGTAATCGTGTCATTACGATTTCGTGGGTCATGTGTCTAATTCTTCAGAGATCGTTGAAGGTGGACTGAAGGTAGAGGCGGCGGAGAGTGGACGAGCAGGAGGTCGGAGGTGTTGGAGGCTGGATAGGATGAACCTCAACCTGGAAGCAACAATACCAGGCTATAATTGAAATGCATGAATTCCCTGTATGCAAATGGGACATGACTATCATGCCGGAGGGAGGGTGGGCGTGCGTGTGTATACAGCTTAATCCCGCTATCGCCCAGCACTGCCACCTAATTTTACGAGTCCGCAGTCCCTACGGCCGGAAAACTGGCGCAGCATTACCGGTAGCTGATAGTGGAGCAAACGCGCTACTGATCGCTTCCTCTTTCTGCTGCACACGCGAATGTGTCCTGTTACAACAGCATCGGCGAAATGTTTCTGGCTGCACACGTGAGTGTAAGTTTTTACGTCCGCTCTGACGAAACGTTTGCGACTGCACTAGTGACTGTAAGTTGTTATTGCTGCTCTAACGAAGTGCTTCTGTTTGTATACATGACTAAGTAGTTACCGCTACTGGGAAGAAACGTTGTTGGCTGGAGTCGTGAGTGTCGGCTGTTGCTGCTGTTGCCGCTGTTGCCGCTGTTGCCGCTGTTCCCACGAAACGTTTCTGGTTGCAGATATATGACTGTAAGCTGCTGCTGTTGCTGCTGTTGTTGTTGCTGCTGCTGCTGTTGCTGCTGTTGTTATTGCTGCTCCTGTTGTTTTTCTTGCTGCTGCTGCTGCTGCTACATTGAATGATCAAATCACAAAAACAAACATTATAAAAACAGAAACATCTACTTATAATTATTATTATTATTATTATTATTATTATTATTATTATTATTATTATTATTATTATTATTATTATTATTATTATTATTATTATTTTCATTTGAGAACGCTAAAACCCGAAGCATCTTAGCAATGGGAGACAATCAGTGAGTACGACACTGTGAGTACGACTCAGTGATTCTCACAGCTTACAACATTCGTGAGAGCAAAAAGTTTGCTCGGGAATGAAACGCAAGCCGCTGGGAATAAGCAGCTGCGAGAAACTCCCACCCTTGTAGTGTGTGTAATGGTCTTGTGAAGGATGTGGTGAAGGATGTGGTGAAGGATGTGGAGAAGGATGTGGTGAAAGGTGTGGTGAAGGGTAAGATGGATGTGGTGAAGGATATAGTGAAGGATATGAGTGATATAGTGAAAAATGTGGTTAAGAATTGTTACTAACGTGGTGTTATGTGGTGAAGTTACGTAACTAGGTGATGTAACTATCAACTTTTCCAGCAGAACAACAGGAGGCGCTAATGGAGCACCAGTAAAGTTGATCGATATATGAGGTGAAGCAAACACAACCTCCCAGTTACTCAACCCTTTCATAGTTATTTTTTACCTTTGAGACAAAATGGTTTGAGGCTCGCTCGGTCTACGAGATCATTGCTCCGAATGGTGGAGTGCGTGGGTAACCGACCTCTTTCCCACAAGTCCAATGCTTTTATGACCTAACGAGGTCGCTCGCGTGAAGGAGGCCGAGTTTCAATTTCATTTGATACTGATTAGGTGTTCTTCAAGCAGAACAACAACAGGAACAATTTTTAAACACTGTTGTGTGCAGGAGCTGGCGACTTCCTTCACTATTACAGAAAAGACACATATTGCAGAACAAGCTTTTATTGGAACGTTTTTCTCTACTTTATGGATACAGACCACATACGGGCCCTGAATTTTGGAAGTTTCTTATGAGACAGGTAGTGCTGTTGGTCCTGCAAAGCACATTGTATTCCACACAGTATTGAGACATCAGGTTTGTACCTCAGGATTAACTGAGCAAGGCTCAGGCCACTTATTTAGGCACCAGCTTGAACAGACGATTTTGCTAATTAAAAACGTTGATAAGCAAAGAACGTTGCCCCAATGAAAGCTTGTTCTGCAGTGTATCTTTTTATACCAAGGATCTCACTAGCTAAATCTACCCGTGGACTGCCAGAAGACCAATTTTGATACACGGAGAGCATCTGCTGTCTCCAGTCTCTTAATAGTACTCATCTACCTAATCTACGTTTACAGTATTTCACATCTATACTCTCTGTAAGGAATGGGGCCTGATCTCGAATAACTACACGAAGGAACTATTGAAACAGAAATAAGATTGGTATTCTCTAGGCCAAATAGCCGCTCAGCTCACAATCGCATTACCCTAGTTCAATTTTAGGGCGAGTGAAAACGTATTGACAAGACTACTCACAACTGTTGCTTCTCCTTACTTGACAGTTGGTTAACACCAGGGTGCTAACCAATGATGTCGGTGGGATTTTGGGAGGTGGTAATATAGAGTTCACCTTGGAAGTGTATTGAGACAGGACAACAACTTCTATCTAGCATATTCAGTTGGAAATATTGACTACCATTGAGAAACTACGCAAAAGATGTTAGATTAACACAGTCTATCTAGAGCTATATTAAAAATGCTTGCAACGGATAAGATATAATCTGTATATAAAAAGGCTTCAAGGAAGAATATTTGGATTTCTTCATGAAGCCGTCTGAATATTCCGCTTCCCCTACCACCCCATCTTTTCATTCTTTTTTTACCAATAGGTATATATATATATATATATAATATATATATATATATAAAATAATATATATATTATATATTATATATATATATATATTCAGATTTACTGCTACTAGTCCTTCCGGAACATATTTCCTAGGGCTTTTGTTTATCCATATGCTCTTGCGCTACCGTCCACAGAATGGATATGGGGTGCACGATAAACTAGCCGCTTCGTCGGCAAAATCTAATCTAAATCTATTTCCAAGACTACAAAATTGTCTCAAGGAATCACAACACACTTCTTCGCCAGTGTCTCCTTAACAAAGCACTGGAACCAAATGACAATAAGACTGAAATCAATGCCCGGGAGTAACGTGATCACTTGAATCTAAACACCACAAAGGCAACATCAAACAGACAGAAACACTCATTAAGTAGTTGGGAATATGAACAAACAGCTCAGGGATACGATCATTTACCTTCCACCTGAGGGGCATCACCAGTAATTCTGGTTCCGACGCACGAGTGACGAAGAGATATTCAAGTAGACAGAAATCTGATCAATTATTATTATTATTATTATTATTGTTATTATTATTATTAGTAGTAGTAGTAGTATTACAGTGCCTGAGGAATGAGAGGCAACGAAATTTGATGGGAAGAAGGGAAGGGTATCTTCAGTTTCTTGGTACAAGAGCCCTTCACCAGTATCACGGTACTCCTCTTGAAGAGACTCTTCGTAAGAGCATGGCAAAGAGGAGCTGAGCCACTATCACAGGAGAGAATATGGGCAAGCATCACAGGAGAGATGCTGGGCTAACATCGCAGGAGAGGAGCTGGGCCAGCATAACAGGAGAGAATCTGGGCCAGCATCACAGGAGAGAATCTGGGCCAGCATCACAGAAGAGGAGCTGGGCCAGCATCACAGGAGAGGAGGTGGGCCAGCATCACAGAAGAGGAGCTGGGCCAGCATCACAGGAGAGAAGATGGGTCAACATCACAGGAAAGGAGCTGGGCCAGCATCACAGAAGAGAAGATGGGTCAACATCACAGGAGAGGAGCTGGGCCAACATAACATGAGAGAATCTGGGCCAGCATCACAGGAGAGGAAGGCCAACATCACAGGCCTTAAATGATAAAATGATGGTGGACGTTCCTATGAGATTTTAATTAGCAAGAGGGATAATTAGTCTTGCTTCTGTGTCATCCAATTAGCGTAGGTGGGATTAATCAAGACTCATTCGTATCCTGCACTCACATAAGCAGTTCCTACCTTATCCCAGCCCATGCTACCTCCCATATTCATTATTTCTCTCTCTTTCTCTCTCTCTCTCTCTCTCTCTCTCTCTCTCTCTCTCTCTCTCTCTCTCTCTCTCTCTCTTCTCTCTCTCTCTCTCTCTCTCTCTCTCTCTCTTTCTCTCTCTCTGTCTGTCTCTCTCTCTGTCTCTCTCTGTCTCTCTCTTCCTCTTCTGGCCTTGCTCTTGGGCTGGTAGGGAGAATTGCGTTACCCTGGGAATCTAATTTCGATATCATAATAGCGTGCTCAGAGTTCAATATCACGATCTGCAGTCACTTCCTCTCACATCCAGCGCTGCTTTCGCTTCAATTACCTGTCTCTCTCTCTCTCTCTCTCTCTCTCTCTCTCTCTTACACACACACACACACACACAGCTGCAAAAGGGTCTGGACAACCTGCAAAATTGGTCAGGTAAGCGGCTGCATGAATTCCACCTTAGGAAATGCAAGGTTATGAAGGCACGGGGCAGAAATACCGGACACGGAGTATTACAAAAAAAGTAATTTTTAAAAGACGATGGTATTAAGATTTACTCCTTTTGTAATAAAGAGTTCGGGATACATAAATACACACATTAATATAAATTAATCTTTAATATATAAAAATCAACTATCTTTGGTCTAGAGGTATTTGAACTATGATATAATAATAATATGTACATGTTACTATAATAAATTATAATCAGCATTTTACTAAAATATAATTAATAACCCTACACAGGGTACAACTCTTGACACTACTGTCACTATATATATATATATATCTCTATGCTAAAACAATAAATTATAAATAACATTTTTATAATAATAAATTACAATCAACTGCCTCTCACGACACGAAGTCAGTCACACGACACTGTTCAGTGTACACTACAACCAGGCCATCTTCAGTGTCCCACGACACCCTTTTCATCTCAGTGTTCCACTACGGTCCTGTGCATATCTCAGTGTTCCACTCCATCATACGTCCCTCAGTGTCACACTACGGTCCTGGCCCAGTTCAGTGTAACACTCCAACCTTTTCTTCATGTAATGTCCCACTAAACAGCATCTGACGACTCCGGCCCACAGTTGATCAACGTAGACGGTGAGTCCACAGACATCACCGGTAGTCCAGTAAATCCTCTCCAAAGGCGGTTGACACACCGCTAGCCGAACACCATGCTGCAAGCTCACTGAATGCGGCCGTCAAGTAACTGAGGCCAACAGACTCAGTGAGCTGCGGTGAGCGGTTCTTCTAACGCCAGTAGATAGGTACGATTCGGTGGTCAGGTACCTACTGCATAGACGTGTACCCTGAGGAGTTCAGGTACTTAATGTTGAAGCCAGTAGACGTGTACCCTTCGTGGTCAGGTACCTACTGCTTAGGTGTGTACAGCGGAGGCGCTCAGGTACATAATATTTCTAAAGCCAGTAGACGTGTACCCTTCGGAGTTCAGGTACTTAATGTTGAAGCCAGTAGACGTGTACCCTTCGTGGTCAGGTACCTACTGCTTAGGTGTGTACAGCGAGGCGCTCAGGTACAAATATTTCTAAAGCCAGTAGACGTGTACCCTTCGGTGGTCAGGTACCTACTGCTTAGTGTGTACAGCGAGGCGCTCTGGTACATACTGTTACTAAAGCCAGTAGACGTGTACCCTTCGGTGGTCAGGTACCTACTGCTTAGGTGTGTACAGCGAGGCGCTCTGGTACATACTGTTACTAAAGCCAGTAGACGTGTACCCTTCGGTGGTCAGGTACCTACTGCTTAGGTGTGTACAGCGAGGCGCTCAGGTACATAATATTTCTAAAGCCAGTAGACGTGTACCCTTCGGTGGTCAGGTACCTACTGCTTAGGTGTGTACAGCGAGGCGCTCTGGTACATACTGTTACTAAAGCCAGTAGACGTGTACCCTTCGTGGTCAGGTACCTACTGCTTAGGTGTGTACAGCGAGGCGCTCTGGTACATACTGTTACTAAAGCCAGTAGACGTGTACCCTTCGTGGTCAGGTACCTACTGCTTAGGTGTGTACAGCGAGGCGCTCTGGTACATACTGTTACTAAAGCCAGTAGACGTGTACCCTTCGGTGGTCAGGTACCTACTGCTTAGGTGTGTACAGCGAGGCGCTCTGGTACATACTGTTACTAAAGCCAGTAGACGTGTACCCTTCGGTGGTCAGGTACCTACTGCTTAGGTGTGTACCGTGAGGCACTCAGGCTCTTACTGCTCTAAGGCCGGCTCAGCAGCCCCCACATTGGGTTTGATGACGCACCCAGTGGTACTGCCGGCCGGCAGGTTAACTATTTAACCGCTAGTTTGGCAGGGGCCGCAACACCCCCACCACAAAAGGACCGACACACAAAGATCAATGTAATATGTATCCCGAACCGTCATCCCGGATATGATCGTCCAGAAATCATTCTAGATAATCATTATCCTCCCGGACAGGCCCCCATATATTACAAAAAAAGTAATTTTTAAAAGACGATGGTATTAAGATTTACTCCTTTTGTAATAAAGAGTTCGGGATACATAAATACACACATTAATATAAATTAATCTTTAATATATAAAAATCAACTATCTTTGGTCTAGAGGTATTTGAACTATGATATAATAATAATATGTACATGTTACTATAATAAATTATAATCAGCATTTTACTAAAATATAATTAATAACCCTACACAGGGTACAACTCTTGACACTACTGTCACTATATATATATATATATATCTCTATGCTAAAACAATAAATTATAAATAACATTTTTATAATAATAAATTACAATCAACTGCCTCTCACGACACGAAGTCAGTCACACGACACTGTTCATGTACACTACAACCAGGCCATCTTCAGTGTCCCACGACACCCTTTTCATCTCAGTGTTTCCACTACGGTCCTGTGCATATCTCAGTGTTCCACTCCATCGTACGTCCCTCAGTGTCACACTACGGTCCTGGCCCAGTTCAGTGTAACACTCCAACCTTTTCTTCATGTAATGTCCCACTAAACAGCATCTGACGACCCGCCCACAGTTGATCAACGTAGACGGTGAGTCCACAGACATCACCGGTAGTCCAGTAAATCCTCTCCAAAGGCGTTGACACACCGCTAGCCGAACACCATGCTGCAAGCTCACTGAATGCGGCCGTCAAGTAACTGAGGCCAACAGACTCAGTGAGCTGCGGTGAGCGGTTTCTTCTAACGCCAGTAGATAGGTACGATTCGGTGGTCAGGTACCTACTGCATAGACGTGTACCCTGAGGAGTTCAGGTACTTAATGTTGAAGCCAGTAGACGTGTACCCTTCGGTGGTCAGGTACCTACTGCTTAGGTGTGTACAGCGAGGCGCTCAGGTACATAATATTTCTAAAGCCAGTAGACGTGTACCCTTCGGAGTTCAGGTACTTAATGTTGAAGCCAGTAGACGTGTACCCTTCGGTGGTCAGGTACCTACTGCTTAGGTGTGTACAGCGAGGCGCTCAGGTACATAATATTTCTAAAGCCAGTAGACGTGTACCCTTCGGTGGTCAGGTACCTACTGCTTAGGTGTGTACAGCGAGGCGCTCTGGTACATACTGTTACTAAAGCCAGTAGACGTGTACCCTTCGGTGGTCAGGTACCTACTGCTTAGGTGTGTACAGCGAGGCGCTCTGGTACATACTGTTTACTAAAGCCAGTAGACGTGTACCCTTCGGTGGTCAGGTACCTACTGCTTAGGTGTGTACAGCGAGGCGCTCAGGTACATTAATATTTCTAAAGCCAGTAGACGTGTACCCTTCGGTGGTCAGTACCTACTGCTTAGGTGTGTACAGCGAGGCGCTCTGGTACATACTGTTACTAAAGCCAGTAGAAACGTGTACCCTTCGGTGGTCAGGTACCTACTGCTTAGGTGTGTACAGCGAGGCGCTCTGGTACATACTGTTACTAAAGCCAGTAGACGTGTACCCTTCGGTGGTCAGGTACCTACTGCTTAGTGTGTACAGCGAGGCGCTCTGGTACATACTGTTACTAAAGCCAGTAGACGTGTACCCTTCGGTGGTCAGGTACCTACTGCTTAGGTGTGTACAGCGAGGCGCTCTGGTACATACTGTTACTAAAGCCAGTAGACGTGTACCCTTCGGTGGTCAGGTACCTACTGCTTAGGTGTGTACCGTGAGGCACTCAGGCTCTTACTGCTCTAAGGCCGGCTCAGCAGCCCCCACATTGGGTTTGATGACGCACCCAGTGGTACTGCCGGCCGGCAGGTTAACTATTTAACCGCTAGTTTGGCAGGGGCCGCAACACGGAGTATAGACTCCTGGAACAGAGTCTACTGACCTCAGGCAAAGAGAAAGACTTAGAGGTAAGCATAACGCCTGGTATATCGCCAGGGGCTCACACCAACCAAATAACCTCAGTAGACAATGCTCGTCTGGAAGACATAAGCGAAGCCTTCAGAAACCACTACAAAGAGACACATGTCAAGGTCATATTGGAGTATCTAGCACCGGTTCACCACACCTGTGAAAGTATGTCAAGAAACTGAAGATAGTGCAGATGTTCTCTCCTATTTGTGATTGCAGGGGGTCGAGTCGTAGCTCCTTGACCGTCTACAACGAGATTTGTTCCTGAGCTAAGGGGTATGAACTATGGGGAAAGGCTAAAGAAACCATACCACGGGCGGGGTTAGAACCCGCGATCAGAGTCTCAAGACTCCAGACCGTCGCGTTAGCCACTGGGCCAGCTAGCGGGTTCTAACCCCGCCCGTGGTATGGTTTGTTTGCAGTCATGTCATTACGATTTCGTGAGTCATGTTAAAGGCTAAAGAAATTAAATCTAACGACATTGGCGGAAAGAAGAACCAGAGGAAATACAATACATAATATATACAAATGTATTCACAGGGTAGACAGGGCTTTTTGACAGGCGAGAAAAAGGTACTCAAGGGAACAACTGGAAGTTAAGGACACGAATGAGCCATTGGGACGTCGGGAAACATTTCCGGGACCAGGAGCTATAACTCGACCCCTGCAACTACAAATAAGTGAATGCATACAAACACACACACACGCACACATACACACACACACATACACACACACACACCCCACACACACACACACACACACACACACACACACACACACACACACAACACATACACATACACACAAGAATATCAGGAAAAGAGTGATGGAACACACTGAGAAGATTGGGCTCATACTTGACAACCAACATGCTTCAGAGATGGGAAATCCTGTGTCACAAATCTACTTGAGTTCTACGATAAGGTAACAGAAATAAGACAGGAGAGAGAGGGATCAGTAGATTGCGTCTTTTTGGACTGCAAGAAGGCTTTTGACACAGTACCACACAAGAGACTGGTGCAAATATTAGAAGATCAGGCAGGAATAATAGGAAAAGTACTGCAATGGTTCAGGGAATACCTGACAGGAAAGAAACAACGAGTGTTGGTACGTGATGAAGAGTCAGAGTGGGCGCATGTGTCGAGTGGCGTTCCACAAGGGTCAGTCCTAGGTCCGGTGCTGTTTCTTGTATACGTGAATGACATAATGGAAGGAATAGATTCAGAAGTGTTACTGTTCGCTGATGATGTGAAACTGATGAGGAGAATACAAGCGGGCCAGGACCAGTTAATATTACAAGGGGATCTGGACAGACTACAAATCTGGTCTGACAAGTGGCTCCTGGAGTTTAACCCCAGGAAGATTGGGGAAGGACATAGAAGACCGCAGACGGAGTACAAGTTAGGTGATCAAAGGCTGTAAACGTCGCTTAAAGAAAAGGATCTTGGGGTAAGAATTATAACGAATATGTCTCCTGAGGCATACATCAATCAAATAACTGCTGCAGCATATGGAAGCTTGGCAAACCTGAGATTAGGATTTAGACATATGAGTAAAGAGTCATTCACAACATTGTACACCGTGTAAGTCAGGTCTATACTGGAGTATGCAGCACCAGTATGGAACCCACACCTAGTCAACACGTGACGAATTTGGAGAAAGTGCAAAAATTTACAACAAGATTAGTCCCGGAACTGAGGGGTATGTCTTATGAGGAGATGTTAAGGAAACTCAACTTGATGACACTAGAGGATAGGAAGGATAGGGGGGGGGGACATGATAACGACGTATAAAATACTGAGAGAAATTGACAAGGTGGAGAGAGCTGGAATGTTTCAGAGATGAGATTGAGGAACAAGGGGCCACAGTTGGAAGCTGAAAACCCAGATGAGTCAAAGGGTTGTTAGGAAGTATTTCTTTAGCCTTAGAGTTGTCAGGAAATGGAATAATCTGGAGAGTGAAGTAATGGAAGTAAGTTCCATACATAGCTTCAAGAAGAGGTATAATAAAGCTCATGGAGCAGGGGGAAAGTGACTTAGTATCGACCAGTGAAGAGGCGGGGTGTGGCATGCAAAGAGTACGTAACCTTTATTCGGCGCATGTACACACCCTCATTTACAGGCTATCTCCCCCAACCAGCGAACCAGGTTGCTAAGAGTTGATGATGGGGCCCCGTCGTTCAACTAGTGACCAGGTTCTAGCCAATAAGAAGATGGTTTTGGCAATCGCAGAGGTTATGTGGGTACCGCTCTCCTGTCTGCCCTTGTCATTCCCATTCTAGAGCTGGTTGAAGCACGGTCTGCTATCTTGTGGCTTCTATTTCTCCTTTGCTTACCGTGGAGTGCACTATACTTATCACTGTACATAGTGTACATATTGCTGTTCTAAATTGGTGAAGGATAATATAAGTCTAAACTTTTTCTACTGTGTTTATTTGCTCCCATTACACCCGGGGTAACAGGCCATTTGGAATCCTGGGTTGTAATACGGGGCCAAGAGCTATGAATCGACCCATGAAACCACATATAAGTGAGTACATATAGGGGAGTACACACACACACACAGGTTTCAGATTAACTCTGTTGGCTGTTGTTGATCCTACTGTTGCTGATGTTGTTTCTGCTGTTATTCGTGCTGCAGCTCTTGTTACTGCTCTTGCTGTGATGTTTATGTGTCATTCAGCTGCTCCCGCTGTTGCCGCTCTTGTTGCAGCAGTTAGTGATTCTGTTGCTGTTTCTGCTCCTGTTGTTGCTGTTCCTGTCATTGGTCTTGTAGTCTCTGCAGCTGCTGCTACCGTTGCTGTTATTGCTCTTGCTGTTAGTACTGTTGATGCTTACGGTGTTGCTGCTGTTGTTGGTGCTTTTGCTGCAGCTGTTGGTGCTGCTGTTGCTGTTGTGGTTGCCTCTTTAACCGTGATGGTATTTGTGGCTCTGCTATTGATGGACTTAAGCACAACCTACTGGGTAGGCCTACTCCTCGTTCTGTTAGACCTACAGCTCACGCAGTAAGACTGATCCCGCTGCTCTTACGCCTACTGCTGGTGTTCTTGTTCCTGGTGGTCCTGATGCTGACACGGTAAGATGGGTCGTCCTGCTGACACAGTAAGATGGGTCGTCCTGCTTACACAGTAAGATGGGTCGTTCTGCTGACACAGTAAAATGGGTCGTCTTGCTGACGCAGTAAGATGGGTCGTCCTGCTGACACAGTAAGATGGGTCGTCCTGCTGACAGAGTAAAATGGGTCGTCCTGCTGACATAGTAAGATGGGTCGTCCAGCTGACGCAGTAAGATAGGTCGTTCTGCTGACACAGTAAAATGGGTCGTCCTGCTGACATAGTAAGATGGGTCGTCCTGCTGACGCAGTAAGATGGGGAGTCCTGCTGACACTGTAAAATGGGTCGTCCTGCTGACACGGTAAAATGGGTCGTCCTGCTGACACAGTAAGATGGATCTTGTTACTCGTGGATCTACTGCTGATGCTGTTAGTGCTCCTGTTGCAGCTGCTACTGCAGTTGGGATAGGTCCTGCTGCCCCGCCCTACCCGCTACTCCCGCGTCAATATTGGCCTGAAACCCTCCATCCCTCCCACTCACCTCCCCAAACCCCCTCCCTACATCCCACCTCCCCAAAACCCCCTCCTGCCTCCTACCTCCAGCGACAATCCTCTCCTCCTCACCGGCACACATCCCCACACCAGGTCCATTCCGCTTCCCCAACCCTTTCTCCTCATCTGCCTCACTGCCTACATCCCCTTCTCTACATCATCCTTTTCTACCTCCTGCTCACTCTCCTTGCCACATCCTTGAGGATCGACACTCTCTCTCTCTACACCTACACGCACGCCCACGCCCACCTCACGCCCACCTCAGCTACACACGCCACTCATCATAAACGCTGACCCGGCGCAGTGTGTACAGTTTTGCATCTTAGAGCAACTAAACATCAACCTGTCAAAAGCTACCCTAAAGAGCTGTCCCTTGAGGGAGGAGCCCGGAGTGGCTGCTGCTGCAGGTGCTGCTGTTTCTACTGGTGTTGCTCTGTAGTGCTGCTGTTTCTGCTGCTGCTTCTATAGGTGCTGTAGGTGCTGGCTTTGTTGCTGCTACTGCTATTGCTGCTACCACACACACACACGTCTTGAATGTGGCTTTTTATCATTAAGGTTTCTGAAAAAAAGCTTGTGTTTGAGCAGGAAAATAATGACTCGTGAGCAAACGATTCATTCAGAAACTCGGGGTAAAAAAATGATGTTTGTTGATAATTCATTCACACGAGTTACCAGAGACGTATACTGTATGAGAGAGAGAGAGAGAGAGAGAGAGAGAGAGAGAGAGAGAGAGAGAGAGAGAGAGAGAGAGAGAGAGAGGTTTGGGTGTGCGAGGAAGGGGAAATAGTAAGAACATAAGAACATAAGAAAGAAGGAACACTGCAGCAGGCCTACTGGCCCATGCGAGGCAGGTCCAATTCTCCCACCGGGTTAAGCCAATGCCTTGACCTAGTCAGGTCAGTCACATTCACTTAAGGGAGGAGCATGGCATCCGACCTGGTAGCAAAAGCCAGTCAGATCCAACTCACACCCACCCACACCCACTCATGTATTTATCCAACCTATTTTTAGAACTACACAAGGTCTTAGCTTCTATGACGGTACTCGGGGGTTTGTTCCACTCATCCACAACTCTGTTACCAAGCCAGTGCTTTCCTATATCCTTCCTGATCTTTCCAAAGTTGTTAACTGTTCTGCAAAAATGATCTTTAGAATAATTTAAATGGAAAATACTGTAGAGTAAAGGTCCTAAACCTGCACACTGCCGTCACAGCTTACTAGATCAAGATACGGGAGATAGTATAGAACACAACCAGTGACAAGGAAGAGTGTTATGGGTACATGTACGGTTCTGTCTCAGCATATGTGGTCCTAGACTCTTCAACCTTCTAGCAAGTGATGCATGAAATGTTGCTGGAACAACGTGATCAACCAGATAATGGATGACATATAGGCCTCCACCACCGAGGGCAGCAATAGCCTAACCGATCGAGTTTTCCCTGGGAAGGTCTGGTCTCAGGCCATCCTGTCAGTAAAACAAAAAAAAACCTCACGACAACCTTTGGGAAAATCAACACCTCTGCAAAGTGTAAATATTTAATGACTCGTAACAAAGCTCCTGACAAACAAAACACAGTATGATAAATAAACCAACTCTACAGATGCATGTTTATCGTCAACTTATGATTAGAACACAAGTGCATTCCATCAAGGCTGAGTGACGGATCACCTCAAAATTACCTTTCTACCACTCCTTCTTCTCTAGTGTTACTATCGCCTATACTCGATCGAAGAAACCTGCTGGATGACGGAACGTTTTGATAATGGATGTAAGTGGCGTGTATATAATACCATTCATATCATTCATAATACCATACATAATTCCATTCATAATACCATACATAATACCATATATAATACCATAAATAATACCATACATAATACCATACATAATACCATACATAATACCATACATAATACTACACATAATACCATACATAATACCATACATAATACCATACATAATACCATACAAAATACGGTATTTGTACACTAATCATCGTCTTTATTCCACAACAAAGGTTAATACAAATCTCTTTATTTGAAAAACAAACAAGAGAGAAGATGTAAACAGTGAAGCAAACACGCCACACTCCAGCCTAGAGGAGAAACCCAAGTAAAAATAAAACACACACACACACACACACACACACACACACACACACACATAAACAAACACACACAAACAAACAAACACACACAAAACAAACAAACACACACAAACAAACACACAAACAAACAAACACACACAAACAAACACATACAAACAAACACACGCAAACAAACACACACAAACAAACACACATAAACAAACAAACACACACAAACAAACACACAAACAAGCAAACACAACACAACGCTTCCTCCCTTACAGCCTCCTCTATACTCTACAATTCATTAACCCAAGACTTACTCATTCTCTCTCTCTCTCTCTCTCTCTATCTATCTATCTATCTATCTATCTATCTATCTATCTATCTATCTCTATCTATCTATCTATCTATCTATCTATCTATCTATCTATCTATCTATTTATCTATCTATTTATCTATCTATCTATTTTTCTGTCTATCTTCATCATCATCATAATCTTCTTCTTTTTCTATTTCTTCTTCTTCTTCATTATCGTCATCATCATCATCATCATCATCTTGTTGTTGTTGTTGTTGTTGTTGCTGTTCTTCTTCTTCTTCTTCTTCTTCTTCTTCTTCTTCTTCTCTTTTCCAGCTTCTTGATGTGCTTGCAGGTGTGGCATCCATCCTGCTGCTACAAATTCTATTATGGGCCAGACATTTGTCGTATATTGTGTCGTGAATTACTCCTTGCCGATGTTCCTAAAATCTAATCCTAGATTAGCCAGACGTGTATTTACTGCGGCAGTTATACTGTTGATGTGCACCTCAGATGATATGCTTGGCACTATGCTAACCCCGAGGCCCTTCTCCTTGAGTGAGTTTGCAGTGTGTGTGTGTGTGTGTGGTGTGTGTGTGTGTGTACCTACCTACCTATTTATACTTGCCTATTTGTGGTTGCAATGGTCGAGTCATAGCTTCAGGTGTGTGTGTGCGAATGTAGTTGATGCTGCCGAAGGTCTCTTGATCCGAGGAACGGAATTTACCCCATCCCCTTGCTGTGATCGACTACACCAGTGAACATTTCATTAAACTGGTCTCATCAATTAATTACGGTCGCCATCAATTAAATATAATCGCCATCAATTAATTACAGTCGTCATCAATAAAGATTATTGGTGATATGCAGTTAACTATTTCAGTTAAAATTATAATAAATATTGTTTATTATTGTAAGTAAAGAACCTCAAGTGTTGAGTCCATTGAACCTTTCTTACTTCTCTCTCTCTCTCTCTCTCTCTCTCTCTCTCTCTCTCTCTCTCTCTCTCTCTCTCTTTCTTCCTGTCTACTCACAACCATTTTTTCCCCTCTCTTCCTATCTCTACCTCTCTTACTTGTCTACCTGTCAACCCACAATCTTTCTTAGCTGTTTTATCCTATCCCAGTCCTTCTCTCGCATTTTCACCATCCCTATGACGTAAGAAAATGTATATATAACACAGAGGAAGAAAGTAAGCCATTAAAAAATATTAAAATATTCTTTAAATATACAGAATGTGAAAAAGACTTGAGAGTTATGGTAAACAGAAATCTAAGCCAAGACAACAGTGCCTAAGTGTGACCAATAAAGTCTAACAGATTACTAGGATTTATTTCAAGAAGTATAAGTAACAGAAGTTTAAAAGTTATTTTACAGCTCTATACCCCAGTAGTGAGACCTCATTTGGATTATGCCGCTCAGTTTTGGTCTCCTTACTACAGGATGGATATAGATTCGTTGGAGAACATACAGAGAAGAATGACTAAAATGATTTACTGTGTAAGGAATCTCCCGTATGAAGACAGACTTAGAGCCTTGAATCTTCACTTTCTGGAGAGACGTAGAATGAGGGGAAGATCATTGAAGTGTATAAGTGGATGATGGGCATAGACAAAGGTGATATTAATAAAGTACTGAGAGTGTCGAACCAGGTAAGAACCAGGAATAATTGATCTTAGTTGGATAAATCTAGATTTAGATAGGACATAGGTAAGTACTGGTATTCAAACAAAGTTTTGGATGCGTGGAACAGTCTTCCGAGTAGGGTGATCGAGGCTAGGACCTTGGGTAGCATTAAGAAGAGATTGCACAAATATATGAGTGGGGGGGGCTGGGTTTGATTGGTGTCGTGGGTATGGGAGTAAATTCTTGGGAAGCTTTGGGTAGTGGTGGTTTTGTATAGGCCAGTAGGCCTTCTGCAGTGTTCCTCCATTCTTATGTTCTTATGTTCTTAAATCCGTGAAAATGGATTGCTAGAGTGTGTAAAATAGAAACCATAATAGAGAACAATGAACAGTGATTCTCACCACAGTGGATGGTATAATATATTGTGAGATGATTCAATAAGAATATTCAGTTCCTTGCGAATTTCTGTTGAACCTGCAACAATACCAACAACACCAATATGAACACCTGCAGTAGCGACCCCAGCACCACCAACAACGGCAATATCGTCCTCATCAGCAACAGCAACATTGTCCTGGATAACAACAACGATACCAGCAATTACAACAACAGCAACAGCGGCAGCAACAACAACCAACAAAAAAACCACTACCACCACCACCACCGCTGCAACCACCATCACCACCACCACCGCTGCAACCACCACCACCACCACCACCACCACCACACAGCTGCTGGAGTGAGCGTAGTACTTCACTTAAGTATATACACAAGCCTCTCGGAGGATTTACCCTCTCAAGCTCTTTTTCTCTCTGCCTGCTGGTTCCCTGGCCACCCCGGCCACGTAATACTAAAATCCCATGGCCAGCGGCCACCTCGGCCAGGTAACACCAAGTCCACATCCACATGGCCAGCCACCAGTCCATTTCACATTACGAAACAAATCCTTTGAAATATTCTGTGTACTTTTCTCCTCCTGGCGCTCCAATATATTTTTTACGAGGTAAATTCAGAAGTTTTCTGGAATACAACATTGCGAGGCATTTTTGCAGCATTTTCTTCAGTAACTTGTACAGTGTTTTTAAGGCAGGTGTGTTAAGATTTATCAGCAGTGGGCAATGTTAAAGAAACATAAGTCGAATATTTTATTAGTGGTAAATGAGATGTATAGACAGTCAGTAATTAATAGATTGTCTATTGTTTATTAAAAAGAAATAAGTATTTTAAGTGGCAATATAAATGCTTAAAAATCAATTTAGTAGATTTTATTGGAAATAAAGCAAGTCAAAATCCGATTGTAAGTTATTGTTAGCTTATTAGGTCAAAAATACACTTATGAAGGTCAGAGAGCAAGTTTATGTGGCTGTTGTTGTGCATACACTTAGATGTGTGTATGTCTCATTGTGTATACACCGAGAGGTGTGTATCTCTCATTGTTTATACACTGACAGTGTGCTTTGCTAAAACGTACTCAAACATGTTCAACCTTGGCAAACAAGCTCAGGTCTCGCTAAATGATCCACTTCCACAACACCCAGTTGACATCAGCAAATATTTGAATCACCTCAGCAAGGGAGATTACACAGGATGTGGGTGAGGGTGGAAGTGGTGGTGGTGGTGGTGGTAGTGGTGGTGGTGGTGATGGTGATGGTGGTGGTGGTGGTGGTGGTGGTGGTGGTGGTGGTGGTGGTGGTGGTGGTGGTGGTGATGGTGATGGTGTGGTGGTGTGGTGGTGGTGGTGGTGGTGGTGGTGGTGGTGGTGGTGATGGTGATGGTGGTGGTGGTGGTGGTGATGGTGGTAGTGGTGGTGGTGGGTGGTGGTGGTGGTGGTGGTGGTGGTGGTGATGGTGATGGTGGTGGTGGTGATGGTGGTAGTGGTGGTGATGGTGGTAGTGGTGATGGTGGTAGTGGTGTGATGGTGGTAGTGGTGGTGGTGGTAGTGGTGGTGATGGTGGTAGTGGTGGTGATGGTGGTAGTGGTGGTGGTGGTGGTGGTGGTGGTGGTAGTGGTGGTGATGGGTGGTAGTGGTGGTGATGGTGGTAGTGGTGGTGATGGTGGGGGGTGGTGGTGGTGGTGGTAGTGGTGGTGATGGTGGTGGTGGTGGTGGTAGTGGTGGTGATGGTGGTAGTGGTGGTGATGGTGGTAGTGGTGGTGATGGTGGTAGTGGTGGTGATGGTGGTAGTGGTGGTGGTGGTGGTGGTGGTGGTGTGGTGGTAGTAGTGGTGGTGATGGTGGTGATGGTGGTGATGGTGGTAGTGGTGGTGATGGTTGTAGTGGTGGTGGATGGTGGTGTGGTGGTGTGGTGGTGTGTGGTGGTGGTGGTGGTGGTGGTGGTGGTGGTGTGGTGGTGGTGGTGGTGATGGTGGTGGTGGTGATGGTGGTAGTGGTGGTGATGGTGGTAGTGATGGTGGTAGTGGTGGTGATGGTGGTATGGTGTGATGGTGGTAGTGGTGGTGGTGGTGGTGGTGGTGGTGGTGGTGGTGGTGGTGGTGAGGTGGTGGTGGTGGTGGTGTAGTGGTGGTGTGGTGGTAGTGGTGGTGGTGGTGGTGGTGGTGGTAGTGGTGGTGATGGTGGTAGTGGTGGTGGTGGGGTGATGGTGGTGGTGGTGATGGTGGTGGTAGTGGTGGTGGTGGTGGTGGTGGTGGTGTGTGGTGGGTGGTGTGGTGGTGATGGTGTGGTGGTGGTAGGTAGGGGTGGTGATGGTGGTAGTGGTGGTGGTGTGTATGGGTGGTGGTGGTGGTGGTGGTGGTGGGTAGTGGTGGTGGTGGTGGTGATGTGGTGGTGGTGTGTGGTGGTGGTGGTGGTGGGGTGGTGTGTGGTGTGGTGGGGGGTGGTGGTGGTGGGTGGTGGTGGTGGTAGTGGTGGTGGTAGTGGTGGTGGTGGTGTGGTGGTGGTGGTGGTAGTGGTGGTGTAGTGGGGTGGTGGTGGTGGTGGTGGTGGTGGTGGTGATGGTGGTAGTGGTGGGTGGGTGGTGATGGTGGTGGTGATGGTGGGGTGATGTGGTGGTGGTGTAGTGGTGGCGGTGATGATTCTCTAGTTTACCCTTGATCAAGAAAAACACACACACAAAAATAAATATTCTTCTGTGAGAACACTTGTAATACAAATGACAATAAATAATTTCCTTTTTTTCAGAGATTCAAGAAAAACAATTAACGTTCGTAGAATCTGCGAGTAGCCTTTCATTATAGAATAATTAAATACCTCATTAAATCATAAATATTCCAATATTTACAACGTAATAACAGAGCGGATGAAAGTGAAAGAGAAGATATATATATATAATATATATATATATATATATATATATATATATATATATATATATATATATGTCGTGCCGAATATGTAAAACTGGTCAATTAGCAGGAACTCATTTAAAATTAAGTCCTTTCTAAAATTTTCTCTTGTACGTTTAAAGATATTTTTTTTTTCATTAATGATAATGTAAAAAATTATAATTTTGCACCAAAAGAATTTTAGAAAACTTACCTAACCTTATTATAACAAAAACAATTTATTTTAGCCTAACCCAACTAAATATATTTTAGATACGTTTACAATAATTTAATACTAAACAAACACAGTGAAATATATTTTTTCGTTAGGTTCAGAATGATTTTGGCGAAATTATTGCATACACAAATTTTAGCTTGTCCTATATGGCAAGATGAACGTTGCTATTTAAACCAAGATCGCAAGTTCCGCCTATTGGCACGACAGACACACACACACACACACACACACACACACACACACACACACACACACACATTATATATTATATATATATATATATATATATATATATATATAATATATATATTATATATATATATATATATATATATATAATATATATATATATATATGCGTGTGTGTGTGTGTGTGTGTAAACACACTGGCATTTCCCACCGAGGCAGGATGACCCGAAAAGAAAGAAAAACCCCAAAAGAAAGAAAAATGCTTTCATCATCATTCAACACTTTCACCATCACTCATAATCACTGTCTTTGCAGAGGCGCTCAGATTCGACACATTAAACGTCCCTCCAAACTGCCAATATCACAGACCCCTCCTTTAAAGTGCAGGCATTGTACTTCCCATTTTCAGGACTCAAGTCTACCTAATCGGTTTCCCTGTATCCCTTCACAAAATATTACCTTGCTCACACTCCAACAGCTCGTCAGATCCCAAAAACCATTCGTCTCCATTCACTCCATTTACACATACTTCCTGGAAGTCCAAGCTCCTCGCCCACAAAACCTCCTTTACTCCCTCCCTCCAACCTTTTCGAGGAAGACCCCTACCCCGCCTTCCTTCCCCTACAGATTTATACGCTCTCCAAGTCATTCTACTTTGTTCCATTCCTTCTAAATGACCAAATTACTTCAACAACCCCTCTTCAGCTCTCTGATTAATACTTTTATTAACTCCACACTTCCTCCTAATTTCCACACTCCAAATTCTCTGCATAATATTTACACTACACATTGCCCTTAGACAGGACATCTCCACTGCCTCCAGTCGCCTCCTCGCTGCAGCATTTACAACCCAAGCTTCACACCCATATAAGAGTGTTGGTACCACTATACTTTCACCACTCACCTTTTTTCCTTCATCAATTCTCTGGTTAACCTCATCCTTCATAAATCCATCCGCTGACAAGTCAACTCCCAAATATCAAAACATTCACTTCTTCCATACTCCCTCTCTCCAACGTGATATCCAATTTTTCTTTATCTAAATCGTTTGATACCCTCATCACTTTACTTTTATCTATGTTCACTTTCAACTTTCAACCTTTACACACACTCCCAAATTCGTCTACTGACCTTTGTAACTTTTCTTTAGAATCTCCCAAAAGCACTGTATCATCAGCAAAGAGTAACTGTGTCAACTCCCATTTTGCATTTGATTCCACATAATTTAATCCCACCCCTCTCCCCAACACCCTTGCATTTACTCCTTTTACAACCCCATCTATAAATATTTTAAACAACCATGGTGACATTACACATCCCTGTCTAAGACCTACTTTTACCGGGAAGTAATCTCCATCTCTTCTACACATCCTAACCTGAGCCTCATTATCCTCATAAAAACTCTTTACAGCATTTAGTAGCTTACTACCTATTCCATACACTTGCAACATCTATGTATATATATATATATATATATATATATATATATATATATATATATATATATTATATATATATATATATATATATATATATATATATATATATATATATTAATCAATTCAGGGGAAAAATCTGCATATAAGTGCACATAAGGCTCATTTTACTTGTCTTCTCTACGCAAATGCAATCCTATGGTAATTTTTAACACAGAGAATCTCCATGAGAGGGTAGGAGTCATCCCTGGAAGGTATGGAGGAGGGAGTGCTAGGTAGGTGCTTGAGCATCCAGCAGGAATGACAAGCAGTAACAGTATTCATGGTGTTAATGATACAATTAGCACTTATGACGGGGGCTTAAACATCAGTAACGGCACTGATGAGTGTGACTGTTGTATCAACATCATCAAGTGTAACACACCCATCTTCATCCCTTGCTCTCCTCGTAGAGGGATACCTGGTTACCGGCGATAAGCTCTTGATCCAATGAAAATAGAGCTACCCACCCCTTCCACTGAGCAGTTGGGTTAGCGTAGGGAATTTTAAGATAGATTTTGTTAAGTTAGGATTGGTTAGGTTAGATTAAATTAACTAAGAATAGTTAGGTTAGGTAACGCTGGACCAGAGGAGTTTAAGTAAATTAAAACGTATTTTTAACCTTAAATAATGAAACTAGAAAAGGCTTGGAGACGTCTGGCATCGGGGTGTCCTTGCAAATTTGTGCAAAGTTTAAATATACACGAATATCATTCACGGTGTGAGGCTGCTTTGCCAGAGCCAATGAGGAGACAAGGTGCATGCAAAATGTCCGACACAAGTGTGTCATTCAAGTCTAGCACAAGTGTGTAACACAAGGGGTCATACACTCTGATAATGGGCACCAGTGATGGAGAGAGAGAGAGAGAGAGAGAGAGAGAGAGAGAGAGAGAGAGAGAGAGGAGAGAGAGAGAGATGGAGAGAGAGAGAGAGAGAGGCAAGAGTGCCACAAACAAATGATGAATGAAGTGCCACAAAGAGACAGGATACCAAGAGTCTGAGGAAGAACCTGAGACGAGAGTCATAAATTTTATTTTTAAAAATGAATGAAAGTCACACAATGCAGTGTCTGGAACAATTCACAAATAACACAGTACCGTGGCTGGAATAATTTACAACTAATACACAATGCGGTGGCTGGAACAGTCCATCACTAACGCACAATTTGGACAGGAAACTGAAGATAACGTTTCAGTCATTCCCAAATCATCACCAATTAACGAATGACTCGCTATCTGATAACAGTCAGGAAAGGCCCGAAATATGTGGGTTACTCATGAATTTAAAAAAAAAAAACACAAAATATAAACATAGTACTGAACCTGGGACTCGAACCATCGTCCTTGGATATACCAGACACAATATTTTAACTAGTCAACCACGGAGCTTACATTTTTTTCGATCCTGGGATCTTGGTTACTCCAAATGAATTTTACTGTCTTGTTTTCCCGGGGGCGATGCCCCCCCTCTCTCCAGCCATAGGCATTTCCACCCACAGTGTGATAAAAGATCCTTCCTGCCCACCCCTCACCTCTCTCACACACACTACATCGCTCCTAGACAGCTGATGGCCCTTGCATAAATTCTCCACTCCCGGCACTTTCCATGTTTAAATTACATGCCTCATGGCTCCTCGTCAGTGATAAGTGAGTCTGTCACTCGTCAGGTGAGGGCGGAGTGTACTCACCTTGTTATGGGGGAAAGGTGAGTCGAGTCTCTGCTCCTGGACTAGCTTCTTAACACTTCCTGGCTGGGATAACATAGCCAGTACGATGTCTGTTATTAATACCATGTAATATAACTTCCTCGTCCTAGTCATTCCGTCTCTTGATTGCCCATGGGCTGAAAAAAATATTTCCTTAATTGACTGATTCTTTTTCGATCTGTTATGCTGATTTATTTTTTCTGGGGGGTTAAGGGGGGTTAGTTAAGCAAGCGGATCACAGATGGCGTGATCCACTTGTTAAACTAACTGCTGTTATATAGTTACAAGACCAGGCTGTTAAGTTCTCGCTAGTTATGTGCTTCATCTTAACTTCTCTCTTCTTCTCTCTTCTCTCTTCTCTCTCTTCTCTCTTCTTCTCTCTTCTTCTCTCTTCTTCTCTCTTCTTCTTCTTTCTTCTTCTTCTTCTTCTTCGTCTTCTTCTTCTTCTTCTTCTTCTTCTTCTTCT
>NC_069427.1:14912924-14915424 GCF_026875155.1 Cherax quadricarinatus
CCCACGATGCCTTGTACTTTCTCACAAAGTGCTTGAGTCTGCCCAGGTTGACATATTTCCTAAGATGTGCACCTTCATATGATAACCCTATACTGCACGAATATGACAGTATTCTGAGGCAGATTTTTTACGAAAGTACTTAACCTTACTCTAGAAGACGGGCAGTGGAACCAAGCTACACTTCCAGTCAGACTAGGAGGCATTGGTATCCGCAAGTCATCACAGATTGCGTTACCTGCTTTTCTGTCCTCGTGTATTGCATCCAGAGAGCTTGTAGCAGCGATTCTCTCTGAACATCTTAGGGACAAGATTGGAGTCCAGGACCAAAAATTCATTGACGGAGCAATGATCTGGGATAATCTAACGGGCTCTGAAACCAGACCTGCTCCCCCCAACAACTACAAACAATCGCACTGGGATGGTCCAATAGTGGAAAATATAGCCCCAACAATGCTTCAGAGTGTGTCAGGGAAGGATAGAGCCCGCCTCCTGGCAGTGAGAGCCCCTCATGCTGGGGACTTTCTGTTGGCTGTTCCCAACTCCAGCCTTGGCACACGCCTCGACCCACAGACCATCCGCATCGGTGTTGCCCTTTGACTTGCCGCCTCTATTATCGCCGAACACAGGTGTATTTGTGGCAGTGAAGCAGCAGACCGATTCGGGTACCATGGTCTTGTGTGCCGTAAATCCGAGGGAAAGATTGCAAGACATGAGGAGGTTAATAACATTATCAAGAGGAGCCTCACAACAGCTGGATGCCCAGCAGTAAGGGAGCCACCCCAACTACGCAGATCTGATGGCAGCCAGAAGCGTCCAGATGGTATCACCCTTCAAGCCTGGACAGATGGGAAGCAGGTGGTGTGGGACTATACATGTGCATCTACCTTGGCTGATACCTATCTCCAATACACCAAGGAGGAAGGAGGGGCAGCTGCCAGCTTCAGGGAGTCCCAAAAGTCTAGAAAATATGGAGAACTTGCCCATCATTATATGTTTGTTCCCATAGGCTCAGAGACCCTTGGCTCATGGGGAAAGAGTGCATCTAAATTCCTTAAGGAGCTGGGAAAAAGACTCATCAGGGTAACTAGGGATCCCAGGGCAGCTAGTTTTCTGTTCCAGCGGCTCAGTGCGGCTGTTCAAAGGGGTAATGCCTGCTGTATTTTGGGCACACGCCCCAGCTCTGAGGAGCTGGATGAGATTTTCGCCTTATAATCGGTGATACACACGTAACAACATGTACCTTATATGCCACCTTTATATCAACAATGTATCTCTTAAATCTTCTGTACCATATTATGTAATAAAATATTCCTATTGGTAAAAAAAATATATATCAAAAGATGGGGTGGTAGGGGAAGTGGAATATTCAAACGGCTTCAGGAAGAAATCCAAATATTCTTCCTTGAAGCCTTTTTATCCACTTCTCCGAGGCTAATGGGTCCCACAATTTACACCAGAGGTGGACCCCATCATATATATATATATATATATATAATATATATATATAATATATATATATATATATATATATATATAATATATATATATATATATATATATATAGTATATATATATATATATATATATATATATATATATATATATATAAATATATATTATATATATAAATATAAATATATATATAGAAAAAATCGCCAACACAATGCTCTCCAACGCCTCAGGAAAGGACAAAGCTCGTCTCCTGGCAGTGAAGGCACCACACTCAGGAGATTTCATGTTAGCTGTTCCCAATTCCTCCTTGGGCACTCGACTAGACCCACAGGCCATTCGGATTGGTGTTGCTCTTCGCCTAGCCGCCCCCATCCTCACCGAACATAGGTGTATTTGCGGCAGGGCGACAGCTGATCAATTCGGACTTCATGGTCTCGTGTGTCACACAGCAGAAGGGAAGTATGCCAGGCATGAGGAGGTCAATGACATCATAAAGAGAAGCCTCGCTACAGCCCGTTGCCCAGCTCAACGGGAACCCCAAGTGCAGAGGTCTGACAGAAGTCAAAAACGTCCTGATGGAGCCACTCTGCTACCTTTGTAGGATGGAAAGCAGATTGCCTGGGACTACACATGTGCTGCCACATTGGCAGACACCTACTGGCCATACTCCGTAGTGGAAGGGGGTGGAGCTGCCAGCCACAGGGAGACCCAGAAGATCCGCAAATATGAAGACCTACCCCCTTGCTATAACTTCATCCCAATAGGGTCGGAGACCCTTGGAGCATGGGGCAAGTGTGCTCTAAAGTTCCTGATAGAGCTGGGTGAAAAGCTCATCATAGAAGCCAAGGACCACAGGGCGACCAGCTTCCTCTTTCAGAGACTCAGTGTTGCGATCCAGAGAGGAAAATGCTTGCAGCATTCTGGGCACGCGGCCCACCGCCGGGGAGCTGGACGAAGTATTCGAGATGTAGCTCTGAGTTACCTATGTTGTTTTACTTTCTATCGTATTTTTGTGAATGTTTTGTCAATGTATTTTGTCTTTAAATAA
>NC_069427.1:14922924-14942924 GCF_026875155.1 Cherax quadricarinatus
ATACATTTATTAAATAATTGCACCAACCACTCCAAAACCTGCTTTTAACATTTCATCTTTATCCCATCAATCCCGCTGCCTTCCCCCCTTTCATTTTACCTACTGCCTCACAAAACTTCCCCACACTCACAACTGGCTCTTCCTCACTCCTACAAGATGTTTTTCCCTCCTTGCCCTATACACGAATCACAGCTTCCCTATCTTCATCAACATTTAACAATTCCTCAAAATATTCCCTCCACTTCCAATACCTCTAACTCTCCATTTAATAACTCTCCTCTCCTATTTTTAACGGGACAAATTCATTTGTTCTCTAGGCTTTCTAACTTGTTAATCTCACTCCAAAACTTTTTCTTATTTTCAAAAATTTGTTGATAACATCTCACCCACTCTCTCATTTGCTCTCTTTTACATTGCTTCACCACTCTCTTAACCTCTCTTCTTTTCTCCATATACCCTTCCCTCCTTGCATCACTTCTACTTTGTAAAAACTTCTCATATGCTAACTTTTTCTCCCTTACTACTCTTTACATCATCATTCCACCAATCGCTCCCCTTCCCCCCCGCACCCACTTTCCTGTAACCACAAACTTCGCTGAACACTCTAACACTACATTTTTAAACCTACCCATACCTCTTCGACCCCATTGCCTATGCTCTCATTAGCCCATCTATCCCCAATAGCTGTTTATATCTTACCCTAACTGCCTCCTCTTTTAGTTTATAAACCTTCACCTCTCTCTTCCCTGATGCTTCTATTCTCCTTGTATCCCATCTACCTTTTAAATCTCAGTGTAGCTACAACTAGAAAGGGGATCTGATATATCTGTGGCCCCTCTAAAAAACATGACACCTGAAGGGCTACTCAACAGTCTTTTACCTACCAATACATAATCCAACAAACTACTGTCGTTTCGCCCTACATCAAAATCTTGTATACTTATTTATCCTCTTTTTCTTAAAATATGTATTACCTATAACTAAACCCCTTTCATACAAAGTTCAATCAAAGGGCTCCCATTATCATTTACACCTGGCACCCCAAACTTACCTACCCACACCCTCTCTAAAAGTTTCTCCTACTTTAGCATTCAGGTCCCCCTACCACAATTACTCTCTCACTTGGTTCAAAGGCTCCTATACATTCACTTAACATCTCCCAAAATCTCTCTCTCTCCTCTGCATTCCTCTCTTCTCCCAGGTGCATCATGTTTTATGAAATTTTTGACCCACTTTCGCACCCAAACCCTTTTTATTTTAAAACCACATAATTCTTGAATTTACACTTTAAAAATTTTCCTTTTTTTCTCCTTCCATAACTGTCATTTAACTTTAACTGCTCCCCCTTCCTTTCCCTCAAAACTCTTCATATACTCCGTTTTTAACCCCAAATTTTTTCCCCCCCAAACTAAAAACTCCCCTCCCCCCTTTCAGCTTTTTTTTCGCTTAGGGACCAGGACATCCAATTTTCTTTTCTTTTCATAACACCCAGCAACCCATCTGTTTCTTGTCATCCGCACTACACCCAGGGCACTTTTGGGGCACCCCAGTTTTATAAATTTTTTTCTTCTTTCTCTTTTTTAGTAAGGGGTCTACGGAAAAGGGGGTTTTTAATTTTTGGGGGCCCTTTGCCCCGGGCATTTTAGTCCCCCCCTCTTACGAAAAACGCAGGCTTTACGGGGGGAAAGATTTTTTTCCCCTTTCCCTTATGGACAATAGAAGAAATAAAGAAAAAACAAGAGCAATTAAAAAAAGGAAAAAACCAAATATGTTTTGATTTATAAAATGCATTTTTCGTGTCTGTGAAGTGTGACCAAAGTGTAAGTGGGAAAGTAGAAAATTACCCCTTTGTTATCTAGCGTGTTTATGAGACAGAAAAAAAAAAAACCAGAAATCCTACCATCATGAAAAAAACAGTTACGGGTTTCTGTTTCACATTTATCTGGCAGGACGGTAGTACTTCCCCGGGGGGGTTTGCTTTTCAAACCAAAACCTACTACCTACATATATATTTTTATATATATATAAATATTTTTAAATAATATATATATTTATATATATATATATAAAATATAAATATAAAGATAAAAATATACTTATATATATATATATAAAAAATAATATATAAAATTAATATATATAATAAAATATATATATATCTTTTAATTATAAAAAATTATTATATATTTATATATATATTATATAATATATAAATATATATAGGTATTTATATATATATATTTATATATATATAATATATAAATATTATATATATTAAATATTTATAAATATATATATATAAATATATATATATATAATATATAAAAATATATATTTAAAAACAAGTCGGCCGTCTCCCACCGAGGCGGGGTTTTGACCCAAAAAGAAAGAAAATCCACAAAAAAAAAATATTTTCCCATAAACATTCAACATTTTTCCCTCACTCACACATAATCATTTGTTTTTCCAGAGGTGCCCAAAATTACAACAGTTTAGAAGTATAAACGTAAAAAAAACACAATATATCCCTCCAAAATCCCAATATCCCCCAAAACCCCCCTTTTAGAGTGCAGGGATTTTTATTTTCCATTTTCAAGATCAAGTCCGGGTTATAAAATAACCGGTTTCCCCCGAAACCCTTCACTAAATATTTTCCCTTTCCACTCCAACAGCTTGTCAGGTCCCAAAAACCATTGTCCCATTCACTCCTATCCAAAAACGCTCACGCACGGTTGCTGGAAAATCCAAACCCCCCTCCCACAACACCTCCTTTATCCCCCCCCTCCAACCTTTTCGGGAAAGACCCCCTACCTGCCTTCCTTCCCCCCCAAAATTTTTTCCTCCCCCTTTTCATTTTCTTTGAACCAAATTTTTTAAATGACCCAAAACACCCTCAACAAAAACCCCCTTTAGCCCCCTGACTAATACTTTTAAATTAAAATCCCCAAACCTTTACCCAAATTTTCCCCCACTCCCAATTTTTGCATAATTTTTACACAACCCCATTGCCCCCTTAAAAGGACATCTCCACTGCCTCCAACCACCTCCTCGTTGCAGCATTTACAACCCAAAAACTTAAAACCCATGTAAGAGTGTTGGTACTAACCCCTACTTTTTTACATTCCCTTCTTTGCCTCCATAATAAGGGGTTTTTGCCTCCCATAAAACCTCAATGCACCACTCACCTTTTTCTTTTATCAATTTTTATGATTAAAACCCCTCCCTTTATAAAAACCTTTCCCCCGACACTTTAAAATTTCCCCAAATAAACTGAAAAAAAATTCACTTCTTTTCCCTACTCCCCGCTCCCCCAAATTTTTATCCCAATTTTTTTTTATCTAAATATTTGATCCCCTTTATCCCTTACTCCCCTTTTTTATGTTCACTTTTTTAAAAAATTTTACCTTTAAACACACTCCCAAAATTTGTCCATAACCTTTTGCAATTTTTCTTTAGAAAACCCCCTAAGCACAGTGTCATCACAAAAAAATAACTGTTCCCCTTCCCCTTTTTTTTATTTAATTCCCCCTAATTTAAACCCCCCCTTCCCGAAACCCTAGCATTTTTCTTCCTTTACAAACCCCCTTTTATAAAAATATTAAAAAACCATGGTACATTACACATTTCCCGTCCCCAAGACCTACTTTTTCCGGGAAGTAGTCTCCCTCTCTTTAAACACCCCAACCCGAGCCTCATATCCCCATTAAAAAATCTTTACAGCCCTTTAGTAAATTAAACCAAACCCATTCCATTTTACTTTCCAAAATCTGGGCCCCATTGCTTCCCCCAACCACTCTATCATATCATATCCCCTTATCAAATATATATAATAAATATAAATTATTTTATAATATTTATTTATTAAATATATATCTTGAAATTTTTTTTATGTGGTGTTTCCTAATTTCAATTTTTTAAAAAATATAGACCCAAAACGAGCCAGCTAAATAACAAATATACTAATTTTAAATTTTTAGTTCAACAGCGTAATGTCACATTATCTATAAAAATCCCCGTTTACGATACATTAAATTTTATCTCTGAAAAAGTATTTATTTATAACTTTCTATTTATTACCCTTTTATCTACTCTCACTGAGCTTTTTAAGTTCTGTATTAAAGACTTAAAATAGGTGTAACGACATGAACACCTAATTACTCCATATTAATACACGAAATGAGCACCTAATTACTCCATATTAATAAGCCATTACTAGTTAAAGTGCGTGCTAACCTCTTGACAAAAATAACTCATGATCTGTTAGCATCTCAATTAAGTATTAGTTAATAGCATTATAACTACATGTCTACCCAAGAGTTACATATAATGAGTTTGTATCTCCATAAGACATATTCATGCCTTGCTGCTTCCCAATTAACTGAATCATGCAGTGTTCCAATTAGACAGTATATTCTGCACTAAGTGGGAACGGGGGTTGAAGGGGCTGAGGTGAAGGTAGACCTCCCTCATGTCTCACCAAGACTGAAAGGACAGAGGTACAACAAACGCTAGGAATGTGAGTGGGAGAATGAGGAAAGGTCAGGGTGTAGTAAGCTCACAGGATGAGCATGTGAGTGTAGGTGGAAGGTCAACGATGCAGAATGTGTGTGTGTGGGAGAATGAATGTAGGTTAGAGGTGCAGTGAGCCTCCAGGAAGTGTGTGAGAGAGTAATGGAAGGGTAGAGGTGCAGTGAGCCTCCAGGAAGTGTGTGGGAGAGTAATGGAAGGTTAGAGGTGCAGTGAGCCTCCAGGAAATGTTTGGGAGAGTAATGGAAGGTTAAAGGTGCAGTGAGCCTCCAGGAAATGTTTGGGAGAGTAATGGAAGGTTAAAGGTGCAGTGAGCCTCCAGGAAATGTTTGGGAGAGTAATGGAAGGTTAGAGGTGCAGTGATCCGTCAGGAAGTATGTGGGAGAGATTTACATTTTTATACATTTCCTGAAGGTAGACGCTCAGGCAGACTCTGTGCTCGACGCCAGAAGAGGTACACGAACGGATGAACGCCTCAGCAGGTACACGCAAGGATGGCGTCCTTGTTCGACTCTTCAGCAGGTACATGCACGGATGGTGTCCTTTCTCGAACACACTGATCTGCCGTGTACGTGGGAAGAGTTTGGCTGGAAAATGGAAAAAGCATTTCTAGAGAGGAATGAGTTTATTGCGACCACGGTAGTCTTGCTGCACGGAATTACTTTTGTTTTCTCTGTATTTCATATATTTTCCCATTCTCTCTCTCTCTCTGAGGAAGATGGGAGAATAACTGTTATTATAAAGGTATAAGGCGACAAAGGGAAGGAACGAGAAAGAAGGCGTAGAGATGAGAAAGATGGCGTGGAGAGGAGAAAGAAGGCGTGGAGAGGAGAAAGAAGGCGTGGAGAGGAGAAAGAAGGCGTGGAGATGAGAAAGAAGGCGTGGAGATGAGAAAGAAGGCGTGGAGATGAGAAAGAAGGCGTAAAGATGAGAAAGGTGTAGGGATGAGAAAGAATACGGGAGATGAGAAAAAGACGTAAATATAAAAAATTAATTATGATGTTTTAACGAAATGCCAGGGACAGAAGAGTAGGAGGAAGAGAAGGAGGAGGAGTACAAGAGGGGTAGGAGGGAGGTTTTAGGAGGAGGAAAGAAGACGACGAGAAGTAGCTGAGAGAGAAAGAGAGAGAGAAGAGAGAGAGAGAGAAGAGAGAGGAGAGAAAAGAAGAGGAGAAAAGAGGAGAGAAGAGAGAGAGAGAGAGAGAGAGAGAGAAGAAAGAGAGAATGCATACGCCATGGCACTACCCAGCAGTATTTTACCCCCTCCCACACACAGACACACAGACACACACACACACAGAGCTCGCATAGAGCCCACACCTGACAAATGCGAAGAACCTCGAAAACGCTCAAATCTTAGCAACTACGCAAGAATCAGAAGATAGAGAGATGCACCATGAGGAGAAGTCGAAGGAACTGAACCTGGCAACCCTGGCGAAGAGAGGGACAAGGGGAGACATAATTATTACATACAAACTCCTAAGACGGATAGCCAGGGCAGAAAGTGACAGATTCGTTTAAGAGGACCAAAATCAAGAGAACACAGGCGGAAGCTGAAGATACAGATGAGCCATAGGGATGTCAGGAAGTATTTCTTTAGTCTCACGGTTGAAAGTGGAGCGACCTGGAAGACGCAGTGGTGGAGGCAAACTCAATACACAGCTTCAAGATTAGATATAATAAGGCCTGTGAGGCCAGAAATCAGTGATAGCAACGTAAGTGGTCTAGGAGGAGGGGGCCAGAAGCTGAGTCTCAACACCAAACAAACACAAATCTGTGTAATAGCATTAATGGTTATCGGTACCGAAAAGTTGCCGAATTAGACAACACCTGTGTATCTTAATTTTGATAAAGATACGCAGGTGTTGACATGTGTTTTATTTATTATACTTAAGTCATAACATATGGGTGAGTACAACTGTATGAGTACCACTGGGTGAGTAGAAGTGGGCGAGTACGAGTGGGTGAGTACAAGTTGGTGAGTTTTAAAAATATGCTAGATAAATACATGAGTGGGTGTGGGTGGGCGTGAGTTGGACTTGACCAGCTTGGGCCGGTAGACCTGCTGCAGTGCTCCTTCCTTCTTGAGCGGGTGTGACTTGGACCTACCTAGCATGGGTGAGTAGGCTTGCTGCGGCGCTCCTTCTTATGTCCTTACGAAAGTGGAGAGTACAAGTGGAACGAGTACAAACGAGTGAGTACACACAGACACAATCCTCCACACGAACAACATTGTCACCAGGGAACTCAAAGACTCATCCTGGTTCCATTCATTAACCTGCCTCACCTGGAGGGCGGCGAGCGGCCGACACCCGTAAGACCTTCGCCTACCTGTAACCCCCAACGGATTTTCCAGCTTATCGCTGACTGTGACGTGACCCACTCTTGCTCCGGCATTCCCCAACGGTATCGTGTATATACGCAATGTCGGTTGTATTTGCTTGTTGGGATATTTTTTTTTTTGGTCCGCTCAGTTGTGTACTTGCTTTTTTGCACTGTCGTTGTTTTACATGTTACCTCTTTTCATGGTAGCTACCAAAAGGCAATAGTTAACAGTGAAGATAGATACATAGAAAAATAGATAGACAGAGATAGATAGATAGATAGATAGATAGATAGATAGATAGAGAGAGAGAGAGAGAGAGAGAGAGAGAGAGAGAGAGAGAGAGAGAGAGAGAGAGAGAGAGAGAGAGAGAGAGAGAGACAGACAGACAGACAGACAGAGATAAGGAAAAATAAAAGTAATTCCGTGCCGTAAGAAGACCCGGAAAGACAATACCGTGGCTGCAATAAACACATTCCTCTCTAGAAATTCTTTCCCATTTTTCAAGCCAGGCTACCCCCCTCTCCCCACACGCACACACACGTACACACGCACACACACGTACACACACACGCATATACACACACGCACACTCACACACACACACACAGCAGGTCAGTGTGCGTACAGTCTCTTCAGGCTTCCAGTAAGGACACTACCCGTGTGTCTGTCTCACTCGAGGCATCGAGCACGGACGGCCGCTTCCCTCGTTCTTGTGCATCTTAGAAATATGTGGGGAAAAAATTGCCTCTGTTGAATAAATACCCACCGAGGACTGAGCCTTGATGCATGTAAGGGGTTACTGATCCAGTGAATTGTGCCTATCATACTGCACCTCGTCTGTCGCTTATATAAGCGTCCAACTTCAAGTCTAAGGCTGAGGGACTGATTTCCTCGCTTCCCACTGTCAAATAACCTCTGTACTGAACTGATAAAGCCACTGACTGGCGAAACATCTTACGAATATACCCAAGTGCTGTTCATGTGTCTTATTCATCAACTTCTCTGTATTGTTCACTATTAACGCTTTGATCCCTTTCCACAAATCGAACTTGATTGCATCCCACTCCCCATGCGTTGTATGATCAACATGGGTTTATAAAGCGTTCCTCCCATGAATATAATAATACTAATCCTGAGCGCACAACCAATAGGAAGCAACTTCCAGTGAGAGATCTTACTCAAAGCAGGTAATTGGACGCCCCAGTGAGTGGGGCATTCTCCAGTAACCATCCACTAGGAAGCCACGACGAGTAGTGTGTGCTCAACCACCAGCCAATAGAAAGACATGATAGGCGAGTTATTCTCCAGCGAACAGCCAGTAAGAAGTGATTGATGGAAGATCAGGTTGTGGAGAAGGGTGGAAGAATTCTCAGTGTTCAGACGGCAAGAGAGCAATTGTAACTGGAAAGAACGGGGCGTTCAGCTCTCAGACAACAGGGAACAAGAGCGTAAACAATAGAGTTATTGATACTATTGCAAATCACCACCCCTGGGAGTGAAGTGTGCTCAAGTGTGTTTCTATGTGTGCGAAGGATGACAGTTTCAAGGAAACAGAGTTAAAGATACGCAGTGACAGAAAAAGTACGTTGTTTAAATTAATCTCATAAATCTGAGACAAGAGTACTTTTATCACTGCAGTTGGTATTACCTCGGCACTACTCCACTGGTCATCTCACTGACAAGTCCACATCACACATCACTAGGTTTTACTTTATTAATGTCGCTATTTTACATGCCACATCATTATTTATCACTATAGTAGGACCACACAACACATCACGAGTTAACACTGTCTCAACTCTACATGACACATCATTACTTGTCACTGTCGCTATTATGCACGACACATCACTAGTCATCATTGTCGTTGTGCATCTGAGTTCACTCTCAGGCCAAATCTGGGTCATTCTACCGTGCAGCTGAGTCCACTCCAACTGCAGATGCATCATAACACTAGGCAGGGCTCGGGTACTAGAGTACAATCTCCGCAAATCCAAGGTAAGACACATATCTGTTAGAACATCCATTACCTGGATCAGGTCTGGCTCCCTCGATCGACCTCCCAGATAACCTAATCACGCCCTCACTTTAGCGATGAGTTGTTAGAGTAGAGGGGAAGTGTGAGAGAGAAGAGAGAGGGAGAGAAGAGGCAGAGATGTACGATGAGAGACGGAGGGAATATTGAAAGGAAGAGGGAAAGTTAAAGATATAGGATGATAAGACAAAGAAAAGGGAACAGGGTGAGAGGCAAATTAGGGAATAAGTCTCAGCCAATCAGGTAATCAGACTGTCAGTCTCATTCCAGTCAGTTTGTTACGCACATACACACACACACACACACACACCACACACACACATACACACACACACACACACACACATACACACACACACACACACACACACACACACACACACACACACACACACACACACACACACACACACACACACACACACACACACCACACACACACACACACACACCACACACACACACACACACACACACACAGGGTGACAAGTGGAAAACAGTAATCTATAAACATACCATCAAAATATTAACAAGCATACTAATGGTAGAATATAACGACAAGTTTGTGAACAAGAATAAATGTGGTTTACGGTATTTCACTGAGATGTTTCGCTCGCCATGGACTTTATCAACTGGTAGAAAAGGCACATCTAACACATTTCTTCTTTTACTGTACATTTCTTCTTACTACTTGAGAAAGTACCTAGTGGACGAAACATCTCAATAAAATCCCCTGTACCACATACTGTCTTTCTGTCATAATATAATAATATATATATATATATATAATATATATAATATATATATATATATATATATATATATATTATATATATAAACACCTACAGCCTCACGATTTCCTCACTTAAGAAACTCTCATTCTGGCCCATGAAGAAACACAACGCATGGTAAGACTTTAGTCTAAAAGGCCTTTCGCCCAGACGTAAGGCTCACCAAGTCTGGTTCTGCATCACCAGCTTTTATTTCCACTTGTACCTTGTTGCCCCAGTCACCTTATTCTTGCCTCTTGGTTTGTTAAGAGTGCCAGCCCTCCTGTTTTTATATTTTTTCTCTTTTCCCCAGCACCTTCTTTCCTCTCAGGAAGCAAGGATGAAAATATAACCATATTTATTTAGGTCATTATATAAACCAAATGATGATAATGGTAATACTACTACTACTACTACTACTAATACTACTACTACTACTACTACTACTACTACTACACTACTATTACTATTACTCCTACTACTACTATTTCTTCTACTACTACTACTGCCACTACTACTACTATTTCTTCTTCTACTACTACTACTAATAATAATAATAATTAGAGAAGGGGAATAGGAAAGAGGTGTGGTGTTATGATGTTGAGTAACGACGAGGGGAGAGAGAGGAACATTACGGTGGAGAAGGGGAAACGCAGAGAATGAGAGGGGAATATGACGCAGAGGGACAGAGAAGGATAGCACGTGTTGTTTGGTGAGGGGAGGGTGTGAAGAGGGGAGAGGAGGCAAGTGGGGAGGGGTACGTGGTGCGGGGGGGTAGGGGTTGAGGTGAAGGTACAGGGAATTTCATTATACGTCAGCGGCAACACGCTATCAAGGGAGGATCTGAGTCACATGACTGTATAATAAGAAATTTTCAATGTGTCTGGGGATGAGAGAGTGAGAGAGAGAGAGAGAGAGAGAGAGAGAGAGAGAGAGAGAGAGAGAGAGAGAGAGAGAGAGAGAGAGAGAGAGCTAGCTGGAAAGAAAAAGTATAAACACAGACTTTAACAGAAATCATAAGTTAGCTGAATTTCCACCGAACAAGAATTGAGATTTCACAGCATCGTCTCTCAGCAAACCTGTCGAAATCTACGTGGCTGAGTAGAATAAGAAACATCACTAATACGTCCTCAGTTTCACTTCCAACACTCCAAAATCCACCAGAAATATTTTCTAACCGTTCCTCCAGCAAAACACAAGGTCGCCAACCTTACAGTCGCACTAGCAGCCAAATTGAAACAACAACCACGCAGCAAACACATTATTTAAACCCGTAAAAACAATACCAATTTCAGATCAGAAGTTTAGATTACATCACCACGTCCAATGTCCCCAACACCAAACTACAGCACCACGTCCAATTTCCCCAACACCAAACTACAGCACCACGTCCAATGTCCCCAACACCAAACTACAGCACCACGTCGAATTTCCCCAACACCAAACTACAGCACCACGTCCAATGTCCCAACACCAAACAACAGCACCACGTCGAATTTCCCCAACACCAAACTACAGCACCACGTCCAGTGTCCCAACACCAAACAACAGCACCACGTCGAATTTCCCCAACACCAAACTACAAGCGCACGTCCAATGTCCCAACACCAAACAACAGCACCACGTCGAATTTCCCCAACACCAAACTACAGCACCACGTCCAATGTCCCAACACCAAACAACAGCACCACGTCGAATTTCCCCAACACCAAACTACAGCGCCACGTCCAATGTCCCAACACCAAACAACAGCACCACGTCGAATTTCCCCAACACCAAACTACAAGCACCACGTCCAATGTCCCAACTACCAAACAACAGCACCACGTCGAATTTCCCCCAAACCAAACTACAGCGCCACGTCCAATGTCCCAACACCAAACATACAGCACCACGTCGAATTTCCCCAACACCAAACTACAGCGCCACGTCCAATATCCCAACACCAAACAACAGCACCACGTCGAATTTCCCCAACACCAAACTACAGCGCCACGTCCAATGTCCCAACACCAAACAACAGCACCACGTCGAATTACCCCAACACCAAACAACAGCACCACGTCGAATTTCCCAACACCAAACTACAGCGCCACGTCCAATTTCTCCAACAGCAAACTACAGCGCCACGTCCAATTTCCCCAACACCAAACTACAGCACCACGTCCAATGTCCCAACACCAAACTACAGCACCACGTCCAATTACCCCAACACCAAACAACAGCACCACGTCCAATTTCCCCAACACCAAACTACAGCACCACGTCCAATTACCCCAACACCAAAAAACAGCACCACGTCCAATTTCCCCAACACCAAACTACAGCACCACGTCCAATGTCCCAACACCAAACAACAGCACCACGTCGAATTACCCCAACACCAAACTACAGCAACACGCCCCAATTTCCCCAACACCAAACTACAGCGCCACGTCCAATTTCTCCAACACCAAACAACAGCACCACGTCGAATTTCCCCAACACCAAACTACAGCACCACGTCCAATTTCCCAACACCAAACTACAGCACCACGTCCAATTTCCCCAACACCAAACTACAGCACCACGTCCAATTTCCCCAACACCAAACTACAGCACCACGTCCAATTTCCCCAACACCAAACTACAGCACCACGTCCAATTTCCCCAACACCAAACTACAGCACCACGTCCAATTTCCCCAACACCAAACTACAGCACCACGTCCAATTTCCCCAACACCAAACTACAGCACCACGTCCAATTTCTCCAACACCAAACTACAGCACCACGTCCAATTTCCCCAACACCAAACTATAGCACCACGTCCAATTTCCCCAACACCACGCCGTTAATAAATGAAATAGTGAATGGTCCCATAACACACAATGCAGCAATTATATATACAGAATATACATGTAACACATGTAAAACGACACCAGGTCTGCTGTGTAATTAACAAAGGCTTTATTACAGCCTTGCGATGTTGATAAGTACATTTACCAGTGTGTATATCCTTCGTTAATTGACGCCTGAGTGCTGTTTCACGTATATCTAGAGATCATGCCCGATAACGTGATTATACTACTATAACGTATATTCTCTGGGGAGAGAATGTTTATCTCGTTTGTGAGAATGATATGGCCTTGGATCATACAACAACATACCATCGCGAAATGTGGAATATACACTGTATTAGCATGATATGGCGTGTGTTTCTGCACTCTCTCATAACACATACACATTTACAGGTCTAAATAACATTGAAAGTTGAATCTAGCGAGTGCTGTAGATATGAAATATAAGATCTCTCTGTCTCTCTCTCTCTGTCTCTGTCTCTCTCTCTCTCTCTCTGTCTCTCTCTGTCTCTCTCTCTCTCTGTCTCTCTCTGTCTCTCTCACTCTCTCTGTCTCTCTGTCTGTCTGTCTGTCCCTGTCTCTCTTCTCTCTCTCTCTCTCCTCCCGCTCTCCTCTCCTCTCTCTCTCCTCTCTCTCTCTCTCCTCTCCTCTCCTCTCTCCTCTCTCTCTCTCCTCATCTCTCTCCTCTCTCCTCTCTCCTCTTTCTCTCTCTCCTCTCTCTCTCTTTTTTTTACACAGGGTTTGACAAGATTAAGGATCCCTAGCTTTATTGACAAGCTATTTACAGGTTAAGGATTTCTAACTTATTGACAAGCTAAGAGCTGTTACCTACATCAGCTCATTTGAAAGCATTTTTATTGTTATGAGACATACAAGTAGGGAACAGGATGAAGTTGGAACCATCTGTGGGCCAGCATTTTCATTTGATCAACTGACTTTATCTCGTTGACATCATTATGCTGTACGAATGTGTTCCAGACTCGAGTCATCCGGGGGTATATAGGATCTCAGATGGATGATGTTCTGGAAAAGGGGTACAGCCAGAGTGAAGTTGCGCTTTCTGCCCGTCTTGTGGTATAGAAGCTTGCTTCACGCTGTCCTCGAAGTGGATTCAAGTGTGGTACTTTGACAATATTGGCCTTGTACATAACAGTAAGGCCACCCACATCCCTCCTGTGTTAAAGGCTCTGCTGAAATGATAGATCTATACAGGATTGGTCAAGGCGAAAGATGAGACGTCTTGCTCTGTTCTCTACTCTGTCAAGCAGTCGCAGATGAGAGGGGGGCGGGCAGGCAAACCAAGAAAGTGGAGCATACTCAAGGTGTGAGCGTACTTGTGCCTCGTACAGAATTTTGCAACCCTTACTGTCAAACAGATGCGAGATACGGCGAAGTGCTGTAAGCTTCCTGGCTGCCTTGTTTGCAAGATTTACAACATGGTCCTTCATGGTGAGTTTGGAGTCAAATTTCACCCCAAGGATATCAACTTCTTCTCCAGGTGCCAACACCCTCCCATTCATCCTTACTATGGCGTGTTTCTGCACTCTCTCATAACAAATACACATTTACAGGTCTAAATAACATTGAAAGTTGAATCTAGTGAGTGCTGTAGATATGAAATATAAGATCTCTCTCCTCTCTCTCTCTCTTCTCCCCCTCCTCTCACTCTCTTCCCCTCTCCCCTCTCTCTCCTCTCTCTCCTCCTCCTCTCCTCTCCTCTCTCTCACCCCCTCACGCAAACAATATAGAAGTATAGTTAAGAGAATTAATCTATACTGAAAGTAATAAATTAGTTTTTACAAAAGCAGGAATATTGATGGTTATTATATAAATATTTTCAGTATCACGATAATTAAATAACAAGAGTAATAAATAGTATTTCATTGTTATCATTATTTGTAGCATTTACTGAATGTAATGGTAGCAGCAGCAGCAGTAGCAGCAGCAGCAGTAGCAGCAGCAGCAGCAGCAGCAGCAGCAGCAGCAGCAGCAGCAGCAGCAGCAGCAGCAGCAGCAGCAGCAGCAGCAGCAGCAGCAGCAGAAGTAGCAGCAACAGTTGCAATAGTAACAGCAGCAGCAGCAGCATTTGCAATAGTAACAGCAGCAGCAGTAGCAGCAGCAGCAGTATCAGCAGCAGCAGCAGCAGCAGTAGCAGCAGTAGTAGGAGCAGCAGCAGCAGCAGCAGTAGCAGCAGTAGCAGTAGCAGCAGTAGCAGTAGCAGTAGCAGCAGCAGCAGTAGCAGTAGCAGCAGTAGCAGTAGCAATAGTAACAGCAGCAGCAGTAGCAGCAGCAGCAGTAGCAATAGTAACAGCAGCAGCAGTAGCAGCAGCAGCAGTATCAGCAGCAGCAGTAGCAGCAGCAGCAGCAGCAGTAGCAGCAGCAGCAGTAGCAATAGTAACAGCAGCAGCAGTAGCAGCAGCAGCAGCAGCAGTAGCAGCAGTAGCAGCAGTAGCAGCAGCAGCAGCAGTAGCAGTAGCAGCAGCAGCAGCAGCAGCAGCAGCAGCAGCAGCAGCAGTAGTTGCAATAGTAACAGCAGCAGCAGCAGCAGCAGTAGCAGTAGCAGTAGCAGCAGCAGCAGCAGCAGCAGCAGCAGCAGCAGCAGAAGTAGCAGCAACAGTTGCAATAGTAACAGCAGCAGCAGCAGCAGTTGCAATAGTAACAGCAGCAGCAGTAGCAGCAGCAGCAGTATCAGCAGCAGCAGCAGCAGCAGTAGCAGCAGTAGTAGGAGCAGCAGCAGCAGCAGCAGTAGCAGCAGTAGCAGTAGCAGCAGTAGCAGTAGCAGTAGCAGCAGCAGCAGTAGCAGTAGCAGTAGCAGCAGTAGCAGTAGCAGTAGCAGCAGGAGCAGCAGCAGTAGCATCAGCAGCAGTAGCAATAGTAACAGCAGCAGCAGTAGCAGCAGCAGCAGTAGCAATAGTAACAGCAGCAGCAGTAGCAGCAGCAGCAGCAGCAGCAGCAGCAGTAGCAGCAGCAGCAGTAGCAGCAGCAGCAGCAGCAGTAGCAGCAGCAGCAGTAGCAATAGTAACAGCAGCAGCAGTAGCAGCAGCAGCAGCAGCAGCAGCAGCAGCAGCAGCAGAAGCAGCAGCGGCAACAGCAGCAGCAGTAGCAGTAGCAGTACCAACAGCAACAGTAGCACCAGTAGCAGCAGCAGCAGTAGCAGCAGTAGCAGGAGCAGCAGTAGCAGTAGTAGTAGTAGCAGCAGCAGCAGCAGCAGCAGCAGCAGCAGCAGCAGCAGCAGCAGCAGCAGCAGCAGCAGCAGCAGCAGCAGTAGTAGTAGCAGCAGCAGGAACAGCAGCAGCAATAGCAGTAACAATAGTAACAGCAGCAGCAGTAGCAGCAGCAGCAGCAGTAGCAGCAGCAGCAACAGCAGCAGCAGTAGCAGCAGTAGCAGTAGCAGCAGCAGCAACAACAACAGAAGCAGCAGCAGCAGCAGCAGCAGCAGCAGCAGCAGCAGCAGCAGCAGCGGCAACAGCAGCAGCAGCAGCAGAAGCAGGAGCAGTAGCAACAGCAGCAGTAGCAGCAGTAGCAGCAGCAGCAGCAGCAGCAGCAGCAGCAGCAGCAGCAGCAGCAGTAGCAGCAGCAGCAGCAGCAGCAGCACCACCACCACCACCACCACCACCACCACCAGCAGTAGCGGCAGTAGCAGCAGCAGCAGTAGCAGCAGCAACAGCACCAGCAGCAGCAGTAGCAGCACCAGCACCAGCAGCAGCAGTAGCAGCACCAGCACCAGCAGAACGTGGTGAAAAGGACATGATTGCGCAGAGGAACTCTGCTGAACCGTTTTTCCTAAAGACTGGTTTCTTGAGTCAGTACTCAGGATGTGCAGCAGACTTAAATTAATACAAGCGTTCACACAAACAACCCGCACATAGGAGAGAGAGAAGCCCGGGACGACGTTTTGGTCCGACTTCGACCTTTTACAAGTTCTAGCCACGGTATTGTGCCTTTCTGTTCTTTAAAACAAGCGTACTCAGGTGAGTGGTCAGATGAGTGGTTAGGTGAGCGAGGTCACGGAAGTGCTACAGGAAGCCTTTCGGTGCTTCCCCATGACGCAAGAGTTGTGCTGTAGGTTTCTGCAGTACAGTAGTAGAAAGTACGGTACAGTATATTAGACAAAGAGTTAAATGACATATTGAATATACCACAAAAAATTAGCAGAAGCTCGCAAACTCTCAGCATTGCAAAGTATATAAAAAAGGCCAATTAATAATTAAAATCGTTTTCCTAGACACTAGTTAAGGTGTTGTTACGGTCTGGGTCCCGCTGGTGAGGCAGCCAAAGACAAGTCGAACTGCCCTTAGGCTGTTCGAGTTGTTTCGTAATGCTTGAGGAAAAGTACCCGAGGAGACGCTGAATTTGCTGCATTCAGCTGGTAGAGTGAATATCATCTTCTTTGCCTCTCGTGACGTGTTTATTATGTCTATCTTTAGTGAAGTGTATATTATCTCTGTCTTTAGTGAAGTGTATATCATTTCTGTCTTTAGTGAAGTGTATATCATTTCTGTCTTTAGTGAAGTGTATATCATTTCTGTCTTTAGTGAAGTGTATATTATCTCTGTCTTTAGTGAAGTGTATATCATTTCTGTCTTTAGTGAAGTGTATATCATTTCTGTCTTTAGTGAAGTGTATATCATTTCTGTCTTTAGTGAAGTGTATATTATCTCTGTCTTTAGTGAAGTGTATATCATTTCTGTCTTTAGTGAAGTGTATATCATTTCTGTCTTTAGTGAAGTGTATATTATCTCTGTCTTTAGTGAAGTGTATATCATTTCTGTCTTTAGTGAAGTGTATATCATTTCTGTCTTTAGTGAAGTGCATATTATCTCTGTCTTTAGTGAAGTGTATATCATTTCTGTCTTTAGTGAAGTGTATATTATCTCTGTCTTTAGTGAAGTGTATATCATTTTTCTCGTTGTCTCAAGCTTCTGAAACAGAAAAAAATAGGGTTGGAAATGTGGTTGAGCTGCTAAAGGGGAGCAGGTGATGGTGGTGGGTGGGGGTGATGGTGTGGGTGGGGGTGATGGTGGTGGGTGGGGGTGATGGTGGTGGGTGGGGGTGATGGTGGTGGGTGGGGTGATGGTGGTGGGGGGGGTGATGGTGGTGGATGGGGGTGATGGTGGTGATGGTGGTGGGTGGTGGTGGGGGTGATGGTGTTGGGTGGTGGTGGTGGTGATGGGTGGGGGTGATGGTGGGTGGTGATGGGTGGGGGTGATGGTGGGTGGTGATTGGTGGGGGTGATGGTGGTGGTGGTGGTGGTGGTGGTGGTGGTGTTGGGTGGGGTGGTGGTGGTGGTGGGTGGTGGGTGGAGGGTGGTTGTGATGGTTGGAAGGGATAATGGAAAGAAGTTTGCGATGGTGGTAGTTATGGTGGTTGTAAGTGATTGTGCTGGTTGTGGTGGTGAATAGTGGCTGCTTTCGACGTGTTTCTGTGGTTGGTTGTTGTGGTGGCAGGGTTAGTGTGGTGAACGAGAGTGGTGGTTGTTTTAGGGTCGGCTGAAATGGTGGTGGTTGGCGAGGTTGGTCGTAATCATGAGAGAGAGAGAGAGAGAGAGAGAGAGAGAGAGAGAGAGAGAGAGAGAGAGAGAGAGAGAGAGAGAGAGAGAGAGAGAGAGAGAGAGAATTACAGCATTGTCAGAGGCTGGCACACCTTCAATGTGCCTCTTCACTACAAAACACCCACGTACAGCCCCACGTAATAGTTGCAGTGGCTCCCCTCCTCTCCACTTAACATGCAGCTCGCCTCAGCAAGTTTGGAAGGATGAAGGAGGATGGTGGAAGGGATGGGGGGAAGGGGACCTTAAAGAGGGCTTCACGTTTTAAAGATATAAACTCAAACTTCGCACAAGAAATTTCCCCTCCTTCGGAAGCCTCCATGAGAGGCCAAGTGTGTGTGTTGAGGCTAGAAGGGGAAACATCAAGCATGGGGAATACCAGACATGAGGCGGGTAACTACTGCAAGCATGGGGGTAACTATTGCAAGTGTGGGGTAACTATTGCAAGTGTGGGGGTAATTATTGCAAGTGTGGGGGTAACTATTGCAAGTGTGAGGGTAAATATTGCAAGTGTGAGGGTAACTATTGCAAGGATGATGATATTGCAAGCATGGGGGTAACTACTGCAAACATGGTGGTAACTACTGCAAGCATGGTGGTAACTACTGCAAGCATGGTGGTAACTACTGCAAGCATGGTGGTAGCTATAGCAAGGATGATGGTAACTATTGCAAAAATGGGGGGTAACTAGTGCAAGGATGCTGGTAACTACTGCAAAAATGAGGGTAACTGTTGCAAGGATGATGGTAACTATTGCAAAAATGGGGGTAACTATAGCACGGATGATGGTAACTTTTGCAAAAATGGGGGTAACTATTGCAAGGATAGGGGTAACTATTGCAAGGATAGGGGTAAATATTGCAAGAATGGGGGTAACTATAGCAAGGATGATGGTAACTATTGCAAAAATGGGGGGTAACTATTGCAAGGATGCGGGTAACTATTGCAAAAATGGGGTAACTATTGCAAGGATGATGGTAACTATTGCAAAAATGGGGGTAACTATAACACGGATGATGGTAACTATTGCAAAAATGGGAGTAACTATTGCAAGGATGCGGGTAACTATTGCAAAATGGGGTAACTATTGCAATGATGCGGGTAACTATTGCAAGGATGCGGGTAACTATTGCAAGGATGCGGGTAACTATTGCAAGGGTGCGGGTAACTATAGCAAGGATGCGGGTAACTATTGCAAGGATGATGGTAACTATTGCAAAATGCGGGTAACTATTGCAAGGATGCGGGTAACTATTGCAAGGATGGGGGTAACTACTGCAAGGATGGGGGTAACTATTGCAAGGATGGGGGTAACTATTGCAAGGATGGTGGTAACTACTGCAAGGATGGGGGTAACTATTGCAAGGATGGGGGTAACTATTGCAAGGATGGGGGTAACTACTGCAAGGATGGGGGTAACTATTGCAAGGATGGGGGTAACTATTGCAAGGATGGGGGTAACTATTGCAAGGATGGGGGTAACTACTGCAAGGATGGGGGTAACTATTGCAAGGATGGGGGTAACTATTGCAAGGATGGGGGTAACTACTGCAAGGATGGGGGTAACTATTGCAAGGATGGGGGTAACTATTGCAAGGATGGTGGTAACTACTGCAAGGATGGGGGTAACTATTGCAAGGATGGGGTAACTATTGCAAGGATGGGGTAACTACTGCAAGGATGGGGTAACTACTGCAAGGATGGGGGTAACTATTGCAAGGATGGGGGTAACTATTGCAAGGATGGGGGTAACTATTGCAAGGATGGGGGTAACTATTGCAAGGATGGGGGTAACTATTGCAAGGATGGGGAAAACCAAACTACAAAAGGGGGAACTACTCAGGCATGAGGAACTTCCTTCAAGACATTCAGTGGGAGAGGGAACTGACAGGAAAACCAGTACAAGAAATGATGGACTATGTGGCAACAAAATGCAAGGAGGCAGAGGAGAGGT
>NC_069427.1:14947924-14952924 GCF_026875155.1 Cherax quadricarinatus
TAAGAAAGACGAGTGGAGAGATGAAAGAGAGAATATCTGAGGTAGCCCCAGATATCGTAGCTATCACAGAGACAAAGCTGACCAAAAGGATGTCAGATGCCGTATTTCCCGGAGGATAAGAGCAATAAGAGAAGACGTGTGCAGTATCTGAGAGTTGATTGGGCTTCCGTTTCCCCCTGGTGAGCGAAACGTTGCTCAGATCATGTGTCCCGGAAGGGTTTTATTATTTGTCAGTTCTACGATTCTACTACTGAGAGCATGAGTTGAAGCAATTATCTAAAAAAAATATCTAAGTAAAGAATTTAAACGGCTGAGTTTGAGGGAGCTCCTGAGTACGGAGAGTGAGAGAACTCTACAACCAGGGCTCTACAATGAGTAGTTCCTAATGTTCTTGAAAAGGTCTTTATTTTAGAACTAAGATCACCTACCATTCCCTTCCAGGGCGTTGTATGATTCTAACTAGCTTAGTTTATGATAATAATAATAATAATAATAATAATAATAATAATAATAATAATAATAATAATAATAATAATAATAATAATAAGATACTAATTATAAAAATAATAATAATAATTATAATAACAGCAATAGTAATAATAATAATAATGAGAATCAAACTCCACTGAAGAGGACACGGTTATGAGGCAGTAGCGGAAACGTCGATGAAGGAAATTGATGAGAAACTTGTCAAACTCAACTTATAACCCACTTGATGCATATAAAAAAAAACACGGGATGTAAAGCAAACTTTGTTTCAGCGTTGATAACAAGTCTGGGCAACAAGTCTGGGCAACAAGTCTGAGCAACAAGTCTGGACAACAAGTCTGGACAACAAGTGTTGATGTGTTGTCCTCAAACGAATCTTGCCTCTTTCTGGTTGTATAAATTTTAATTTGCCTAATTACAGAGAGGATGAGGATCGAACCCAAGGCAGGAGAGGGATCTGTTTGCTACAATGTTGTTACGATTTCCTGAGTATTTTTTAATGTGCCAATTTTATTAATTAAATTAGTTCATGTGAAATACCCGGAGAATTTCTCTTCTGATCAAAAATAAATCATCGGGGTTCAGAGAGGGCAGAGTAGAGGCAACCACCGTACAGGTCGTAACTTCTTGTGCATCAGATCATGAATAATACTCGTAAAACCCAATCAAGCTTGCTCGTTTCCTTGTCCCAGTGTTTTCTCTCTCTCTTTCTCTCTCTCTCTCTCTCTCTCTCTCTCTCTCTCTCTCTCTCTCTCTCTCTCTCTCTCTCTCTCTCTCTCTCTCTCTCTCTCTCTCTCTCTCTCTCTCTCTCTCTCTCTCTCGGGCGTGTAATGGAAACCCAGTAAGCCTTTCATAGGCTAATCCGTGCTAACCCATGCTAACGCATGCGGTAAATTAGGAATCTGCGTTGTTTCATCAGAAGCTGTGATGTACAGTTCATAGCATTAAGGGGAGAATCCGGAATTGTATTTTACTGCATTTCACGAAGTGCTCTACCCGTGTGGCCCATTCAGCTCAAGAACCGGCGGAGGCTCGGACCTCCGTCTTTTAATACTGGCCCGGTCTCAGACCATTCAGGCTCGTTCCTTATATCGTCAGAAAAAAAGCTAGCGATGACTGACTGTGTCTTCAGGGTGCCTTGTTGCTTTGAGGGGGATCGTAATCTCAGAAAATTAAGGTAACCTTCCCTACCTTAGATCAATCCCGAACACTTTGCGAATTTAGCGCAAAGTGTTCGGGATCTGCGATCGTCTGAATGAAGGCAATGGTCGTGATAGTCACAGTCGCTGTAAAATGAATGTTTTTCGAAATGGCCGAGGCTGGTGATCAGAGCTCAAGTTACTGTATGGGGTTTCAGGGTTTTCGTTAAGGTAGGAAGTAGAGGGGAAGGATAGGATGAAGGGGTAAGGGAAAATGATAGGATTCGCACTACGATGAGGGGGTAAGGGAAAATAATAGGATTGACGCTAGGATGAGAGTGGTATGGGCAGGGAGGACAGGGAGGAGGAGGTCGGGAGGCGCGACTGGGAAAACTAAGTGGTTGCTGAGGTCAGCATGACTGAGGTAACAAATGTCGCCGTCAGCGTAATATTTAGTGGTCATTCAAGTGGCTTCCTCAGTAATTTACCACACACGATTTTACTCGCTCAGTTGTGTTCGCGGAGCTCCAGTCAACTCTTGATCCCTCCTAGGTTCTATCATACCTGCTCTTGAAGCTGTGTATGAAGTCTGCTTCTACCGCATCCTCGTCCACCCTGAGACTAATGAAATATTTTCTCATGTGGAGGAAAACAGAGACACAAATGCATTATAATGCGACACTTTATTGACAGCGTTTCGCCCACACAGTGGGCCTTATCAGGTCACAGACGTCTTCAACTCACCGAAAGATACATAGTTCTTAAGAACTCTATTGCCAAACATGACTCAGCATTATTTCCAACAACAGATTCCAGGTGTTCAATATTTCATCCAAAGACATCGCCAGTAAGAGATACCAACAGTTTCAATCTTTTGCAGGAATATACACAGTCCCATGCAACGATTGGATCACTCATCTGCAGAGACGCAGGACCTCTGGATCACTCATCTGCAGAGACGCAGGATCTCTGGATCACTCATCTGCAGAGACGCAGATGAGTGATCCATTTTTATATATAGGGCTAAACTTTCGTGGGTTAGTCGTTGCAAGAGAAATGTAGGCTCGATCTTCTGTCCACCAGTCACGCGGCAGATGCGCTACACGAAGCAGCCAGGTTCTTCTCTTATTATTCTGTACGTGGTTATCATGTTGATTCTTGCCTGCCTCTCCACCAGGGTTAACAAATTCAGTTTCTTGAGTCATAATACCGCACTGCAGCACCCCTTACGTTCAATAATCCACAAGGATTTAGTGCTTCAGGAAATATATTATATAAACATTCAGTATTCCTTTCGACTATATGACAAATATTGTTGCAAAAAGTTGACATTCTTTGTTTTTTTTAGCATATTGTAGATCATGTGGGAACTTTCCGCTGGAGTTGTGTTCTCTGTGTTTAGCCTTAAGGACATATGTCCGGTGTAATATCCTACAGTATTCTTTGTTTACGTTCCTGAATGACTCCCTTAGATTTTGTCTTGTGCATGTCGCTTAAATTACCCACTTTATATGTGTCTCCGGTCAGTTTTTGAAGTGCTATTTACGCCCAGGTCACTCTCTCTCTCACTGATATGAGCAGTTTTAGTCTCAGTTATTCTTTCTCGCTCTCCAATCCTCCTCCTTTACCTTGCATTTGTATTTTAGAAGCAATTTTTGTGACATCTCTTTTTTAATTATATCTTGGTAATAATGGAGGTCACAGTACTGAGCCTCGTGGTACCTCACTCGTTAAACTCTCCCATTCTTATTCTTTCTTCCTCATTATTGCTCTCGGTGTCCTATTTTACAGGTACTTGCTGTATCATCTGAGCGATTTCCTTGCTTTTCTAGTTTCTGGATAATTCGCAGGCAATACACAGTTTTTAAGCCGGAGAGAGGCAGTACATCCAGCACAGCCATTCTCGTTTCCTTTGAAACTCTGTCGAGGAACCCAGCAGATCTGTTAGATTGAATTTCCCAAACACAAATTTGGTCGGGTGTCCTTCGATAAATCCCGCCGCTTCTAACCTCCTCCTCACAATCCTCTTCAGAACCTTTAATATACCCATCAGTGGTACTAGCTTGCAGCTTCAAGCCTCCTATCTGCTTCCTTGCTTGCAAAGCGGAATAATAATAACGATATTGTTCAATATGTCTGCATCCACCTTATAACCAATTACTGGTTGAGGTCCTTGCTATGGTTTCACGCAAAATTTCTTCTAATTTCATAACTCATGGAAATATTTTGCCAGGTACCGTTGCTTTAGTTGTGTCTAGTTCTTGTACACGTTTCCGAACATTCTCTGCTATTTCGTGTTGCTGTTACTGGATCCTGCCTCTAATATTCTCGATATTTGACTCTGCTCGATTGTATACCTTTTTAAACTTTTATATTTAGTTTCACACACACAAACACACACACACACGCACACACACACACACACACACACACACACACACACACCACACACACACGTTGAGATGCTCATATTTTTTTTTATTTCTTTTTACAACATGAAACTGATGGAATCTTTCGTTTTTTTACTTGTGAACAGTTTGGTTCGGTTTCGCATTCTTCATCGAACTCACCATCAAATCTCTTCCGATTTCATTCTTTTCTAACAAATTCGTTTGTATGTAACCGTTTCTTGTCAGGACTATTCTGTTTTTAACTTTTCTAGCTAAACTTCTTGCTTTCACACGTTCTACTCTCTCTCTCTCTCTCTTCCTTTTCTATTCTCTCTCTCTCTCTCTCATCTCTTCTCTCTCTTCCTCTCTCTCTCTTCGTCTCTCTCTCTCTTCTCTCTCTCTCTCTTCTCTTCTCTCTCTCTCTTCTCTCTCTCCTCTCTCTCCTCTCTCTCTCTCTCCTCTCCTCTCTCTCTCTCTCTCTCTCTCTAGAAAGAGACTCGTGGTTCAAGTGGTAGCGTCCTTGGCTCACAAAATGAGGGACCTGATTTCAACCCCAACACGAATCAAAGCGGTGAATATATTTCCTTATTCTAAACCTGTTGTCCCTGTTTACCAAGCAACAAGTAGGTACCTGGATGTTAGTTGACGGTTGTGGGTGGCATTCCAAAGGGGACGTAGGTATTCTTTACGTAGAACTGGGCTTTGAAATGAGCTAAGGTAAGATAGCAGCTCTCAGCCTGTAAATAAGCTGAGGTAAGATAACTCTAAGCCAATAAATGAGCGGAAGTAAGATCACGGCTCACAGCCCGTAAATGTAAATGTGTAAAAACAAGAAGGAACAAAACAGTTATATATCTACAGACAAGCGATTATAACATACAAGTAATGATAATGAGGTAAAAAAATGGTAAACGATAACGTATAATAATAATAATAATAATAATAATAATAATAATAATAATAATAATAATAATAATAATAA
>NC_069427.1:14962924-14965424 GCF_026875155.1 Cherax quadricarinatus
GAAGACTGTAGAACTATATACAGAAGATGAGGTAATCACTCCTGGAGTTGTGGAGAGCACCGTGGTCGTGGAGATTCTGGTGCATAGGCAAGGAGGCCGGCGCTTATATACTAACGCCAGGTGGAAAGGGACGTGTAGCAGATGAGGGCATTCTCACTGGTAGGCGGGATTTCCCAGTGGAAATAGGTCAGACCCAAAGAGATGGGTTAGCTGTAATAGTAGGTTATGCACATGTCCTCAGAATCAAGTTCCATGATGTTGCAGTGTCTCACGTTGTGCAAGAATGGTATGCAATACCAACAAGATGATACCTAGACACATGTGCAACATCTGGGTGTCTATACTGCAGACGTTTCGCCATCCAGTGGCTTTATCAATACAAATTCTAGGACATAAATGAAGACAATAAAACATTATACAGAAGATGAGGTAATCAGTCCAGGAGTTGGTGTCGAGACCCATCTCTTTGGGTCTGAGCTACTTGCGAAACGTTTACAATAAAGGTACCCAGATGTTGCACATGTGTCTAAATATCATCTTGTCGGTACTGCATACAATTCTTGCATATTTTATATGTCGTTATCATATCTCCCCTATCTCTCCTGTCCTCCAGTGTCGTCTGGTCGACACTTTCTTTAATTTCCTTACGTGCTTGGCTAGGTGTGGGTTCCAAACTGGTGCTGCAAACTCCAATATGGACCTGACGTACACAGCGTACAGAGTCCTGAACGATTCCTTACTGAAATGTCGAAATGGTACTCTTAGGTTTGCTAGGCGCCCATATGCTGCTGCAGTTATTTGGTTGATGTGCTCATCTGGAGATGTGCTCGGTATTATACTCACCCCAAAATCCTTTTCCTTGAGTGAGGTTTGTAATCTCTGGCCCCATAGACTGTACTCCGTCTGCTGTCTTCTTTGCCCTTTCCCAGTCTTCATGATTTTGCACTTGGTGGGGCTGAACTCCAGGAGCCAGTTTCTGGACCAGGCCTGCAGCCTGTCTAGATCCCTTTGTAGTCCTGCTTGGTTCTCCTCCGATTGAATTCTTCTCGTTAACTTCACATCGTCTGCAAACAGGGACACTTCTGAGTCTATTCCCTCCGTCATGTCTTTCACCTATGCCAGAAATAGCACTAGTCCTAGAACTGACCCCTGTGGTACCCTGCTCGTCACAGGCACCCACTTTGACACCTCGTCACGTACAATGACTCTCTGTTGCCTTCCTATCTATTGCCTTCCCTCTTATACCTGCCTGGTCCTCCAGCCTTTGCACTAATCTAGAGTGAGGAATTGTGTCAAAAACCTTCTTACAGTCCAAGAAAACGCAGTCTACCCCCCTCTCTTGATTTTACTACTGTCACCCTGATATAGAACTCCAGTAGGTTTGTGACACAGGATTTCCCGTCCCTGAAACCATGCTGGTTGTCGTTGATAAGCTCATTCCTTTCTAGGTGCTCCAACACTCTTCTCCTGATATTCAACTCCGTGACTTTGCATGTCAGTGACACTGGTCTGTAGTTTAATGCTTCGTATATGTCTCCTTTTTTAAAAAAATGGGACTACATTTGCTGTTTTCTATACCTCAGGTAGTCGCCCTGTTTCGATAGGTGTGTTGAAGATTGTTGTTAGTTGTACACAGAGCGCCTCCGCTTCCTTTCCTTATTCTCCTGGGTCCTTTGCCTTCTATACTTCTTCAATTCTCTAGTACACTTGGTTTTGGCTTCTCTACACATTTGGTTGAACCAACGGCTCATCCTGGCCTTCTCGTTATATATGTTACCCTTGGTTAAACACTTCTTATCAGCTTTCTTGCACATTGCTATCACATATTCCATCACCTCATTTACTGATATCCCTGCCAGTTCTCTGTCCCACTGACCCTCGTGCAGGAAATTCCTCATGCCTGTGCAGTCCCCTCCCTTGTAGTTTGGTTTCATTTGTCCTACCATTCCTACTTCCCTCTCCACTTGTAACTCTATGTATCTGAAGCTCAGAACCCCGGGGTCACTAGCCCCTGGGGTTTTTATATGCGATGTTCCTTAAATGTCTGCACTACTCAGGTGAATACTAGGCCGCCCTTTGCTGGTTCGTCCTCTCCTGTCTCCTGGTATCCCCTTACTTTATTTTGTGTCTGTGTTTGTTGTGTGTGTGTTGTGTGTTGGTTGTGTGTGGTGTGTGTGTGTGTGGGGTGTTGTTGTGGTTGTGTGTGTATTGTGTGTGTGTATGGTGTGTTGTGGGGTGTGTGTGGTGTGTGGTGTGTGTAGTATGTGTGTGTGTTTGTGCGTACTACCTCACCTAATTGTACTCACCTGTTTGTGGTTTGCGGGGGTAGAAATTAGCTCCTGGCCCCGTCTCTCACGAGTGCTACTGGGTCCTTCTCTCCCCTGCTCCATGACTTTATCATATCTCATTTTAAAGCTATGTATGGTTCCTGTCTCCACTGCCTCACTTGCTAGCTATTCCACTTCCTGACTACTCTATACTGAGAATACTTCCTAAATCA
>NC_069427.1:14970424-15007924 GCF_026875155.1 Cherax quadricarinatus
ACCAGTTAGCACATGTTACAGCAACCATTGCAGGCCCCTGTTACAGCAGACAGTGCAGCACGTTGTCATGGTTATGCTTTTTTATATTTCTCTTTTTTTCACAATTTACCCCTCTCTTTCCTCTCATTCTCCTCATCGCTCCGTTTTCCAATCTCAGTCTCTCTCTCTTTCTTCTCTCTTCTCCTTTTCTCTCTTCCCCCAACTCCTCTCTCCTCCATCTCTCCTTTTCTCTCTCTCCTCTCTCCTCTCTCTCTCCCCCTCTCTCCTCTTCCTCTCTCTCCCTCCCCCCCTCTCTCTCCCTCTCCTCTCTCTCCTTTTCTCTCCCCTCCCTCTCTCCCCTCTCTCCCTTCTCTCTTCCTTCTCTTCCCTCCTCTCCCTCTCTCCCCTCTCTCCCTTCCCCCTCCTCCTCTCTCCCTTCCTCTACCATCTCTCTTCTCTCTCTCCATCTCACCTCTCTCTACTCCCCTCTCTCTCCTCCTCTCCTTTTCTCTCTCCCTTCTTTCTCTCTCTCTCTCCTCTCACACAACATCCCTTTTATTAAACTTCTCCTCCCTCCCACGCCATTGTTTGCTCCAATAATAGTGCATTAAGGAGGAAAGTAATTCTTGAAACAAACCCTTTCCTGCCCACACTATCAAATGCTCTTGTTTGATTTCCTTTCCAATGAATGAAGCCTTTATTTCTTAACCTTACACACACACACACACACACACACAACACACACACACACACACACACAACACACACACACACACACACACACACACACCAAAACCACACACACAACACACATACACACACACACACACACACACAATACACACACCACACACCACACACCACACACACACATAACACCATCACACACCCACACACACACACACACACACACAACACCACCACACACACACACACACACACCACACACACACACACACACACACACACACATGTTACAAAGGGATCTGAACAGGCTGCAGACCTGGTCCAGCAAATGGCTCCTGGAGTTCAACCCTACCAAGTGCAAAGTCATGAATATTGGTGAAGGGCAAAGAAGACCGCAGACGGAGTACAATTTAGGGGGCCAGAGACTACAAACCTCACTCAAGGAAAAAAATCTTGGGGCGAGTACAACACCAGGCACATCTCCTGAGATGCACAACAACCAAATAACTGCTGCAGCATATGGGCGCCTGGCAAACCTCAGGACAGCATTCAGACATCTTAATAAGGAATCGTTCAGGACCCTGTACACCGTGTACGTTAGGCCCATATTGGAGTATGCGGCACCATTTTGGAACCCACACCTAGCCAAGCATGTAAAGAAACTAGAGAAAGTTCAAAGATTTGCAACAGGACTAGTCCCAGAGCTAAGAGGTATGTCCTACGAGGAGAGGTTAAGGGAAATCAACCGGACGACACTGGAGGACAGGAGAGATAGGGAGGACATGATAACGACATTCAAAACACTGAGAGGAATCGACAAGGTGGACAAAGACAGGATGTTTCAGAGATTGGACACAGTAACAAGGGGACACAGTTGGAAGTTGAAGACACAAAAGAATCACAAGGATGTTAGGAAGTATTTCTACAGACACAGAGTAGTCAGTAAGTGGAATAGTTTGGGAATCGATGTAGTGGAGGCAGGATTCATACATAGCTTTAAGCAGAGGTATGATAAAGCTCACGGTTCAGGGAGAGTGACTTAGTAGCGACCAGTGAAGAGGTGGGGCCAGGAGCTTGGACTCGGCCCCTGCAACCTCAACTAGGTGAGTACACACACACACACACACACACACACACACACACACACAGCAACTAGCTTTAAGAAGAGATGCGATAAAGTTCATGGAGCAGGGAGAGAGTGGACCTAGTAGCGACGAGCGAAGACGTGGGGGTCAGGAGCTGTGACACGACCCCTGCAACTACAAATAGGTGAGTACACACACACACACAGTGCCTTCGTGTAACAGATATCTCTAAGGACTCTGCCTTCCAGACGCAAAATAATAAAAAAAATCGGATAAAAACAGATCAAGACATTTTCCCTGCAACAAATAGAGAAGAGAGACAATTAAAATTAAAAAAAAAAAAAGAGCCCAGAAACAGAAAATATCTTATTAAATATATTGTAAGAGGATTAGAAGACACTTATACTCCAGAGACGCATATAACTGTCACACTCAACAGGTCAGTCACACTCAACAGGTTAGTCACACTGAACAGGTCAGTCACACTCAACAGGTTAGTCACACTGAACAGGTCAGTCACACTCAACAGGTCAGTCACACTCAACAGGTCAGTCACACTCAACAGACCTGTCACATTCAACAGGTCAGTCACACTGAACAGGTCAGTCACACTGAACAGGTCAGTCACACTGAACAGGTCAGTCACACTGAACAGGTCAGTCACACTCAACAGACCTGTCACATTCAACAGGTCAGTCACACTCAACAGGTCAGTCACACTCAACAGGTCAGTCACACTGAACAGGTCAGTCACACTCAACAGGTCAGTCACACTCAACAGGTCAGTCACACTCAACATATCTGTCACATTCAACAGGTCAGTCACACTCAACAGGTCAGTCACACTCAACAGGTCAGTCACACTCAACAGGTCAGTCACACTCAACAGGTCAGTCACACTCAACATATCAGACGCATTCAACAGGTCAGTCACACTGAACAGGTCAGTCACACTGAACAGGTCAGTCACACTGAACAGGTCAGTCACACTGAACAGGTCAGTCACATTCAACAGGTCAGTCACACTCAACAGGTCAGTCACACTAAACATGTCAGTCACACTCAACATATCAGAAACACTCAACAGGTCAGTCACACTCAAGAGATCTGTCACATTCAACAGGTCAGTCACACTCAACAGGTCAGTCACACTCAACAGGTCAGTCACACTCAACAGGTCAGTCACACTCAACAGGTCAGTCACACTCAACATATCAGACACATTCAACAGGTCAGTCACACTCAACAGGTCAGTCACACTCAACATATCAGACACACTCAACAGGTCAGTCACACTCAACAGGTCAGTCACACTCAACATATCAGACACATTCAACAGGTCAGTCACACTCAACATATCAGACACACTCAACAGGTCAGTCACACTCAACAGATCTGTCACATTCAACAGGTCAGTCATACTCAACAGGTCAGTCACACTCAACAGGTCTGTCACACTCAACAGATCTGTCACACTCAACAGGTCTGTCACACTCAACAGGTCAGTCACACTCAACAGGTCTGTCACACTCAACAGATCTGTCACACTCAACAGATCTGTTACACTCAACAGGTCTGTCACACTCAACAGATCTGTCACACTCAACAGGTCAGTCACACTCAACAGGTCAGTCACATTCAACAGGTCAGTCACGCTCAACAGGTCAGTCACACTCAACAGATCTGTCACACTCAACAAGTCAGTCACACTCAACAGGTCTGTCACACTCAACAGATCTTTCACACTCAACAGGTCTGTCACACTCAACAGGTCAGTCACACTCAACAGGTCTGTCACACTCAACAGGTCAGTCACACTCAACAGGTCTGTCACACTCAACAGATCTGTCACACTCAACAGATCTGTTACACTCAACAGGTCTGTCACACTCAACAGATCTGTCGCACTCAACAGGTTAGTCACACTCAACTGGTCTGTCACACTCAACAGGTCTGTCACACTCAACAGGCCAGACACACTCATCATGTCAGTCACACTCAACAGGTCAGTCACACTCAACAGGTCAGTCACACTCAACAGGTCTGTCACACTCAACAGGTCACACACACTCAACATGTCAGTCACACTCAACAGGTCAGTCACACTCAACAGGTCAGATACACTCAACAAGTCAATCGCACTCAACAGGTCAGACACTCAACAGGTCAGTCACACTCAACAGGTCAGTCACACTCAACAGGTCAGACGCAATCAACAGGTCAGTCACACTCAACAGGTCAGTCACACTCAACACGTCAGTCACACTCATCAGGTCAGTACACTCAACAGGTCAGATACACTCAACTGGTCAGTCACACTTAACAGGTCAGACACATTCAATAGGTCAGTCACTCTCAACAGGTCAGTCACACTCAACAGGTCAGACACACTCAACAGGTCAGTCACACTCAACAGGTCAGACACAATCAACAGGTCAGTCACACTCAACAGGTCAGTCACATTCAACAAGTCAGACACACTCAACAGGTCAGTCACACTCAACAGGTCAGTCACACTCAACAGGTCAGATACACTCAACAAGTCAATCGCACTCAACAGGTCAGACACTCAACAGGTCAGTCACACTCAACAGGTCAGTCACACTCAACAGGTCAGACGCAATCAACAGGTCAGTCACACTCAACAGGTCAGTCACACTCAACACGTCAGTCACACTCATCAGGTCAGTACACTCAACAGGTCAGATACACTCAACTGGTCAGTCACACTTAACAGGTCAGACACATTCAATAGGTCAGTCATTCTCAACAGGTCAGTCACACTCAACAGGTCAGACACACTCAACAGGTCAGTCACACTCAACAGGTCAGACACAATCAACAGGTCAGTCACACTCAACAGGTCAGTCACATTCAACAAGTCAGACACACTCAACAGGTTAGTCACACTCAACAGGTCAGTCACACTCAAAAGGCCAGTCACACTCAACAGGTCAGATACACTCAACAGGTCAGTCACACTCAACAGGTCAGTCACACTCAACAGGTCAAATACACTCAACTGGTCAGTCACACTCAACAGGTCAGACACATTCAACAGGTCAGTCACACTCAACAGGTCAGTCACATTCTACAGGTCAGTCACACTCAACAGGTCAGTCACACTCAACAGGTCAGTCACACTCAACAGGTCAGAAACACTCAACAGGTCAGTTACATTCAACAGGTCAGACACACTCAACAGGTCAGACACACTCAACAGGTCAGACACACTCAACAGGTCAGACACACTCAACAGATCAGACACACTCAACAGGTCAGACACACTCAACAGGTCAGACACACTCAACAGGTCAGACACACTCAACAGGTCAGACACACTCAACAGGTCAGACACACTCAACAGGTCAAACCACTCAACAGGTCAGACACACTCAACAGGTCAGACACACTCAACAGGTCAGACACACTCAACAGGTCAGACACACTCAACAGATCAGACACACTCAACAGGTCAGACACACTCAACAGATCAGACACACTCAACAGGTCAGACACACTCAACAGGTCAGACACACTCAACAGGTCAGACACACTCAACAGGTCAGACACACTCAACAGATCAGACACACTCAACAGGTCAGTCACACTCAACAAGTCAGTCACTTATAAATATTATATAACACTGAGAACCGTCAAGTTGATAAGTAACGTAAATAACACTTTAGTATCATCACTGCCGAGAAGTTTCGCCTGCACCGCAGCCTTCTTCAGTTTGTAGACAGAAGTGGAAAGATATTTTTGAGGTGATCAGTCCCTTAGTTTGATAGAAGGTGGTCAGTTCCTTCTTATGAGCATAGGACCATACCTTACATACTGGTTCTAACATGTGTAGCAGCCGAGGATGAGACCACAAGTAAGAGGGGCCCACTAGTTCTCCTCCACACTAGTTATCCTCCACCCTAGTTCTCCTCCACCCTAGTTCTCCTCCTTCCTATTTCTCCTCCACACTAGTTCTCCTCTACACTAGTTCTCCAAACTAGTTCTCCCTCACCTTTAATTCTCCTATGCCCTAGTACTCCCACACTCTAGTTCTCCTACACCCTAGTTCTCCTGCACACTAGTTCTCCTACACCCTAGTTCTCCTCCACACTAGTTCTCCTACACCCTAGTTCTCCTCCACACTAGTTCTCCTTCACCCTATGTCTCCTCCACACTGGTTCTCCTCCACCCTATTTCTCCTCCACACTGAGTACTCTCGTGTCTGTTCCTGCTGCTCGCTCTCAGAGTAACTAGCAGTAAATGTGATTTTTTCAGGCATGCAGCAAGAATTTAAAATCAGATGTATTGTGTAGTGAGGGGGTAGAGGAGAGTGAGTGAAAGGGGTGTATAAGGGAGAGAGAAAAAATGGGGAGACGTAGAGAGGGAAGAGGAGGTGGGAATAAGGAAGAAAATGATGAATATATTATATATATATATATATATATATATATATATATATATATATATATATATATATATATCCTAGAAGACATCAGTAAAATTAAAAGGGACATGGGGAGAAAGCCTGGGCCTTTCTTTAAACCCCACCAAATGTGAAATAGTTTCTACCAATCAACAGATGATCCAGAATATTAGTACCGTTTTACCAGGAGCACGAGCCATTGATCCAGCCAATAACATTCTCCTTGGTGCTCCTCTTGGGTCCAATGCCATCGATCTGATCCTAGAAAAAAAAGTCTCAGACCTCCGGACGATGGAAAGCAGGATGAAAGACATTGACACACACAATGCCTTCTACCTACTCACCAGGTGCCTGTCAATCCCAAAACTTACCTACTTTCTGAGATGCTCCCCAGCCTTTAGCAGTCCAAAACTCAAGGAATATGACTCTCTCCTGAAGACCATGCTAGAGAGTGCATTGAATCTTTCCCTTGAAGATGGACAGTGGTTGCAAACCTCACTTCCGGTCAGGCTTGGGGGGCTAGGAGTACGCAGATCCTCCCAGATTGCTCTACCAGCTTTCCTATCCTCTTCCATAGCATCAAACGAGTTGATAAGACAAATTCTTCCCGATACCCTCAGTGACTCAGCAGGAATAGAAGACTCTAGCTATGCCAGTGCCATCACCGAATGGGAGACTCTTGCGGCTCCAGCACCAAACCCTAGTGCAGCACTGACAGTCAAGCTGGGATGGCCTGATCGCTGAAAAGGTGCTTGCCAACATGCTCAGGGCTGCAACATTAGATAGGGAGATTGCCCGTCTCCAGGGACTTCCTCCAAACAGTTCCCATATCGGCAATGGGAACGCGACTCGACCCTAAGACCCTCCGTATTGCAGTGGCTCTGCGCCTTGCTGCCCCAATTCACACAGAATATACGTGTATTTGCGGCAAAGTGCAAGCAGACCAATACGGTCTACATGGTCTTAACTGTTCCAAAACCAAGGGCTGGCATGCAAGACACAATGAGGTCAACGACATCATTAAGAGAACCCTTGCTACAGCTGGATGCCCAGCCGAGAGGGAGCCCCGATCACTAGCAGCCAACAATACCCACAACCCAGCAAACCGCCCCGAGGGGATCACCATCTATCCTTGGAAGAATGGCAAGCTCTTAGCATGGGACTATACCTGTGTGTCCACACTGGCTGACACCTATATCCATCACAGTGTGGGGCGACAGGGAGGAGCTGCTGACCACAGGGAGGAGTACAAGATCAGCAAGTACAGGGACATTAGCCAACAGTATCAATTTGTCCCAGTGGGATCAGAGACCTTGGGATCATGGGGAAAAAATGCCACACTTTTCCTTAAAGAATTGGGTTCCAGACTCATCGACAAACCCCCAGGAACCCAAGGGCAGCCACTTTCATGTTCCAGCGCCTCAGCGTAGCCATCCAGAGGGAAAATGCTTGCTGCATACTTGGCTCACGTCCAGCCTCGGAGGAGCTGGAGGAAATTCATGATCTTTGATACATTGTGCCATTATATTCATGTTTATGTTTTTTTCTGTAAATGTATTCTGTAAATGTATTCTGTTTATTAATAAATGTTCACATAGAATATGAAATATATAGGGGGTGGTAGGAGAAGAAAATATTCAAACAGCTCCGGGGAGAACCTTGAGTTTTTCCTGAGGTACGTTTATTGTCTTCTCTGAGGATGAGGGTCCCCATTCCAGCTATAGAGGTGGTACTTCCCTATATTATATATATAATATATATATATATATATATATATATATATATTATATATATATATATATATATATATATAATATATATATATATTTATATATTCACGTCATCGTGAATGGCTTCCTGTGAACTAGTAAAGGAGATTTTCCCCGAACGCTTAAGAGGTGCAGTAAGAGCTCAATACCCTAAGTTCATCGCAGGAGCCAGGAAGTGTGACACCGTTGCAGACTCTTCAAGCAGACCAGCTCCTCGCAAAGAGCACAAACAATCCCACTCCCAATTGGACAAACCGATCATGGTCAAAATCGCCAACACAATGCTCAACAACGCTTCAGGAAAGGACAAAGTTCGTCTGAAAGCGGTGAAGGCACGTCATTCAGGAGATTTCCTTTTACCTGTTCTTAGTTCCTTCTTGGGCACACGACTCGACCCCCAGGTTATTCGGATTGGTGTTGCTCTTCACCTATCCGCTTCTATACTCTCCCAACATAGGTGCATTCATGGTGGGACGTCAGCTGATCAATTTGGAGTACATGGTCTCGTCTGTCATACATCAGAAGGGAAGTATGTTAGACATGGGGAGGTCAACGGCATCATCAAAAGAAGTCTCGCCACAGCCTGATGCTCAGCTGAACTGAAACCTCAAGTACTGAGGTCTGACGGAATTCAAAAGCGTCCACACTGAGTCAGAATGTTACCCTGGAAGGGTGGTAAGCAGATTGCATTGGACTATATCCTGTGCCTCTACGTTGGATAACACCTACGTGCCGTACTCTGAAGCTAAAGGGGGTGGAGTCGCCAGTTTCAGGGAGACCCAGAAGATCCACAAATATGGAGGGTTGCCACCTTGCTATAACTACGTCCCGTTAGGGTCGGTGACCCTTCTAGCATGGGGCAAGTATGCTTTAAAATTCCTGAAAGAGTTAGGTGAAAAACTAATAACAGAAGCCAAGGACCCCAGAGCGGCCAGCGTCCTCTTTCAGAGACTCAATGTTTCGATCCAGAGTGGAAATTCCTGCAGCATTCTGGGCAGGTGGCCCACCGCTGGGAAGTTAGATGAAGTATTTGAGATGTTGGCTCTGAGATGTCATTTATGTTGTTCTCCTTCTCACTGTATTTTTGTTAATGTATTTTGTTTATAAATAAAGTTCACGTAGAACATAGGGGGTGATAGAAGGAAATATTCAAACAGCTCCGGGAAGAATCTTAAGTTTTCGCTGAAGTACGTTTATTCTCTTCTCCGAGGATGAGGTCCTCAGTCCAGTTCTAAAGGTGGTACCTTCATATATATTATATATATATATATAATATATATATATATATATATATTATATATATATATATATATATATATATATATATACATATATTATATATATATATATATATATATATATATATATATATATTATATATATATATATATGTATATATATATATATATATATATATATATATATATATATATATATATATATATATATATATATATATATATATATAATATATATATACGTATATATATGTCGTGCTGAATGGGAAAAACTTGCTATTTTGGCGTAAATAGCAATGCTCGTCTTGCCAAATAAGGCAAGCGAAAATTTGTGTATGCAATAATGTCGCCAAAAATCACTTTGAACCTAACGAGAAAAATATATTTCATTGTATTTGTTTATTATTAAATTATTGTAACCCTCTCTAAAATATATTTAGTTGGATTAGGTTAAATTAAATCGCGCTTTCAAATGAGCTGATGTAGGTAACAGCTCTTAGCTTGTCAATAAAGTTAGGAATCCTTAACCTGTAAATAGCTTGTCAATAAAGTTAGGGATCCTTAACCTAACCTTATCACACCCTGTGTAAAAAAAGAAAAAAAAAAAAAAAAGGCAAGGCAAAGGAAGAAATGTGGAGGGAGATGTTAGGTTTTATATTAGGAGTAATAAAGTATGGACCAAGGCTCACCACCAGGTGTTGTGTCATGACATAATGGAGGTATGTCTTGGTGATGCGCATGTGTTCGGTGTTGTGGTGCTGTGTGGTAGCGTTGCATGGTGGTAGTAATATTCTCGTGTTGATGGTGGTGTTGGTGTATTGGTGTTGATGTAGTGGTGGTGGTGCTGTTGTGAACGCTGGTGTTACTGAGATGGTGTCTTCGTGAGGAATTAGCGTAGAGGACGGAGGTGCCAGTGGCACGAAAGTGTCTATAAAAATACCACATATGCAGCTCCGCTAACTGTTAACTTTAATACTGACACAATACTATGACGGGAAAATAACGCCTAACGTAAAGAATATGGAAACAAAACACATCTACGATCAAAATAAGACTATACAGAGCCCTTCCTGTACTGTCTCTTGCCCTAAATTCACGTCAATAACACATTGAGACTCTCGAGTCAACTATATGACTCTTTATAAGCCTTAAAGTCACCTATATTTCACGCTGTAGATCCAATGTCTCCTAAGTGCTTTTTATGAAACCAAGTGGTTTTTTCAGCGAAAATCTGGAAACACTAAAGCAAACACATAATGCCATGAGACAAAGGCAATAAGTCAAACTTCCTTTTAGCTGTAACTGTCTCATTTACTGTCTCACGATACAAGTGAGACAAGCAAATCACTGAACTGATGGCCCTTGACCCACCATGATGTAGACCTACTTACCCTGTATTGCTAAATCAATAGTAGGCAATGCTGAGAAGCTGATGGGTATCTTAACAAAATGAAGACACCCAGGTGTCGCACATGTGTCTGATTTCCTGATTAAACATGGTAGACAGAGTAAAACTTAACGTCATTATACGTTTCACTCTGGGTAGATCATAACGATGGAAGAGAGCGGTGAGGAATAAAGCTCTGCACATAGTGACAAATGACTTAATAATACTTTACACAGAGCGAAACATGACTTTATAAAGACCTACACAGAATGAGTCGTTTTTTCCCCCCTTTTCAAGTTTGGGTTTCGGGACACTTGTTTTCCTTCATACTTTGTCGGTCATGGGGGGTTTCCTTCCAACCCAGGAATAACGAACACCACAATCCTTAAGCAACCCAAAAAATAAGGAAAAATTTTGAGCATTTTTCCCTGTTTTTCGAATTTTTTCCAAATTGAAAATTTGCGTTTCTTTTTTTTAGTTTTTTAAAATTTTTTGAGAAATCCATTTTTAAAACACATGGATAATGCGAAACCTTGCTGTTAAAAAATAAACTGGGGACAAAAACCCCAAAATTATTTGAAGCAGCTGTCACTGCGGGGACCCCAAATTCAGAATCTGACAGCGAAAAACTGAAAACCCTGACGCGTAAACTGCAAAAAGAGTGGATCACCTGTTCCCCAAAATTTTATTTTTAAAAAGGGGATGAACCGTTTAAACCCAAAAGATAAAGAAAACAATAAAGGGTGTTCGAAAAAATGGAATTTTATTTTAAAATTCATTTTTATCAAGAGCCATTACTGGGCATCAAGGCACCTCCCCCTTACCTCCTTAAAGAGACGCCCCCTTGAAAGTTAATCCCCTTTTTTCCGCTTTTAATTTTCCACCCCCTTCACAATACCCTTTCAAATATAAGCCCTTCAAAAAGGTAAAGGGCCTTGTTCCGAAAAAATTGGGAAAACTATCCTCTTATTCCGGGGATGAAACTTTTGAAATCTTTTTTTTCCCAACGTTTTTTTAACCCTCATAAATTTTAAAACCCCTTGTGTATAAAATAATAAAAAATAAAAATAATAATAAAAATAATAATAATAGTCATAAAAATAATAATAATAAAAATAATAATAATAATAATAAAAATAAAATAAAATAAAAAATAATAATAAAATAATAATAATAATAAAAATTATAAAAATAAAGAAAAGACAAAGAAAAAAAAAACATCAAAAATCAACATTAACAAATCCCAGAAACCCAAACAATAAAAAACAACTGAAATTAAAAAAAACTACAGTTTCAACAACCACAATGACAACAGAAAGCAATAGCCACAAGAAACGCAACCCGCTTTTGACGGTAGCTGCTATCGTGCCTCTTCCCCTGAAGGGAAACTGTTTATTTCCCGTTGATTGCTGTCCGACCTCGAATGCTGTTTTTGATCCCCTGGGGGAGTTTTTGCTTGAGAATTAACTTGGTAGTGGTGCTGGTAAGGGCCATTGGGGGGGTGGTGCGTGTTGGGTCACTATGGGGGGTACGTGGTAGGGGCACAAGGTGGGGGGGGTTGTGGGGAGGGCCCTAGGGGTGATGCTGTAAATAGGTCCAAATGTTAAATGGTGGTTTTTTTTGGACAGTCACTTGAAGTTTGGGGCGTGGTAGATCTTTTGTGGTGATGGTGGGTGTCAAAATCACTATGGTAATGATGCTGTTTGGGAGATCACTAGGTAATGGGCTTGCTAGACACTATTGGGAAAAGTCGAGGAAGGTCACTAAATGTCTAATATGTCTTGCTATTACTTTTTTTTCCCACTATAACTATTAAGCATTACTACTAAACCCTTACTGTTACTACTACTAAACTTTCTTTCCTTAACAGTCATAATTTCTACTTTCCTTTCGCTGCTATAACTACGCTACTACTACCATTACAGCTGCAAGTCCAAATACCATTTAATACTTCTACTGCCACTGCTACTACAACTATTAATGATGATGTGATAATAATAATAATAATAATAATAATAATAATAATAATAATAATAATAATAATAATAATAATAATAATAATAACAATAATAATAGCAACAACAGCACTAATAACAGTAAAAAAAAGTCAGCATTTACAACTGCATTGTGGATTAGCTTTCTGTAAATGTAAACCGAAAATATATTTTGTAAGAGTAAACAGTAATTACTTTTACAGTCCTGCATGGCATGCAAACTCGCCTGCCCCCACGTAACACACAAGTAATTAAATAATTGATGAGCAATACACAGGTAGATAATTAAGAATTGTTTACCATGGTGAACTGCTCGTTGAAAAGAGTTTTTTTTATTGTAGTTATTGATGAGAGTGTTTGCTAAATGTGTAGTAGCGTCTTGTTCACTCCCCCTCTCTCTCTCTCTCTCTCTCTCTGTCTCTCTCTCTCTCTCTCTCTCATCTCTCTCTCTCTCTCTCATCTCTCTCTCTCTCTCTCTTCTCTCTCTCTCCTCTCTCTCACTCTTCACTCTCTCTCCTCTCTCCCTCTCTCTTTCTTTCACTTGTTAACTCGTATTCTCACTTCACTTTCTCCCTCACTCCCTTTCTCGTTTGCTGACTCCTTTACTGGGTTTCTCGGCTCAGTCTGAACCTACATCACTCACTCTTTAGCATACCTGATCACTCATTCACTCTCTCACTAGCTCACTCTCTCTCACATTTACTCATTCATTCAGGGAAGAATATTCCGGTGCATTCAGCGTGGGAGGCTCCTATAATTTATCACACAGAAAGGATGATACACTTAATTAGTGAAGGCCAGAAGGAATTGCCCCATTAGAGGGATCGCTCAGCCTCCTGAACTCATTGTCCTTCATTCTCATTCTCTCTCTCTCTCTCTCTCTCTCTCTCTCTCTCTCTCTCTCTCTCTCTCTCTCTCTCTCTCTCTCTCTCTCTCTCTCTCTCTCACTCTTTACACAGGGTTTGACAAGGTTAGGTTAAGGATCCGTAGCTTCATTGACAAGCTATTTACAAGTTAAGGATTCATAACTTTATTGACAAGCTAAGAGCTGTTACCTACATCAGCTCATTTGAAAGCATTTTTATTTTTATGAGACATACAAGTAGGGAACAGGATGAAGTTGGAGCCATCTGTGGGCCAGCATTTTCATTTGATCAACTGACTTTATCTCGTTGACATCATTATGCCGTACGAATGTGTTCCATACTCGAGTCATCCTGGGTATATATGATCTCAGATGGAGTGATGTTCTGGAGAAGGGTACAGCCAGAGTGAAGTTGCTGCTTTCTGCCCGTCTTGTGGCATAAAAGCTTGTTTCACGCTGTCCTCGAAGTGGATCCAAGTGTGGTACTTTGACAATATTGGCCTTGTACATAACAGTAAGGCCACCCACATCCCTTATGTGTTGAAGGCTCTGCTGAAATGACAGATCTATCCAGGATTGGTCCAGGCGAGAGATGAGACGTCTTGATCTGTTCTCTGCTTTGTTCTCTACTCTACTCTCTCTCTCTCTCTCTCTCTCTCTCTCTCTCTCTCTCTCTCTCTCTCATCTATCTATCTATCTATCTATCTCTATCTCTCACCCTCTCTTTCTCTCCCTCTCTCTGAATCTATTTTAAACTGCAAATATACTCTTTGCAATCGTCGCAATTTGTTTTCAGAATATGAGAAAACAGAAAACCATTTTTATGCATTGTTTTCACTCAAGAAAAGTAACGCCAGCAAAATAATATATATACAAGAACAGGGTCCAAGAAGCAACATGCTTCACCGTGTACTTGCCTTGTATCTCCAGTTTCATTTGAAAGGTTACTGGTAGCTAGCGAGTAATAAAGTCTACGGAGCTTGCCACCCATATTTCACTTAAGGACGGCTGGATTGCTGCGGGTAGTAAAATCTACGGTGCTTACCATCCACATTTCATTATATGACTTGCTTGGTGCGGTCCACCCATATTTCCTATAATAAAGTCTGCGGTGATAAACACACTCATATTACTTAGTATTTAGCGGTGCTGCAAGAAAAGTCTACGGTGACATCCATCCGTGTTTCACTATGCTGGATTTGCCAACCCTGCTCGGCCTGATTGGTAAGATCTCAAGTTCCTGGCCTCGTTTCTTAACCTGGAATCTACCAGTGTTTCTGGTCACCAGTACATTCCAGTTATTAACTACAGACACAAAAATGCCTGGGGCAAAAGAACTGAGGAAATGTTATTTAGTGTTTTTAAATGTTTCTCTCAGTTATACTGAAGGATAGATTTTAATATGCCATCACGGAAGAGAAAGCGCAATAAAATTATTTTTAAAAGTTGCAAATTTAAATGACTGAAAATATATTTATATTTCAGGGAATATATATTAAATAAGTTTACTGTGGAGGCTCAATTTACTTTTCGAGATATTTTCTTCCGACAATTATTTTTAATGTTCTCTCTCAAAAATTTTCTTAGTTACAGAGTCATGGGAAGAGTTTAGGGTTTTAAATATTTTTTTTCTGTATTTCTTTCTTTATTTCTTTCTTTCCTTTAATAAAATGGTTGGTGAAGGGCTTTCAACATTTTGTAAAACTGTCAGAGTCGAAGAACCATCTGGAACCGACTACCAACAGAGATCTTGTTTCAGGAGCATTGACAGGTATCTTAGGCAAATTGACTAAAATACACACACGCACACACACACACACACACACACAACACACACACGCACACACACACACACACACAGAGGTATGATAAAGCTCACGGTTCAGGGAGAGTGACCTAGTAGCGATCAGTGAAGAGGCGGGGCCAGGAGCTCGGACTCGACCCCCGCAGCCTCAACTAGGTGAGTACTAGGTGAGTACACACACACACACACATACATATACATTACTAAGTCCTCTCTCTCCCTCCATGAGCTTTATCATACCTCTTCTTAAAACCATACATAGTTTTAAGACGAGGTATGATAAAGCTCATGGAGCAGGGAGAGAGAGTGGACCTAGTAGCGACCAGTGAAGAGGTGGGGCCAGGAGCTGAGCCTCGGCCCTGTAACTACAATTAAGTGAGTACACACAATCACAAAGTCACTATCAATAATTTCTTCTCTCTCCCTCTCCCAGTATACAAATTGAAAAGAACTTGAACGAGTAATATTCAATATAAATAATTCTACCTTCACTATTCTCCCTAACATGATCAATAATACTAGTATTACTACTACTCTTCTCCCAACCATGATCAATATGGCTATAACTGCCATAACATAATCGCTATCATCCACATGATAACCATCCATAACCCTCAATCCTACCCTCTTCCTTTCTCATCACTATCATCCATACATAAGCTTTCCACCTCTTCCACCTGTTCCACTACCGCTTCCTTCAACTGTTTCGTTACATCTCCCTCAGTCCACTTCCTACCATCTGTTCAATTTCCCCCTTTCACCTGTGCCAACTCTTCTTCTTATGACACCTGTTTCTCAGGGTAAGGGTCAAAGGGCAGGATCCCTCAGGGACTTAAGTGACTTATGTCACTGGGCAGAATCAGCTTCTGTGCTCCCAAAGACTTGCGTTGAGTTCTCCCTGCTATGAAACAACGTAACGTAGAATAGTTTTATTTGAAACATTTCGTTGAGGATTAGCGAAACGTCTCGAAACGTTTGAAATAATGGCTTGTTCTGCATTCCGTGTTTTTATATAAGTTTGTATTCATGTTTCTCCAAGCATCCTCACGTGCCAGTCTTTTGGGGTCTCTTGCTTTTGATGCGAATTTTGATTTAAGTGATTGTGTTGTTAACTTTCTATACAAGCCCAGTCTATGTATGTCCTATTTATTTGTAGCAATGTACAATATGTGCAATTCAGTCATATCTTCCATGAGTCTATGTCTTTGCGGCATAATAAATGTGCTGTGCTCATAAAATCACCATGTAGCAGAAATCAGCTACGCAGAGCCGAGGAATAACAACTATATTTACATGCTCAATGAGACATAACTACAGGCTGGAAGAGCCATGAGGAGGCTTGCGAAAAATTAATTAGACCCAGAACATTAACTATTCTAAAACGGAAGACGTAAAAGACTTGAGAGAACAAAGACAAAAATATCATTGTTCTTTAATTAATCTTTGCCTTAAAACAAAGCAAGTCTTGCTCTCGGAGATACAACACAACTTACAGTGTGTGATAGAGTCTCACTCAGACACAAGAAAGTATGGGAGGGTGGAAATACAAGTTAAACTGAATAAACTTGTTGAGAGTACAGATTCTGGGAGATATAAGGATGACTTTCCATAAGATTTGCCATTTATAAAGGCAGACAAGAAGCCGAGGAAGAAGAATTTCCTTCTTAAGTAGATTATTCTCTACAAAGCCTGACAGGGAAGAAATTGAAGAACTTAAAGACATATAAATATAAAGACCAGCGAGAAATTAAAAAAAAAATATAGAAAATACGTAAATGTTGCTAAAAACAACTTCAAGAGTATCTGAAGATGAATTAAAATAAGCAACATTATGAGAAAAATGAAAATAATACTTAACCCGTGTCTGAGAGGCAGGATGTCAAGGAGTCAAGAAGCCGCAGCAACACTCACTGACCTACCTGAGGAGTCAAACACAAATATATTAATCCACCAGGAAGAACATAAAGCGTTATTTTATGTTTCATTATAACATAAAACATTTAGAAATGACTCAATATCTTGATGTATATATAGTCATCATGAGCACAAATGAAGCCTCAGACTATGAACTCGGAAAACTAAAATCCACCTCAGGATATGAACTTCATAAACACACAAAGGAAATGTTAGAATTTGACTATTCTAAAGAGAAAAAAAATTGTCCGACGGAATCCAGTAATTCACTGGTCAACACTCATTTTCTGGCCAATGATATTACACCGATTTTCGGGTAGTTTTGTGGTGCTGATTCCAAATGTTATCGGTTTTGCTTGATTGGCTCTAGGTTTTAATAAATTTTGTATCCCATTAAAAACACAAAAGATGTGAAAAATATATTGACCAGACGGAGCTAACTGATAAATCCCAGTGAAACTATTTTTTTTACATCATGCACAAATCAAATCATGCAATACATACCAATACTTTATTCTATATAATAACAGATTAACATAGTAAGATCATCGAAATACTACTAATTACTGCATATACAAACGATTTTCTTCTATGTTGGTAATCATCAGTTGTGTTGAGTGAGTAACTGGAAGAGATATATATTGGTTACCATTGTGCAATAAAACACATTTCCATTTACACATTTCTAATGGAGTCGTCTATAAACAGCTGCCAGTCTACTGGTCGATGTTCAAGTCTATTCGATGAAGTCCAGGGATGTCATTGCAGTACAAGTTCTTCATCTTGGCTGACGTAAGGAAGGAGTTCAACCTCTCTTGTTCGTTAAGCTGTTATTTTAACTTGTTGTTGTAGACAGTTTTTTTTCTTAGTCTGGATGTTTAAAGTTCAGATGCTTGCTTTGACAGACTGAGGTCACGTATCAGATCATTGAGTTCTTCTTGAGAGAACTGCTGGGGTGTTGAAACGTTTATTTCATACTCACCTGTGTTACATCCCAAACCCAGCATCTGACAATGGAAGATCAGACAGTGTTCTAAACACTGGTATGGTAACGTCTTCGCTTGACTTTATGCATCGATTGAAACCTTTCACATTCACTATACAGAAATAACAATCGTTATTTCTGGTTTCTCGGCTCTTTCCATACCATAGACACACAAAAGTTTAGACTTTTCCTTTGCCAATATTCCCACTGTAGTACGCATTTTCCACAGATTTTGCAAACCATATGAAGAGCCCAAGATTTGTCTTGTTCTCCAAGAGCTACTCCAAAATAAGAAAGATAAGATTGTTTTGCAAAATCTGTGATGGTTTTTCTCTGTTTTTGCAGAGTATTCTCCACAAATGTAGGAAAATGCATTGAGATTGTTTAATCAGACTCTTGTTGAAGAACTCGTGTTTATCTGGAAAAATATAACAAAAAATAAAATACAATATTGCCACGTGGTCTTTGTTGATACAGTTCTTTTCATTATATATTAGGTAATTAAAAATTAAAATTCTGATCTTTATTAAAACTATCTGTATATTCAAATTGTGACTACATACACATATACACGTGTTATGGCTAAGTTCCCTGTTAAATGAGGGTAGGTGTGCAATATCTGACAAACTAGAGCCAGTTTGAGAAACCTACTGACATTTTCGAATTCAGGAACCCCAAAATACCCTAAATACTCTCAAATATCTTTGACAACGAATTTTTTTCTTTGTTGACCAGCGATTGCTGCAAAAGTTTGTTTACTTTGCCGTGACTGTTGTCTGGAGTGTGTGTGTGTGTGTGTGTGTGTGTGTGTGTGTGTGTGTGTGTGTGTGTGTGTGTGTGTGTGTGTGTGTGTGTGTGTCTTTTTAAAAGCTTCTCTAAAACTGATCTAGACGTTGTTCAAATATCTGTTCTCCAAATAATTTCGTACTTTGTACAAAAGGAACAAACATTTTTAATCGCTAAAACTATCTTCTAATAGATCTTCCCCATCACTTTGTAAGCCTCCGTACCTTCTCCAAGTTGCCACTGATCCAGACTTCGAAGAAGAAACTTTAGGCAACATTTCGGTAAATTTTGGACCATTATCAAGACACAAATGAGCGAGATAGTAGAGAAAAACAAGAGGCAGCTCATTAGAGGAGGTGAGGAAAAATCCTAAAATTAGCAGACACATCGTGTGAATAAAATTTAGAAAAAATCTTAGGAAGCACAGTGAATTTTTAACTGTTCCAGCTAGGATATTATAACTAATAGTCTCTTATCTCAGTAATTCCAACAATTTTCATGACACGTGAATGAATTTGAATCTTGTCTCTCGAGATGGCGCTCGTCCTGTAAATACTGGAGCAGGACGGAAATTCTATAACTGTTCTCTTCAAGGCAATTTCGAGACAGAGAGAGAGAGAGAGAGAGAGAGAGAGAGAGAAGAGAGAGAGAGAGAGAGAGAGAGAGAGAGAGAGAGAGAGAGAGAGAGAGAGAGAGAGAGAGAGAGAAGAGAGAGAGAGAGAAGAGAGAGAGAGAACAATGGTCCTGCAAGTATTAGAGACCGTACTGTGGTCTGGGAAGCATGAGTTCTCTTCCTATGCTTATCCCAGCCACCACAAAACCACAGTCAACAGGAACAGAGAGTAAAATATATCGGAATTCTTCATGAGACTTATACACACTGTTTCATGGGTGAGAGTTTTATGTCGACTCCCTGGTCATTTGCACGAGTTTTGTGTGGTTATGTGTGTGTGTGTGTGTGTGTGTGTGTGTGTGTGTGTGTGTGTGTGTGTGTGTGTGTCATACCAAACACACACACACACATAACCACACAAAACTCGTGCAAATGACCATGGAGTCGACATAAAACTCTCACCCATTACAATACAAAGCCAAAAGGGGACACACGCTTCTATATATTTATACACATAATGGTCAGCTGACTGTCGCATTTACCAGCAGTGCTGCAGTGCCTGTATCACTGGGGCGTGTACAGTGCCTGCAGTCATTGGTGCATGTACAGTGACTGCACTTACTGGCGCATGTACAGCACCTGTATCACTGGGAAGTGTACAGCCCCTGTAATCACTGGGACTTGTATGGTTCCTGTAATCACTGGGACTTGTATAGTTCCTGTAATCACTGGAACGTGTACAGTGTCTTCTTTCACTAGGGAGTGTACAGTATCTGCACTCACTGAGAGTTTATGTGTATAATACCTGTACTCACTGGAGAGTATGCAGTGCGTGCACTCAAGTGTACAGTGTTTGTACTCAGGTGTACATGACCTATACTCACTAAAACGTGTACAGTACAATGTTTGTCCTCACCAGAACATGTACAGTACAGCGCCTGCACACGCTGTACGCTACTTTCTTGTGTCAGCCTCTCAAAATCATATATAACAGTTTGCATTACGACACTGTTACGTTATTTTTGGCGACGTTACGACCATGTTATGGCTAGTACGGTATGGTTCAGGAGGCTGGATGGTAGGGAGGTGGAAAGAAGAGAAAGGAAGGTGGATGTGGAAAAGTATGGAGGGAAGGGAAGGTAATGGAGAGAATGAGAAGAGGAGGTGGAGGAAGAAGGAGGTGGGATTGATGGTTGCCATGGCAGGCATGTCAGGACACGAAGTAACTGACATTTTTACTGACAGACAGTAAAAATGACTTCATTATCCAGAACAACACAGGTTATCTATTATAATGTTCCTTTCTACATATTATTATTATTATTATTATTATTATTATTATTATTATTATTATTATTATTATTATTATTATTATTATTATTATTATTATTATTATTGCGTTCATGGGGAATCGCTAAACCCGTAAAGGTTATACTGCCCCTGGGGACTAGGAGGTAATTACATTACATCTGGGAATGGGAAAAGAAACTCCTGTACTTTCGAAGATTAAGATCCCTTAACCAGCTTTAGGACACCAACCGTGAACGGATTTCTTGCACAAGCGTAAATCTCCGATACATTTTTTTCCAAACTTAATTCCAAGGGGAAAAAAGTTCGATGCCTTCTGGATGGCAGTGCATGGTGACGCTAAACGTCGCGAAACTAAATTAAACACTTCATTCATTTAATGGATATTAACACTTAAATTCCATCCAGGGAAATTTTCCAAAGGTTTACGTTTAACTGGCCTTTTCGGAGAAGTCGAGGAACAAAGCAGAAAAATATGATCCGTAATTCTGCCAGAACTCTTCGCATAGATAGGCTAATTTTTTTTTAAAGAGTTGAACTCATAATATCGTGGTTCAAACAATTCATAAATAAGAGGTAAGAGGAAAGAGGAAAGAAGAAACTCTAGGTGAAGTTTTGGTTAGTTTTGAAGTATTATCAAGCGGCAAAATACGTTTCCCAATTAAGTATTGGTTCAAGCCGATCCGAAACGTCGTCTAAACTTTCCTCTACAAAAAAGTAATGACCTAGGAGCAAACGTTTATAGTGACAAACATTTCCCTTTTGTAACAGCTTTGTCATGTTATTTGACTTGATAAAACTCTACACAGCAATATCATATGACATTAAAAGCTTGATATGTACCGGCTTCCTTACTTCCTTAATGACGTCAGTACTCTGTTGTATTCAATTTCCTGTCCAAACTTTGGAGATATTTATTGTGGAGAGTTTCCACCAACTAGTCGCTGTATCAATTTAATACAGAGAATAATTTCTGGAGATTTTGGAAGACACGAAGACGTTGTTTGAGGTGATCAGTCCCTCAGCCTAGATAGGAGGTATTCGATCCATTAGCTTCATGAACTAAACACACCATTTATCTTCTCGGTTTTGTGTACCTCACGCCTATGAAGGTACAGGGTAGACGGGCACTTGCAATTTCTCTTTTGCACTTTGCATGTAAGACAGTTTGTGCAAAGTTGCAATTGCTGCCTCAATGTCACTTTTTATAGGAAACCCCGGGCGTCACACAGGCTTCACGGTAATGCATTTAGACAGTTTGTTCAATAATCCAAGCCATGACATCAGGTCTTATAATAAGAAGTGAATTTATAACCGCAGCGTTCACCCTTAACACTTCTAGTATGACCATCAGGAAGAATTCTTTTACACTGGTGAGCTGGAGGTATCAATAACACCGACCAAGAAATATTTCCCGGGAATATTCCTCAAAATACTTTTTTTTTACCCAAATTTACCATACGAATAGTGGAACACTGAAGAGGGTTTACTAAATAAGAATGTAGGTGTACTGCAGTTGCCTGTATGCTCAGAATAGAGGAGCACTGCAGTAGGCTTACGAACGAGGGATGCAGGAGCTCACTACCAGCATATTAAGAATACAGGAATATTTGTGAACAAACTAAGAGCAAAGGGGCACTGAAATAAGCCTACACACTCAGAAAAGAAGGGCAAGTGCTGCAGGAGGCACACAAAATGAGATTTCACATCATATGAATGTAGCCAAACTCTCGTGTGAGCGTGTGTGTGTGTGTGTGTGTGTGTGTGTGTGTGTGTGTGTGTGTGTGTGTGTGTGTGTGTGTGTGTGTGTGTGTGTGTGTGTGTGTGTGTGTGTGTGTGTGTGTGGTGTGTGTGTGTGTGTGTGTGTGTGTGTGTGTGTGTGTGTGTGTGTGTGTGAGTGTGCACTTTCCTGTGATCCGCTGACGGATCAAATGAAGTTGAAAAAAATTAGTTCGAACAAGTCTTACGATTATAACCGTTTCGCAGTGTTGCCCAAACTCTACCATTTAGAAATGAAGTTAAGGTTTAATTAATGCCTATTAGTAGTTGATAGCAATGGTAGAATCAGTGGTAGTAGTTATGGTAGTAGTAATAGTAGCAGTAGCAGCGACTAACTTTGGTCTAAGATTTCATGAGACATAGTAAATTGTCCTAGATACATAGCTTTGCGTTTCTATCAATTTCCAGCTTTTATCTATTTTTTTCCAGCTTTCTCTTATCTTCTTTAAGTTGCTGGATTATCTGGCAGTCATCAACACGGTACAAGTCACTATAGGTAAACACAACACCTTGCTGGCGTCCTTAATTGTAGCTCACTCATAATACCGAGTCCAGGATGGTAAGCCAATGGTCGCTGCTGCCTTGGTCTACCACAGGGCCAAGCTAGCGTTCACTCCTACCTTAACCAGCACTTATCCCACTTCACGTATCCTCAGACACGGTCGTGCCTCACCGCTACCATAGTGCCTCTTCTATTCCCCCCCCCCATCCCGCTTCAGTGCCTGTACCACTGAATGACTCATCGCATAACAAACACCTCTTTAGAGCTTTATGACCTGATAAATATTCCTGTATAAAGAACGAAACATTGTCCCTATAAAAGCCTTTTCTTCAAAATGTGCCTTTTCCTCCACACAAACAATACCTGAGGTACCCTCGCGTGTCAGTGGTGTCAGTGTAAACTGTTACTTAACAGGAGTCCCCCTGTACACCAGCAATTAGCCCGCACCTCCAATTAGGCCAAAACTGCAGGGCAATTAGGCTATAATGGCCCAACTACACCTGCAGGTGCCTTCAATTTGGCAAGAGGTAAGACAGGTATTGCAATATCTCCACTTGCTGCTTACTTTCTAATTAATTAATCCCTGTTTTTATCTACTAGTAAACTACAGGGAAAGGGCAACGATGGAAAGGCACTAAATTTCATCAACAGACAGAAGCAACAGTACAACAGATAGAAAGATGATGCAACAGGTAGAGGCAACGTTGCAACAGGTAATAAAAAGAATTCTACAAGTTTAAACATCGCCAACACAGGTAGCAACAACAATTGAACTATCTCTAACTTTCTCTCTCTCTTTCTAACTCTCTCCCATCACCCCCTGCTTCCCCTTACTCCATTCCTTCGTTTTCCTCCCCTAAAGCCATTAGTTGTTGTGAATATATTAATGTCAATACTAATTTTAAACATAAAATTTTCGACGAGTATCGATATTTACTTGAAGCATATCGAAACAAAATAATAATAATAATAATAATAATAATAATAATAATAATAATAATAATAATAATAATAATAATAATAATAATAATAATAATAATAATAATCTCATTATTCGAGAAACACTTAACTCGACACCTGTTATTAATCATTATCACTATGTGTATGTCAGTTTTGTGTTTATAATTGCTATGAATGCGAGAAATAAATTACTTTATAATCATCGACAATTATTATCCATAATTAGCTTTAATAATTACCAATAATGAGATACACAATCATCCATTCACGAATATTGTTAAGATTATTTATCATCTAATGACCTTAATTACAACTTAATAACATACATTAACAGAGAGAGGAAGAGAGAGCATAATGTACGTACAGCATAATAACATCAACGAAATAAAGTCAGATGACCAAATGAAATCGCTGGCCTACAAATGGCTCCAACTTCATCCTGTTCCATATGTGTATGTGCCATTATAAAAAGGCGTTCAAATGAGCTTTCAAATAAGCTCTTAGTTTGTAAATAAAGTTAGAAACCTTAACCTGACCTTGTAAAACCCAGTGTAAAAGAGAGAGAGAGAGAGAGAGAGAGAGAGAGAGAGAGAGAGAGAGAGAGAGAGAGAGAGAGAGAGAGAGAGAGAGAGAGAGAGAGAGAGAGAGAGAGAGAGAGAGAGAGAGAGAGAGAGTTATTTAAATTCTTGTGACTGCCTCTCATTCCCCTCATTACCGCCTCTCCTGCATAGAGTGCTGGCCACTCTTTATAATCATACGTCCTCTGGAGCGTGTCCTCTGGAGTGTGTGTATTTTGATTCAAGGAAATGGAGCTACCTGTCTTTTTCTTCGATCAGTCATGATTATTCCCCAGGCAATGGCTGGTCCATACGGTTGATCTATCAACAATAATAATAATAATAATAATAATAATAATAATAATAATAATAATAATAATAATAATAATAATAATAATAATATGTATAACCTGCAAAACAAAAACTGTAACAACTCCCAGTCTGCATCAGACTCTTTAGTCTTTAATCCTACCACTATCCAATACCCCAGCATTCACTTCTTTCACAGTCCCATCTACAAACATGTTAAACAACAGTAGCGCTCTCTAAGATCCACTTCTACTGATACAATGATCTCTCGCACGTGCCCTCACCTCTACCTATCCTTATAAAACTGTTTTTTGCCTTAAGTAAACTGCTACCTATTGCATTCATTTGAAACATCTACCTCATTGCTCCTTATCTTTCTGTGTGTCTGTGTCTGTCTGTGTGTGTGTTTCAATTTTATCAACTTTTTTTCTGTCCCTTTTCCCTTGTGTCTTTCTAATTCCTCCCCTCCCGCTTCCGCAGTTTATTTCCTATCCATCATTTCCATTCCTTTCCCATTTTCCCCTCAACCTTTTCTAGCCACCTCCTGAAGCACCCCACTCACCCTTCTCTTCGCCTCGTTCACAACCTCTCCGGTGGACTTCAAACCTCTTCTGTTCGAGTGCTTGTTGACACTCACTCACCAGAGGCCATTTGCCAGTAGGTTCGAGTGTCTTGTTCCTTTAATGATATACATACAAAACTCTGCATTTATTTTTTTCATTTTTTCCTATTTTTTCTACTTTGAAGTTATCTGAGTATTTTCTCTTACAACAGAATTACCGGAGAACTTTCACGCACTTGAGATACAGTAGTTTTTTCTCCCTAAGATCTGAAGAATTATATATGTACATTAGGCATAAACTAAATTTAATTTCTACCGTTTATTAAGTTTTATGTATTATGTGATCGTTTTACTGATCTGTTTTATCATCTACAAAAGTAACTTTATATTTGCCTAAAGATGGCCTTAAGAGGCACGTAAGTTCCACGGTCTTCTAATAACATGTTCATTTTTCCACTATAATCTACCTTGTCCATAATTACTATCACATTTACTTTGTCTATTTCGTAAGGTGAAGTCCAGGATCTTTCCTTACGAGACAGACAAGGTAAATGTGATAGTAATTATGGACAAGGTAGATTATACTGGGAAAATGAACATGTTATTAGAAGACTGGGGAACTTATGTGCCTCTTAAGGCCTCCACGAAATATACAATACTCGTCTAGGACTATTTTATGTTCTCTTTTTTTTCCTATTGGTAAATGTTTATTGCCCATTGTTGTTAGGATATGTAGAAAATATTTACGAGAATGGTAGTATGTGCATTAATGTTTACAAGAATAGTAATTTACTGCAGTTTACATTAAAGTGAATAACGATACTCCTTTGTGTATAAATAATATTGTTAGTTTATATTAATATATAATATATATATATATATATATATATATATATATATATATATATATATATATATATATATATATATATATATATATATATATATATATAAAATATATATTCATTAATGGTAACAAACAGTACTGTAATAAACAAAAATAATGTAGGCACCACCTGAGGGAAGGAGTAGTGGTCCCTACCGTTATCCCCCTCCCATAAACCCCCTCCCGTCAACCCCTTCCCGTCAAACCCCATCCCGCCAACCCCTTCCCGTCAGCTTCATTGCCCTACTAACCTTACTCATTCAGCTTCCTCACTAAATGTCATTTGAGTTCATTCATCCTGTTTTGTTAAACACACACACACACACACACACACACACACACACACACACACACACACACACACACACACACACACACACACACACACACACACACACACACACACACACACACACACACACACACACACACACACACACACACACACACACACACACACACACACAGGTTTGCAACAAGACTAGTCCCAGAGCTAAGAGGTATGTCCTACGAGGAGAGGTTAAGGGAAATCGACCTGACGACACTGGAGGACAGGAGAGATAGGGACGACATGATAACAACATATAAAATACTGAGAGGAATTGACAAGGTGGACACAGACAGGATGTTCCAGAGATGGGACACAGCAACAAGGGGACACAGTTGGAAGTTGAAGGCATAGATTAATCACAGGGATGTTAGGAAGTATTTCTTCAGTCACAGAGTAGTCAGGAAGTGAAATAGTTTGGGAAGCGATGTAGTGGAGGCAAGACCCACACATAGCTTTAAGCAGAGGTATGATAAAGCTCATGGTTCAGGGAGAGTAACCTAGTAGTGATCAATGAAGAGGAGGGGCCAGGAGCTATGACTCGACCCCTGCAACCACAACTAGGTGAGTACAACTAGGTGAGCACAGGACTCCAAAGAGATCTGGACAGGCTGGACACGTGGTCCAGCAACTGGCTACTCGAATTTAACCCAGCCAAATGCAAAGTCATGAATATCGGGGAAGGACAAAGAAGACCGCAGATAACTGCTGCAGCATATGGGCGCCTGACAAACCTGAGAATAGCCTTCCGATACCTCAGTAAGAATTCGTTCAGGACACTGTACACCGTGTAAGTCAGGCCCATACTGGAGTATGCAGCACCTGTTTGGAACCCGCACCTGGTCAAGCACGTCAAGAAATTAGAGAAAGTACAAAGGTTTTCAACAAGGCTAATTCCAGAGCTAAGGGGAATGTCCTACGAAGGAAGGTTAAGGGAAATAGGCCTGACGACACTGGAGAACAGGAGGGTCAGGGGAGACATGATAACGGCATACAAAATATTGCGAGGAATAGATAAGATGGACAGAGACAGGATGTTCCAGAGATGGGACACAGAAACAAGGGGCCACAATTGGAAGTTGAAGACTCAGATGAGTCAGAGTGAGGTGGTGGAGGCAGGAACCATACATAGCTTTAAGAGTAGGTATGATAAAGCTCATGGAACAGGGAGATAGAGGAACTAGTAGCGATCAATGAAGAGGCTGGGCCAGGAGCTGAGTCTCGACTCCTGCAACCACAAATAGGTGGGTACAAATAGGTGAACATACACGCACACACACACACACACACACACACACACACACACACACACACACACACAACACACACACACACACACACACACACACACACACACATACACACACACAACTAGGTGAGTACACACACACACACACACACATACACACACAACTAGGTGAGTACACACACACACACACCACGCGCGCGCGCGACAATGCAAACAGAATGTCCCAGAAGCTAAGATAGGGAGAAGACGTATACACACTATACTAGATTCCACCTATTTTTAAAGGTTTCTCTCTAAAGTTGACGTGAGGGATGAAACAAACACACAAATAAACATAGATAAAACATTAGAATATAAGAAAGGAGGAACACTGCAGCAGGCCTACTGGCCCATACTTGACAGGTCCTTGTCAAATCCAAATCCACTAGCAAAATTATTCTCCCAACCTAGGTTAGGTAAGGTTCGTCAGGAAACAGGACAAGTGTCTCCTGACGCGGGATTTATTCAAATGACCCACCGTTGGAGCTTTTGGTCATCTGACCGACGCCTTCCGCTGGCTTACCAGTCAACGCCCTCTAAAAATTATGGTCATAGTTATAATGAACATCTTTTCGCCCAACCCATTATCACTATTACTCATGTAATAACTTTTAATAACCCTATTAACTTAAGTGCAAGTTCCACTTAAGTCCAACCCCTCTCACTCATGTATTTATCTAACCTAAATTGAAAGGTTAAACGCGTGTTACTAAGTGGCTAAAGGAGGTAAGAAGCATTACTTGAGAAAGTAGGAGGTACGAAAAACACTTTGGTTACTTGTTAGAGGTGAAGACTTGATAAGCATGTTAATGCTAGAAGTGAAGACATGATAAGCATGTTATTGCTAGAACTGAAGACATAAGCATGTTATTGCTAGAATTGTAGACATGATAAGCATGTTATTGCTAGAAGTGAAGACATGATAAGCATGTTATTTCTTAAAGTGAAGACATGATAAATATATGTAACAAAGCGAAATATTGGTGATAAATAATCCCTACAGCCTTACCTCTACGTTATAATAATAATAATAATAATAATAATAATAATAATAATAATAATAATAATAATAATAATAATAATAATAATAAATTCCCTAATATCAAGACCCTTTGACTAGCATTGACCCACGACCATCAAGGGACCAACACGATGATCCGTAGAGATCATACAGGGCCTCAGGAATGGGAGGTAGTCAGATTCGATCCATGGGAAGGGAGGATAGTGCTATATCCATGGATCAAGAGCCCTGCAAATGTGTCATAGCATTCATGTTTTCTTGTGAATGAGTCAGAATAATACATTAAGACTAAAGTGGGACCCATGAATGGTGCAATGAGAGAGAGAGGAGGAGAGAATGAGAGAGAGAGAGAGAGAGAGAGAGAGAGAGAGAGAGAGAGAGAGAGAGAGAGAGAGGAGAGAGAGAGAGAGAAGGAGAGAGAGAAGAGAGAGGAGAGAGAGAAGAGAGAGAGAAGAGAGAGAGAGAGGAGAGAGAGAGGAGAGAGAGAGAGAGAATAAGAGCACCGGAGGTCAATACGAGGAGAAGAAGTCAAGAGATAGAGAGACACAGAGAGAGAGGAGAAGATGAGCAGCATAGAGAGACTGGGAGAGAGAAAGATGAGGACAAGCTACCCCCGTCATCTCTCGGGGCTACGTTAAATCATTCCCTCTCCTATCCCCTGCGTTCCTATTATTGTTCTCTGTTGTTATTATCTACTCTATTTCTCTTATCTCTCTCTATTATCTTTATTTATTATTGTTATATTAATTATATTAAAATATTATTATTATTATTATTATTATTATTATTATTATTGCATTCAGGGTGAAGGTCTAAGGTGGAAGATAATAAGGCTTCATCCAATATAGAATTTTCAGATATTCTCGTGTCTCTGCTTCCCAGTACGACCTTCAGAGGTACGACCGTCAGAGGTACGACCGTCAGAGGTACGACCTTCAGAGGTACGACCTTCAGAGGTACGACCGTCAGAGGTACGACCGTCAGAGGTACGACCTTCAGAGGTACGACCTTCAGAGTACGACCTTCAGAGGTACGACTTCAGAGGTACGACCTCGAGGTACGACCGCAGAGGTACGACCGTCAGAGATACGACCGTCAGAGATACGACCGTCAGAGGTACGACCGTCAGAGATACGACCGTCAGAGGTACGACCGTCAGAGGTACGACCTCAGAGGTACGACCTTCAAGGGACGACGTCAGAGGTACGACCCTCAGAAGTACGACCTTCAGAGGTACGACCTTCAGAGGTACGACCGTCAGAGATACGACCGTCAGAGGTACGACCTTCAGAGGTACGACCTTCAGAGGTACGACCGTCAGAGGTACGACCGTCAGAGGTACGACCGTCAGAGATACGACCCTCAGAGGTACGACCGTCAGAGGTACGACCTTCAGATATACGACCCTCAGAGATACGACCCTCAGAGGTACGACCCTCAGAAGCTGTAGCATGTGGGTTTTAAACGCTGAGAAAATATGGAAAATACCTGTTGGAAACTTTGCTTTGGGTAATGAAATACAGGAATAAGTATTTTTTTTTTTTTTTGGTATTTGTCTGAAAAATTAACATGTAAATATATGTGTAGAATATACATAGGTCTGTGCACACGTAAAGTGATAAATCTATTGAGTCGTTACACGCGTTACAAATTTTCTGCACTTTATGTGTTTTTAACACACACTTCACGAATTTTTTTCTTGTATACTAGTAATTATCAGGACAAGGTTACAGCCCTTGCTCCGGCATTTAGTTCTCTTACGGAGGAAGAATTTTTTTACTTCCATGGAGAATATATATTATATTATATATATATATATATATATATATATATATATATTTATATATTATATATATATATTATAATATAATATATTATATTATATATATATCTATATATATATATATATAAATATATATATTATTATATGATATTTTATATATATATGCAATAAGATCACAGAAACAGGTGATTTTCAAATATGCAAACAACCACTTTGAAAGAATAGAGAAATTCCATGCGCTTTGATGACTACTACACATTATCAATATGTGAGTAGTCATCAAAGCGCATGGAATTTTCTCTATTCTTTCAAAGTGGTTGTTTTGCATATATATATATATATATATATATATATATATATATATATATATATATATATATATATATATATATATATATATATTATATGAAGAACATTTAGCGGAGGGTCCTTGATGCTGGTGAGGGGCTCTTGATCCTAGTAATAAATGCTACCATCTACCTCCTTGACCGTAACATCATTACCTCTCATTTTCAACCCTCAGTATGATCATCGCGGATTATGGGCTTCCCCGTAATTATAATTAAAATAATTTAACAACACAGCATTTACATACACCAGTAAATTAAGCAATTTTTGAGTACAGTAGAATTTAAGAAAAAAATTGCATATTAGGTAATTTCACTACTATCATTTTTTTTGGTTTATGTACAGCAACTAGTGAGTTTAGACAGATAAGTTAATAAGGTAGTCTCTACCATGTTAATATCGGACGGGGATCGAGTTTTCACTCTGTTGTACCGAATGACCAGCACCGGCTGACCTTTTTACTAAAATATAAAATGTAGTGAATTTTACTGTAATTTTTTTTATCTAGACAGTAAAATAAAGAAATGAATATCTTACACAGGTAACCGGCACATAGGATAAAGAAACTTATAACGACGTTTCGGTCCTTTACCTTCGTGTGTTAGTGTGACTAGTTCCTGGTCTAAAAACGCCGTCATAATTTTAAACTGTCTGGTTCCAGTCCTAAAATTTACTCAGTAGGCTGAATATCGGAATTCAGTACCATTCAAATATTTTTTTTTTAGAAAAACCCATCAGTTTTATAACCAAATGAATAAAAAAAACTAGCATTGTTAATTCCTATATTCGCCATTATTCAAAAAACTATGACAGGGTTAACTAGGGTTAACCGTGTTCTTGAGAATTATAAGTGAATATTAACCAGAGGTCGAAGATAATGAAGAACAAGTCTAGATTATAGGATGTGTTGAGCTCAGGACGGAGATTTATCAAGCCCGAGACTTAATGACACTCAGGTGTCAATATTTCCACTCGTGAGCTTGTTGCCCTAGTGAGCTTGTTGCCCTAGTGAGCTTATTACCCTAGTGAGCTTGTTACTCTAGTGAGCTTGTTGCCCAAGTGAGCTTGTTGCCCTAGTGAGCTTGTTACCATAGTGAGCTTGTTGCCCTAGTGAGCTTGTTGCCCTATTGAACTTGTTACCCTAGTGAGCTTGTTGCCCTAGTGAGCTTGTTACCCTAGTGAGCTTGTTGCCCTGTGAGCTTGTGCTAGTGGTGTTGCCCTAGTGAGCGTGTTGCCCTAGTGAGCTTGTTACCCTAGTGAGCTTGTTGCCCTAGTGAGCTTGTTGCCCTAGTGAGCTTGTTGCCCTAGTGAGCTTGTTGCCCTAGTGAGCTTGATGCCAAGTGAGCTTGTTGCCAAGTGAGCTTGTTGCTCTAGTGAGCTTGTTGCCCTAGTGAGCTTGTTGACCAAGTGAGCTTGATGCCCTAGTGAGTTTGTTGCCCTAGTGAACTTGTTCCCCTAGTGAGCTTGTTGCCCTAGTGAGCTTCTTGCCATAGTGAGCTGGTTGCCCTAGTGAGCTTGTTGCTTTAGTGAGCTTGTTACCCTAGTGAGCTTGTTGCCCTAGTGAGCTTGTTGCCCTAGTGAGCTTGTTTCCCTAGTGAGCTTGTTGCTTTAGTGAGCTTGTTACCCTAGTGAGCTTGTTGCCCTAGTGAGCTTCTTGTCATAGTGAGCTGGTTACCCTAGTGTGCTTGTTGCCCTAGTGAACTTGTTCCCCTAGTGAGCTTGTTGCCCTAGTGAGCTTGTTGCCCTAGTGAGCTTGTTGCCCTAGTGAGCTTGTTGCTTTAGTGAGCTTGTTGCCCTAGTGAGCTTGTTGCCCTAGTGAGCTTGTTGCCCTAGTGAGCTTGTTGCCCTAGTGAGCTTGTTGCTTTAGTGAGCTTGTTACCCTAGTGAGCTTGTTGCCCTAGTGAACTTGTTGCCCTAGTGAGCTTGTTGCTTTAGTGAGCTTGTTACCCTAGTGAACTTGTTGCCCTAGTGAACCTATTCCCCTAGTGAGCTTGTTGCCCTAGTGACTTGTTGCTCTAGTGTGCTTGTTGCCCTTGTGAGCTTGTTACCTTAGTGAGCTTGTTCCCTTAGTGAGCTTGTTGCCCAAGTGAGCTTCTTGCTTTAGTGAACTTGTTGCTCTAGTGAGTTTGTTGCCCTAGTGAGCTTGTCGCCCTAGTGAGTTTGTTGCCCTAGTGAGCTTGTCGCCCTAGTGAGCTTCTTGCTCTAGTGAACTTGTTGCCCTAGTGAGTTTGTTGCCCTAGTGAGCTTGTTACCTTAGTGAGCTTGTTCACTTAGTGAGCTTCTTGCCCTAGTGAGCTTCTTGCTCTAGTGAACTTGTTGCCCTAGTGATTTTGTTGCCCTAGTGAGCTTGTCGCCCTAGTGAGCTTCTTGCTCTAGTGAACTTGTTGCCCTAGTGAGTTTGTTGCCCTAGTGAGCTTGTTACCTTAGTGAGCTTGTTCCCTTAGTGAGCTTCTTGCCCTAGTGAGCTTCTTGCTCTAGTGAACTTGTTGCCCTAGTGATTTTGTTGCCCTAGTGAGCTTGTCGCCCTAGTGAGTTTGTTGCCCTAGTGAGCTTGTAGCCCTAGTGAGCTTGTTGTCCAAATCACCAGAGTTCATAGATGATGAAATAATTCAGCAGATATGAACTAGACTTTCTTCTCTGGTACTGAGAACATTTTGCTAACGAATCCGGAAATATAAAAATTTTTCTTTTCTCTCTAGTTGACATGAACACGAAATGGCACTTATTTTCCCCATTACACACACACACACACACACACACACACCACACACAACACACACACACACACACACACACACACACACACACACACACACACACAGAAGTGGAATAGTTTGGGAAGCGATGTAGTGGAGGCAGGATCCATACATAGCTTTAAGCAGAGGTATGATAAAGCTCACGGCTCAGGGAGAGTGACCTAGTGGCGATCAGTGAAGAGGCGGTGCCAGGAGCTCGGACTCGACCCCCGCAACCTCAACTAGGTGAGTACAACCTCAACTAGGTGAGTACACACATCACAACAGTGAACACACACACACACACACACACCACACACCACACACACACCTCACACCACACACACACACACACAACACACACAACACACACCACACACACACACACACACACACACACACATACACAAAACACACACACACACACACACACACAACACACATACACACCAACACACACACACACACAACACATACACACAACACACACACACACACACATACACACATCACACACACACACACACACAACAACACACACACACACACACACACACACACACACACAAAACACACACACACACACAACACACACACACACACACACACACACCACACACACACACACACACACACACACACACACACACACACACACACACACACACATTGTTGCATGCAACATTGACCATAATATCCAGAACAACTTTATTAGGTAACAGTGATGATTCAAAAGCAGTTTATGCATGGAAACTTTTTATTTTTTGACGTTTCGCTCACAGTGGAGCCGCACTCTGGATGAAACATAGCATAATAAAAATCTTTAGATAAAAAAATGGTGTAGTAAGAAGCTTAATAACTGCCGACGTCTTGAGGGAAATAATTTCGGTCTCAAGAGTGAAATCTTCTCAATAAAAGAGTCCTATATAAAAACATTCGTGTCCATTTCCCTAAAGAAAAAAAATACTATGCCATATCACACCATACCATACCATACCATACCATACCATACCATACCATACCACAATGAGTGAGATTACAACATACAGAAGTAGCGAGAGATGTTCCAATGCTACGGATCACAGTAAGACTCCTCACAGTATTCTGAGTGTTTAAGAAATAATCACCAGGTTCTCTACTCAGTGTTTCACGAGGGCTGACGGAGGAAAAAATCTCACTCGTGTAAATATTAGAATCACTGCTTGGGGGCAGTGTGTATATACACCGAGGGATGTCTGTATGTTGGTGTATAATGTATATACTTATAAACTGCATGTATCACCGAGGGATGTGTATCTCTTAGTAGATATGAACCGTACGGGGTGTGGTGTATGGTTTAGGGGTTATACATCGATAGGCGATATTTCGTAATATATATACAATGAAATTCGTGTGTATGTACTTAGAAATTCATTAAATACATTAAGATATTAACTCAGAGAGGTGTTTATCTCTTAGTTTACTTAGTGTACATTTTAGTATTTATACATAGATAGGCGAGTATTTCGTAGTGCATATACAACGAAAGTTGTGTGTATATACACTCAATGCACACTTAGTGTACACTGTTTGCTTTAATCCCAGTCTAAAAAGCTGAATTAACCACGTTGTTAGTTCACTAGTCCATAGGCCCTAAATCTAGCAAACTAAAGAGCCAACACTAACAATCTATGTACTTGCTAGAGGGAGCGGCGACCCCCCCATGGATATGGGATCCCGAAATGCAATAAGCAAATGAGAAAATCGGAGAGCAACGTGTGAAACACTGCGTGATGTTTCACACGTTGTTGTTGAAACATCATGTTGAATGCCAACAATTTTTTGTGGGGGGGGGAGGGGAGGGGGAACTTGTAAAGATCTGGGGGTAAAAATGCAAAAATTCTGTCGCTCACTCCGTATTTCCTCCTTCAAAATTTCAGTACTAAAATATAAACTTATTTGCTCACTCAGCCATTCAGTCACACACAAGCTTGTTCGTCTGTCAGTCTGTTTGCCTGTCTGTCTGTCTGTCTGTCTGTCTGTCTCTCTTCTGTCTGCTTCTCTCTCTCTCTCTCTCTCCTCTTCTCTCTCTCTCTCTCTCCTCTCTCTCTCTCTCTCTCTCTCTCTCTCTCTCTCTCTCTCTCTCTCTCCCTCTTTCTCTCTTCTCTCTGTCTATCAATCTTTCTATCTATCTATCTATTTATCTATCTATCTATCTATCTATCTATCTTTCTATCTATCTCCATCTCTCCCTCTGCGTTTTCACTTCTACTTAAGGGATCCGGAACCCGAATTTATTTTCATAGCTAGTAGGCTTTATTTAGTCTTAGCTCACTTCAAAGACTAGCATCAAGACACAAGAACTAGCACGAGAACACTAGAAACTAGCAATGGAACACTAGAACTAACAGTGGAACACAAGAAATTAGCACCGGAACACAAGAAACTAGCACTGGAACACTAGAAACTAACACTGGAATACTAGAAACTAGCAGTGGAGCACAAGAAACTAGTACTAACACACTGACACTAACACACATGACACTGGCACTAACACACAAGACACTGGCACTAACACACAAGACACTGGCACTAACACACAAGACACTGACACTAACACACAAGACACTGGCACTAACACACAAGACAGTGACACTAACACACAAGACAATGGCACTAACACACAAGACACTGGCACTAACACACAAGACACTGGCACTAGCACACAAGACACTGGCACTAACACACAAGACACTGGCACTAACACACAAGACACTGGCACTAGCACACAAGACACTGGCACTAACACACAAGACATTGGCACTAACACACAAGACACTGGCATTAACACACAAGACAGTGCCACTAACACACAAGACAGTGCCATTAACAAACAAGGCAGTGCCACTAACACACAAGACAGTGCCACTAGCACACACTAAAGAACCGAGAGCAGAGGAAGGCAGAATTAGAGGCAGGTAACACTCCCTCTCCCTCCAACATCCTCCTTCACTGACTTAAAGAAGATGTATGGTGGGCAACACGCTATTGGTGTGGCTGCTGGTGTGGCTGCTGGTGTGGCTCTTGGTATGATTGTTAGCGTGACTGTTAGTGGGGCTGCTGGTGTGGCTGCTGGTGTGGCTCTTGGTATTATTGTTAGCGTGACTGTTAGTGGGGCTGCTGGTGTGGCTGCTGGTGTGGCTCTTGGTATGATTGCTAGTGTGACTGTTAGTGGGCTGCTGGTATGGCTGCTGGTGTGGCTGCTGGTGTGGCTCCTGGTGTGACTGTTAGTGTAGCTGCTGGTGTGGCTACTGGTGTGGTTCCTCATGTGATAGTGTGATTATTAGTGTGGTTGCTGATGTGGCTGCTGGTGTGGCTGTTGGTGTGGCTGCTGGTGTGGCTGCTGGTGTGGCTGTTGGTGTGTCTGTTGATGTGGCTGTTGATGGCTTTGTCGGTTTGGCTGCTGGTGCGGCTGCTGTGTAGCTGTTGGTGTGGCTGTTAGTTTGGCTGTTGGTGTGGCTCTTGGCGTGGCTGTTAGTTTGGAAGCTGGTGCGGCTGCTTGTGTGGCTCTTAGTCTGACTGCTGGTGTGGCTGTTAGTGTGGCTGTTGGTACGACTGCTTGC
>NC_069427.1:15010424-15037924 GCF_026875155.1 Cherax quadricarinatus
TTCTGCCTCTCTGAGGGTCAGTTCCGGTCGATATAGGTCACACTGGCAGCCACGTCTTTGCTTTTCATTAAAGGAATTCCTACCTTGTTCTGAATACACACGAACGCTAATGAAGATCTCAGACGGACATCGAAATACACAGTAGCTTTTGTACACTGTTTCTGTCTCCATGGGGGCTTCTTCAATTCTTGAACGCAGATATAATTCTGGGTTATATGAGCGTTTGTCCTGTTTATGTGCGACAGCTCTAGTTTAGTATGTTAAGTAACGCTTAAAATCCGTGTAAACCAGACTGTAAGCTATTGCAGTCTTTTGAAATTCTCTTTATACGTCGCCGGTATCATATTCGGAACCAAGGTATAAGCTCCGTGTAGCAGACACGACAAAACTAACATTTACTAACGTCACAAGCATCAGGTTTCTCGTCCCAATCACCCTGGTCGCACTCAAGCACCATACTCCGCGGCACCAGGGCCAGCGGGGCTCTCTCGAAATCAATAGCTCACTTGTGATGAGTTTCATGAAGACTGACGTAGTGAGCCCCTGAATGAGCTCTCAAGAGCCCTGTCCACACCCATCTCTGTTTACCCCTTATTGGGATACCTGAAGATACCCTCATCGCATTACTGAAGTCTCCCATCTCAAGCTGACACATTTCGGTTATGAAATCTACCCTGTATGGTGGAATATGACTGGGAAAACATAGCTAGCTATGTTTTCCACTTTGTGACTGTCATATAGAATAAGGTATCAACACACCGTTGATGTCTCCAACGCTGCAAAATAAAAAATATGTTTACTTTTCTGATGTCCCAGCTCAAGTCTTCTGTTTACACACACACACATGACGTCATGCTCTCTACCATTAGTGTCTTGTTTATGTAGCGCGCCAGAACATCAACGACATCAATCATGCGTCGAATGTCTATACATTGTATAAAACGTCAGCGTTCATATTCATCTTTATACTTCCTGTAAAGAGTAACGCAACACTTGTGAATAAATTTTCATTATTCCTGTTATTAAATTTACATGATGCTCTAAGCCCGTATGTATCAAAGGACCGCGGTGGAGGCTCGATCCTTCGTCCCGTAATCGAGAAAGACGTCTATCGCAGACATGCTTGTCAGTAAATCCGTGTTAGACAAAGCCATCTTCAACCCTCTAGTCATTTCACCTGAGTCTTGGTTATATTTATTACAGACGTGTGTGTGTGTGTGTGTGTGTGTGTGTGTGTGTGTGTGTGTGTGTGTGTGTGTGTGTGTGTGTGTGTGTGTGTGTGTGTGTGTGTGTGTGTCCGCTTTGTTTACCCCCACTGACGTCAAAGTTATTATTCCTTTGTCCCCTGGACGTCTTCTAAATGCAGATGACATCAGCACTCTGAGCAATTATAGATAATTATATTTTACATGTAGCATAAAGATTGTTAATGTCTGTAATGTGTCTGTGTGTGCGTAATTACCTGGTTTATGGGGAAGCCGAGTCGTAGCTCCTGGTCCAACCCCCTCCCATCGATTGAGCTGGTTCATTGTGACAATTAGTGTACACTTATTAAATCAGCCTCTGATATAGCGCTTCCTGGTTTCTGCTTCGTAACTACTTTACTTCGTATCCTCTGGCTACTTTATTTCCTAACTACTGGCTACTTTACTTCGTAGCTTCTGCTTACTTTACTTTATAACTACATTTACACAAAAGATACATTCATTGTAGAGGGGTTACAGTTCCTTTAAGGTCAATACAGAGTACATAATATCCCAGAATACATATTCCTGGACTTTTTGTACTCTGAATTCCATTGAAGAAGCTCCTGGTGGGCGAAACGTCTCCTAAATCAAAGTTTCTCATACGCTGCAAACATGTGTCACTTTTTATATACATGTGTCGCTACTAGTTACCATGTATGGTATACATTTTCACAGAAAAGACTTAAAATTGTGACACATTCGCAGAAGAATTCAAGGCCGATGTTTATTACTATTATTGTTGTTGTTGTTATTTTTTTTTCTTCTTCTTCTTCTTCTTCTTCTTCTTCTTCTTCTTCTTCTTCTTCTTCTTCTTCTTCTTCTTCTTCTTATTATTATTATTATTATTATTATTATTATTATATTATTATTATTATTATTATTATTTTTATTATTATTATTATTATGTATATCCATCCGAGTATTATTTTTTATTATATTATATTATTAATATTAAATTTTTTTTTTTACTTATATATTATTATAGGATTATTATGATATTATTTCTTTCAACAACCGGCAGTATCACGAGCGGGTGCCCAAAGAAACCAATTTTCTTTAACTTTAGTATGTTAGGAGAAGAGATTACTAGTCTTGCTCCCGGCTTAGTCCCTTACACACGCATGGCTTACGGAGGAAGAATTCTGTTCCACTTCCTCGTGGAGATAAGAGGAAATAAACAAAAACAAGAACTAGTAAGAAAATAGAAGAAAACCCAGAGGGGTGTGTATATATATGCTTGTACATGTATGTGTAGTGTGACCTAAGTGTACCTCCCTGGGTGGTTGCTGTCTACCAGCCTACTACCTAATTATTATTATTATTATTATTATTATAATTTGGAAGAGTTAAACTCCCATGGGTTATATACAACGCCTGAGAAACAAGAGGTAAACAAGTTTCATCCATGGAAAGTGGAGAGTAACTACCATTCCTTGGATCAAGAGTACTTCACCAGAATCAATACACTCTCTGTGTACGGTACATTGCCAACAGCATTAAGAGTATAAGGCGGACAAAACAAATTTTGAAGAGACCAAGAGCTTCAAGATGAATGATCTGGAAAGGCTGTCACTTGTCAGAAATGTGGTAAATTCAAATCGTTTTTATTACTATATTTATAGGGAGGAACCAGACTCTTAACGCTCTTATAGTGCCTTTGGACTGGGAAATAATCGCGTTTGATGGAAGGATTGGGAAGGTAGATCAAGAATTAGACACCAGTGTTTAACTATCCTACCTTGGAAAGAGATTTCACAGATACTTGCGTGGGATTGGTTGAGTGTTAGTTGAACTCGATTCAGTGTGGAAAAGACGCTAATGTTGAGTTCAGGACATTTATTAAAGGAAACGTTTCGCCACGAGTGTCTTCTTCAGTCCCGGACAAAACTTAAGTGTCCTTTTCTTTAAAGTTGTTTATGTTCACTTCAGGATATTTATCAAATGAAACGTTTTGTCACGAATGAATTGAAAAGTTCTAATGACAAAGCCACTCATAGCGAAACGTTTCTTTAATAAATGTTCTGAAATGCACATAAATGGCCTTATCTACAATTGGTATCAGCATACCATTTACAACAAGTACTTACCTGGCATGGTCCAGTAGATCCTCTGCAGTGCTCCTCTCTGTCTATACTACTGGAGAACAAGGAAGAATGATAACCACAATGTGTCTTTGGCTCGCCTGGATGTTAGTTTTATCAATTCATCTCTCATCCTGGCCCCTCGAATATCAATCCATCATTGTCCACTCTTCCGATGTTTCATAGCATTTTTCATACGGTAAATCTATTATCCTAAATTTCTTCGGTGTTGTTAGGTTTATTGCATAATTGCATTTCTTCAGAACTCCGGTATATCAGTCTTGCAATAAAGCTTGATTTTTTCCAGCTTCATTTTCTCGTGTTTGTGCTGCATATCTAAGGATTTTTTTTGTATATTTTAAAGAACTTTTAAGGGTGGGTTATTGAAATTCATAATCAGGAAATTCTTATGCTTTGGAGTCTTGCAAATGACGCTGATATTGTGGTATATATGTTCCTGTGAGTGATATGTTGATGTAATGTATGCACGCATTTCCTTGTCTTTAACTGACACTGAATAGCACCTTGTCCACATTCAAGCTTGTATCTTGTGTTCGTGCCCCGGAGCCCACTTGTAATCCTTGACATGTGCGTGTGCCAGAACTCCGTGTCGTGCTGCCCACACTAGCGAAGGAAGGACACGCTTTGTAGAATATGTTTCGAATAGGACAATGCTTCGAATGGTTTCGATCTGAACAGATCAAAATGCTACAACAGTAAAATCCTGTTTTTTTTTTCTTCACATGTGTCTTTGCTGGTCTCTCTCTGTTAGTGATTAAGTTGCTGACACTGCCGTTGCTGATACTGGAACTGTTGCTTCTGTTGGTTATAAACCTGATCCCGCTGAAGCTGTTGTCACTGCAGTTACTGTTGTTGCTTCTTTAGTCCATCAACTATGGCCACTTTCATTGTTAGCTCTGGAATATTAAAGTAATTGTTCTCTTCTTATAGTCTCTACTGTTAATATTATGCTCGCTATGACTAGCATCTAACCTCACAGCTCTCTGCATTGCTGTCTGCCATTGTGGCTTCTCTATCCACCGCTGTGTTTTTTTTTTTTCAACTCTACGCCAGCTGCTGCTCTTATTGCGTTCGAAAGTCTTTCTTTCCTCCCTTCCCGTCATATACCGCAGCAGCTGCCCAAACTGCTGTTGCTGCAGCCGCCTCATCACCCGTAATGTGTTCTCTCACCAGGCGAATGTTGGTGCTGTAGTGGTGGTCATGAGAAGGCCAGGACGCCTCCACCTTTCGTAATTCTATTCCACTTTACCTAGTCACCTTACCTCCTGTTAGTGTGCGTGAGTGTGTATTGACACAGGTTCTACACTTGTGAAGATCCTAAATACAGTTAACAACCTCAGCCATGCAGGATTCGAACCTACGTTCCTTGCCATCACAGCCAACATAAGGATATCTCACAAAGTAGTAAGTACATGTCCACTCACGCAACAACATCTTACATTAAGACTGAGGTCACGCAACTTGCTATACTATAATGAGTGCACGCAACATTTTGCATAAAACTGACGCAACAACATTCTATCTAAGACTGAACGCACGCAACAATATCTTGTATAAGATTGCATGCAGCAGTATTATTTTTTTTACTCTCATCACTAACACAAACTACAATACACTCAGACTCAAGCATTGAACTAGTCTGGGTCTGTGTCCCGGGTCCTTGACTCTCGGATCACTCTCCCGATAGACTCCAGGTAGGTAGGGCGTCCACCACGTACAAAGACGTCTCCTAGAGGTTCCTTTTGTCAATTATGGAAATAGATCCGAACTGTTCCAGCCACGGTATTGTGGGTCACTTGTGAATTCTTCCAGGGACTGTATTGTGAGTTTGTTGTGAATTTTTCCAGCTACGATATTGTGGGTTAGTTGTAAGTTGTTACAGCCGGGGTATTGTAGGTTAGTTGTGAACTGTTCCAGTGACAGTATTGTAGGTAAGTTGTAAACTGTTCCAGTGACGGTATTTTAAGATAGTTGTAATTGTTCCATTGATGGTACTGTGAGTTTATTGAGAATTGTTACAGCCACTGTAATGGATTTTATTCCTTGCATTCTTTTGTTTGGAGTGTTTGAGGTGGGTTGCACTAACAACCTAATCGATGAGTCCAGCAACCAAGATTCTTGGTCCAGGACCGAGCCGCGTGAGACATGACCCCCGAAAACCGCAACAGGTAACCAACAAGTAACCTGAAAGTAAGGCGAAGTCATGACGGATGATTTCCACCTCTTCTCTCTTTTTCACCCACCTAACTCTCCTGTGTACCTGTGACGACTGCAGTTGTGTTACTACTGTTGCTGCTGCTACTGCTATTAATAACAACAACAAGAATAATGATAATAATGTTAATACTAATAATAATAATAATAAAAATAACCAGAAAAATAATAACAGTAAAAAAATAATAATAAATGTTGATAATAATAATAATAATAATAATAATAATAATAATAATAATAATAATAATAATAATAATAATAACAATAAAAGCAATAATAATAATAAAATAATAATAATAATAATAATAATAATAATAATAATAATAATAATAATAATAATAATAAAGTGTGAGAAAGGGAGGTTTTGCCGTCAGCGCTAGTGAGCAGCTCTAATGTATATGTTGTAGTAGCTATTGTTAGTCTCCTATGACGTGCCTCTCTGGCTATATATAGATGATGGACGTACACGGCACCCTCCAGCCCTCTAACACACACACACACACACACACACACACACACACACCACACACACACACACACCACACACACCACACACACACACACACACACACACACACACACACACACACACACACACACACACACCGAAGGCATCGTTCCAGAATTTGCAAAGAACAAACAGAAGCAAATGAATAATCCAGTCCGCTGCTAAAAGAAGGCAGCACCAGCGTTGAGCCCAAATACAGAAAAGTATCTAAGCGAAGATTTCGACCTTTGGAGGTTCACACAGAACTGGTACCACAGCTGAAAATCAAAAGCTAAGATGCCTGAATGAACCTGTCTTCATCGAAGCAGAAGTCATTATCATAACACACAGAGTGGATAACGATAGACTAAGAGGAGACTTAATCACAACATACAAAATACTGACGAGGATAGAGAATGGACAACAAAAGATTGTTAATCTCAGTACGGGCCAATCTGAGATTCACTGATAACAACAGAACAACCAAATAAGCCAGGAACATTAGGAAGCAAGAATTTACAGATTTACGGCATCAAATTAGCAAGCGATACAGACACTGAAAATACAAGGTTTCAGAGGTAATAAATAGTGAACAGGATCTCGACAACAAACAAGTGAACCTCGATACATCAGGATAAATTAGAAGTGCAGTTCGCTTACTCGTTCATGCTAGCCAGCTTCTACTCGTTCCTACTCACTGCCAATCATTCCCCAAGTACATATTTATCTAATCCACACTTTTAAAGCTACACACAACATAGGAAATACACTCACAAACGTAACCAACCACATTACCTGACCAAGGCGAGATGTGTCCAAGCATGGACAGTCTTGCCTATGCTTGCTCCAACCTATTACTCTCTCTCTCTCTCTCTCTCTCTCTCTCTCTCTCTCTCTCTTCTCTCCTCTCTCTCTCTCTCTCTCTCTCTCTCTCTCTCTCTCTCTCTCTCTCTCTCTCTCTCTCTCTCTCTCTCTCTCTCTCTCTCTCTCTCTCTCATGGCCCTTTCCTCTCACCTCTCCTCTTCCACTCACCTCTTTCCCCTTAATTCTTTTCCTTTACCTTTTACCTCTTTCCCTTTACTTCTTTTACTTCACCCCTTTTATTTTTTTCCTCTCACCTCACTCCCTCCCTTCCGATTTATTTTCATCGCACCTCTCCATTTCTCTTCCTAATGTTGTCATTTATTCTTTCCTTCACCTCTCACTTGCTTTCCTACCTTTAACCATAACCTTTCCTCTATAATTATTTATATTTATTGTATTTCTCTCCTCCCCTTCTCTCCTGCATCACCATATTCTATCTGTCTGTTTTCCTTGTTCACTCTCTCGTGTTTACTTCGTTATATTTCTCTCCCTCTCTCTCTCTCTCTCTTCTCTCTCTCTCTCTCTCTCTCTCTCGCCTACACTCACACACATACACACACAAACACACACACATACACACACAAACACACACACACTTGTATTCACACCTTGTCATACAATGAATTCACTACACGTCAGCATCCTTGACATACATTCCATCTCGAAAGAAGAGGTTTCACAGGCGACAACTCACAAATTCAAAGCCTTTAGAGTCTCACAAGCCTGCTGGCGTTCTATGACGGGGTATCAGAGGTAAATTCTCTCTCACAAGCCTGCTGGCGTTCTTTGACGGGGTATCAGAGGTAAATTCTCTCTCACAAGCCTGTTGGCGTTCTATGATAGGATGCCAGAGGCAAATTCTCTCTCACAAGCCTGCTAGCTTTCTATGAAGGGGTACCAGAGGTAAATTCTCTCTCACAAGCCTGCTTGCGTTGTAGAATGAGTTCACTACACGTCAGCATCCTTGACATACATTCCGTCTCGAGAGAAGAGGTTTCACAGGCGACAACTCACGGATTCAGAGCCTTTAGAGTCTCACAAGCCTCCTGACGTTCTATGCTTGGGTAGCAGAGGTAAATCAGCGAAGAAATGAGGTGGTGAAGTGCGTTTTCCTCGATTGTAAGGAGTGATTAAACACTAGTATAAGAGAATGTTTCTTAAACAAAATGAGAGGGAATGATTGGTATAAATATACAGAGAATCACCATATGAAAAGCTCCGTTTCAATTACCAGCTATACAAAGTTATATAAAGCTATATAAAGCCTCAATGTAGCTTTATAAAGCCCCTAAAGAGGAGACAGCTTGATGGTACGGAAGGAACTACCAGAACGAACGATCACTGACGAACCTTAGGTGTCACAAGGACCAGGTCCCACAAGCACCAGGTTTAAGACTGGTATTGTTTCTAGCTCAAACTGGAAGGTCCCACAAGGACCAGGATTGGGACTGGTATTGTTTCTGGTACAAGCTGGAAGGTCCCACAAGGACCAGAGTTGGGACTGATGTTGTTTCTGGTACAAGCTGGAAGGTCTCACAAGGATCAGGGTTGGGACTAGTATTGTTTCTGGTACAAGCTAGAAGGTCAAACAAGGACCAGGGTTGGGACTGCTATTGTTACTGGAACAAGCTGGAAGGTTCCACAAGGACCAGGATTGGGAATGGTATTGTTTCTGGTACAAGCTAGAAGGTCCCACAAGGATCAGGGTTGGGACTGGTATTGTTTCTGGTACAAGCTGGAAGATCCCACAAGGATCAGGGTTGGGACTGGTATTGTTTATGGTACAAGCTGGAAGGTCCAACAAGGACCAAGGTTGAGACTGGTATCGTTTCTGGTACAAGCTGGAAGGTCCCAGAAGGATCAGGGTTGGGACTGGTATTGTTTATGGTACAAGCTGGAAGGTCCCACAAGGACCAGGGTTGGGACTGGTATCGTTTCTGGTACAAGCTGGAAGGTCCCAGAAGGATCAGGGTTGGGACTGGTGTTGTTTATGGTACAAGCTGGAAGGTCCCACAAGGACCAGGGTTGGGACTGGTATTGTTTACGGTACAAGCTGGAAGGTCCTAGAAGGATCAGGGTTGGGACTGGTATTGTTTATGGTACAAGCTGGAAGGTCCCACAAGGACCAGGGTTGGAACTGGTATTGTTTATGGTACAAGCTGGAAGGTCCCAGAAGGACCAGGGTTGGGACTGGTATTCTTTATGGTACAAGCTGGAAGGTCCCAGAAGGATCAGGGTTGGGACTGGTATTCTTTATGGTACAAGCTGGAAGGTCCCAGAAGGATCAGGGTTGGGACTGGTATTGTTTATGGTACATGTTAGCAACATGTCAGGAAAGATAGAAGTCTATGTAATCCTCGGTGAACTCATGCAAAAAATAATAAATGGAATATAAATCGAAGATTCCTAGAACAGGTTACAAAATAACTTGTTTGTACTGTAGGGATGATCAAACAAGTGGACATTCAACCAGAGCATTATAAATATTATTATGCACTACTGGTGGCTTGCAATACTGCCAGTTTGATGATTATGATGAATTAAACACCTGTGCAACACTACGGTACTGAACACCTGCTCATAGGCTGAGGGACTGATTACCTCATTTTCTACCTCTTCAGTCTTTTAGATTGTTGGCAAAACGTCTATAGAATAAAGTTAGTCAATTATTGCACATGTGTCTAATTCATCATCTTGTCGGTATTACATACAACTGATATGCAAATTGATGATTATGACACATGTGCAACACCTAGGTATCTTTACTGCCAAAGCGTTTCGTCTCCACAACCGGATTCTTCAGTCGAATACAGGCGAATAGAAAACTGGAGACAGTGGAAATAGTTGGTGGCTAGTCCATCAAGCCTAAAGCACAGGCATGCGGCCAGATCATTAACAGTATGGTTACAAAAACTAAGAGAGACAGACTACTTGGTCCTGAACACACTGCCAGCACCAACAATCAAGTGAGTACAGTTACTGAATGTGAGTTACTGTCTTCTTAAAGCCTTTCTGTCGTTTCATACTCATTGTTTTAATTCTAGATACATTTCTTAATCCAGGTACCTTTCTTAATCCAGGTACCTTTCTTAATCCAGGTACCTTTCTTAATCCAGGTACCTTTCTTAATCCAGGTACCTTTCTTAATCCAGGTACCTTTCTTAATCCAGGTACCTTTCTTAATCCTGGTACCTTTCTTAATCCAGGTATTTTACTTAATTCAGATTACCTTTCTTAATCCAGGTACTTTACTTAATCCAGGCATCTTTCTTAATCCAGGCACCTTTCTTACTCTACATACCTTTCTTAATCCAGGTTACCTTTCTTAATCCAGAAACTTTCTTAATCCAGGTATCTTTCTTAATCCAGACACTTTTCTCTTTTCATGCGATTCTCTCATTCAAGTCATTTCTCTTATGCTTTTCACTCTCTTCACATTTTAGGTACTCTTCTCATTCCGGGAACCCTTCCTATTTCATTATGATTTCTCTCCCGTGTGCCCTTTTATCTTCCCTCTTTCCAATTACACATTTATTTCTGAATATTCCGCTCCCCTAATTCTCTTCTGCTTCGTATTTGCAGTGAAATTATTTGCGTTTTTTCCTCACCTTTTTCCTCACTCTCCCTGCATCCCTCTCTCATTTAACACATGCTTCGCCTCTCACTAATTTATACCATCCATCAGGACTCTGTGTCTCTGTCTGTCTGTCTGTCTGTCTGTCTGTCTGTCTGTCTGTCTGTCTGTCTGTCTGTCTGTCTTTCTGTCTGTCTGTCTGTCTGCCTCTCTCTCACCTTAAAAACTCTCACATGTAATATGAATAATCAAATTGAGCTAAAATAGAACATTTCACTAGTCAATACGACTTTACCCTCTGTGTGTGTATGTGTGTGTGTGTGTGTGTGTACTCACCTAGTTGTACTCACCTAGTTGAGGTTGCAGGGGTCGAGTCCAAGCTCCTGGCCCCGCCTGGTTTACTGAAGACATTGATTTACTGACCATTCCATCAAAGAGCTTTTACAAGACAGCCTACAGCACTTCTGAGAAACACTGCTGATGTAGGTTTCACTTCTGGGAAACACTGCTGATGAAAGCTTTGATGTTGAGGAAAACTGCTAAGGAAGGCTTTACTGTTGGGGATAACTAGTGAGGAAGGCTTCATTGTTGGGGAAACTAGTGAAGAAGACTTCATTGTAGTGGAAACTAGTGAGGAAGATTTCGTTGTTGGGGAAAACTAGTGAAGAAGACTTCATTGTTGTGGAAACTAGTGAGGAAGATTTCGTTGTTGGGGAAAACTAGTGAGGAAGGCTTCATTGTTGGGGAAAACTCCTGAGGAAGGCTTTACTGTTGGGGAAAACAAATGAGAAAGGCTTCATTGTTAGGGAAAACAAGTGTGGTAGACTTCAGTGATGAGGAATGCTACTAAGAGAAGATTCAGTGTAGAATTCAGAGAGTTTTGCACAACAGGAGGTTGACAGCACCGACCCCGCGACACACTCGGCGTCGACCTTGAAATGTGAACTTTTCTTAACATCAGTACCATTCTTCAATTGTCTTATCTGTGACGTCACGGCACGCCACTCACTTTGCATGCTTTTGACTCAGTCATTTTTTTTGTTAATTCTTCTCTGTTCCTGCACTCACATAATTCATTTCTATGTGCATATATCCTTTACGTATATTTAGTTTATGCTACAAGGTCCGTACTCACTCCTTTTCGAGTATTTTTGTCTCTACAGAAACATGATTGTTATAATTATTATTATTAAATTATTATTATTATTATTATTATTATTATTATTATTCAGCGCAAGGAGTATTAAGACTCGATCCTACGTCCGATAATAGAGGAACAGTAACGTTACTCTCACAGACTACTCTTGAAATTACGGTGTACGCTGCGATGCTAGTGACCATTTCTCTTGTTTAGCCGACAGCTTAGGTCTGCGCTGTGGCTTCCCAGCCTCGCGTTTCTTGCCTCTTCTTGGTGTACTCTTTCATTTATCCCCCCCTCCTCCTCCTCCTCCTCTTTTTCCCTCTCATCCATCCACCCATCACCCCTTTCTTACAGACCCACTATTCTTCCTCTCTCATATTTCCCTACTCCTTACCCAAATTTCACTCGTTTTTTGTAACCTTCTCCATCCTCTCTTCTTGTATTTCGTCCTTTCTCACTACTTTATTCCTAAATGTTTCTGAAGCTCGTTTAGTTGTCCTTCGCATTTATTATTTATATTGCTTTTTACATATTATGTTTTGTTATGTAATTAATAACGTGCTGTCTTTGTCTTTGGAGAGATTTGTCGCTGATTTTACTCGCTTGTCGCTTCTTCCTCGACTATGTTTAAACACACATACACACACATACACACACACACACACACACACACACACACACACACACACACACACACCACACACACACACACACACACACACACACACACACACACACACACACACACACACACACACACACACATACACACATACAAGAAGGACGGTGACTGTAAAATACAAAGTATTAAGGTTGAAGACAGAGGGAGTACTCACAGAAGACGATACAGAGCTTTATGACGAATTGAGCAGAAGATTTAAGAAGGTACTCACTGAGGAAACAAGGATGGTGGCAGAAAGCAGGAGTGAAAGGGTTAAGCAATAGCTATTGGACAGAATTCACATACCAAAGGAGAAAGTAATGAAACTGCTGAAAGAGTTGGACACATAAGAAGTCATAGGGCAAGACAGCAAGTCACCTTGAACACATTAGAAGCCATAGGGCAAGACAGCGTATCACCTCGGATATTGAATGGAGCTGAGCAAAGTTTACAGAAAAGAACAGAGATGATGAAATTACCAGACAGGTGAGAAACTGCAAATGTAATCCCAATATACAACAAGAGACAACCAAGAGAACTGAATTACAGGCGAACATTACTGGAACATACTGTTAAATGAATTGGAAAATATAATAATAAAGGGTTGGTTGAGCACCGAGAGAAGTATGAACTTGTTGCTGAAAACCAGCGTGGATTTAGAGAATGTATGTCCTTTCTTACTAATCTATAAGAGTTCTTTGACGGAAAAATAAAATCAAGCAGGAAGACATTGATGGGTCGACTACAGACCTTTGGACAGTGGGAAAGCATTTAGCATTGTACCCCACCGGAGACTGATTCACAAATTGGAGAAACTAGCAGAGATAAGTGATGAAGTTATTTAGTTTATCAAGGAATCCCTAACGAACAGACGACATAGGGTGTTGGTAAGGGTAGATGGTTCAGGATGGGAACATGTAACAAGTGGAGTTTCCCAAGGATTTCTTCTAGGACCTTTATTATTCTAAATATTCGTAAATGACCCGCCAGAAGGGATCGAATATGTATCATTATTTAAGGATGACGTAAAGCTAACGAAGAGATTACAGACAGGTAGAGACAGGCTACAGGTAGAGACAGGTTACAGGTAGACTTGAACAAACTGCAAGCATCGCCACACAAGTAGCTACAGGAGTTTAACTTAAATAATTGCAGGGTCATAAAAATCGGGGATGCAGCGAGACGACCAGACACGGGATACAGCTTGAGGATCAATAAACCACAAATTTCGGTCAAGGAGGAAGATCTCGGAGTAAGCATAACACCAAACACATCACCAGAGGTGCACATATGTCACATAACATCTGCAGTATATGCGAGAATAACTAATCTCAAAAATGTCTTCAGAAACATCAATAAAGAATATTTTATCGTTCTCTACATGACATATATGAGGCCTATCATGAAGTAAACAGCATCAACATTGACTCTCCAAGCTGATCAAGTTTGTGCAAAATCTCCAAGAGAGAATATAGGAAATGAAAGTGACGACTTTAGAAAAAAAAATAAAAGTAGGGGAGACATGTTTACAACATACAATATACTCAGTGGATTTGACACAGCAGATGCGAACAGATTTTTAAAATGCGAAGCATAGTGACGAGGGGGTCATAGATGGAAGATAAAGATATAGATGAATCAAGGAGATATAAAGGAATATTTTGTTAGTCTCAGGGTGGTAAATAAATGGAATAAGCTGAATGAGGAAGTGATTGAAGACAATTCAACACACAATTTCAAGAGTAGGTATGACAGAGCTCGTGAGGCCAGGATCCAGTAATGCTGGCGCACACACACACACACACACACACACACACACACACACACACACACACACACACACACACACACACACACACACACACACACACACACACACACACACACCACACACACACACACACACACACACACACACACACACACTATATCTTAACTTTAAAACAAAGAGCAAGCGAGTTCTTGTTGTTAATGACGCTATAAACACTAAGTTCTAGTTAGAGTCTATTTCTGGGAAGGCCAGAGGCTGAAAGAGGCAAGCGTAGCTAAAAATGGAGGGAGGGAGAGAGAGAGAAAGAGAGAGAGAGAGAGACAGAGAGAGAGAGAGGGAGAGAGAGGGAGAGAGACAGACAGACAGACAGACAGACAGACAGACAGGCAGACAGACAGACGGACAAAAAGAGAACAATGGTAGAAGAGAGCAAAGGCACATAGCGAGTGTTTCTTTTCTTCCTCTGCTTCCATTATACACTTGCTCAAGAACCCTCTCCTTACTCCTAATGACAAAATAACGCTCCTGGTCTCACAAATTCTACCCAACACCAGCTTCTTACCACTGTGAGAGACAAAGACACTAAACAGGATGACATACACGCTATGTACCCAAATCTCACTTTGCCACATCGCTTACCTACACGAGACTTTATACTCTCAGAATTTAAGCTCTTTAGGGAAACTCAGGCGTTGTTTTTGTCTGTATGTTTACCACCAGCGTTGGCCTGATTGTGGGATTTACACACATACTTATTTTTCTGAGGAGTCTGTGTGCACGATGGCTAATTAAAGAGGTTTAAAACCTATCGACCACACGATTGTCATTAAGGCTCCACGTCACCCTTTCATCACCAGCCACGAACATTTTCGTTCCTAAAATTGGAACGAAAGCGCCTTTGCAAATGCGCTCCATGTGTTCGTATTTGCTTGGACCTCCTCCTCTTTTCTGCAACTTTGCAAGCTTCTGACGATGTGTTGATTGCAACACGAAAGGCTTAGAGCTATAATTCAGCTTCCCCCTCCCCCCCCGCCGTGGTTATTTGGCATATATGCCTTTATTATCATAACTGTTGCTTTTATCCTTATGGTTGGAGTTCTTAGTGGCTAGAGTACTTATCAACACCTTGGTATAGATGACTAAGACAAGTGTACAACACTTTAGTATCTCTAGTGAGTAGACACTTCGCCAACCAGTGGTTTTATCAGTCCAATGCAAAATAAATAGTGGAAGACTTGAAGAGGAATATTGAGGTGATCAGTCCGTCTATCCTGATAGAAAGTGTTCAGTCCTTCAGTATAGATCAAACCTGATGAATCCCTCAGTTATGACAGGTGCTCAGTCCATCAGATTTGATGGGTGATCAGTCCCTCAGCCTGCGAATCATTATTAAGAAATGTTTCGCCTGTTAAAGCAGGATTGATCAGTCTAGTAAAGGATTATCTAACATCAAACATAAAAAAGTATCTTAGAAGTCTTATATGTTGTTGGCTGGCTGTGTTAATGTTCTGTGTTAATGTTGTGTGTTAATTGTAGTCCTGTGTTAATGTTCTGTGTTAATGTCTTTTGTTCTTGATCTGTTTATGTTCTGTGTTAATGTTCTGTGTTAATGTTCTGTGTTAATGTTCTGTGTTAATGTTCTGTTTAATTCGTTTACTGTGTTAATGTTCTGTGTTAGAATGTTCTGTGTTAATGTTCTGTGTTAATGTTCTGTGTTAATGTTCTGTGTTAATGTTCTGTGTTAATGTTCTGTGTTAATGTTCTGTGTTAATGTTCTGTGTTAATGTTCTGTGTTAATGTTCTGTGTTAATGTTCTGTGTTAATGTTCTGTGTTAATATTCTGTGTTAAGTTGTAATCTGTGTTAATGTTCTGTGTTAATATTCTGTGTTAATGTTCTGTGTTAATGTTTAATGTGGTTAATGTTCTGTGTTAATGTTCTGTGTTAATGTTCTGTGTTAATGTTCTGTGTTAATATTCTGTGTTAATGTTCTGTGTTAATATTCTGTGTTAATGTTCTGTGTATGTTCTGTGTTATGTCTGTGTTAATGTTTGTGTTGTGTTAATGTTCTGTGTTAATGTTCTGTGTTAATGTCTGTGTTAATGTCCTGTGTTAATGTCCTGTGTTAATGTCTGGTCTGTGTTAATGTTATGTGTTAATGTTCTGTGTTAATGTTCTGTGTTAATGTTCTGTGTTAATGTTCTGTTAATGTTAATGTTCATTAGGGTGTCATGTCACCTGCTCACTAGTCAAGAATATTTTAATCCCTAAAATAAGGATTAAGCTAAACTTTCACTGACCTTTAATTAAATGGTACTTGGGTTTATATAGATAGTATACCTGGAGCAGTGGAACACCAGGAGCAGTGGAACACGAGGGACAGTGGAACACCAGGGACAGTGGAACACCTGGGGTAGTGGAACATCTGGAGGAATGGAACACCAGAAGCAGTGAAACACCTGGAGCAGTGGAGCACCTACGGTGGAACAGCCTGGGCAATGGAACACCTGAAGCAGGGAACACCTGGACAGTGGAATACCCTTGGGCAATGGAACACCTGGAGCATAAGGAACGCCTGGGACAGTGGAACACCTTGAATGGGCAATGGAACACCTGGAGCAGTGAACACCTGGGGCAATGGAACACCTGAGGCCAGTGGAACACCTGGGCAGTGGAACACCTGGGACGATGGAACACCATGGAGCAGTGGAACATGGCTGATCACTGGGCAGTGGAACACCGGGGCATGAAACACCTGGATAGTGGACACCTGAGGCAATGGAACACCTGGACAGTGGAACACCTGGGCATGGAACACTCGGGGCAGTGGAACACCTTGGAGCAGTGGAACACTGGGCATGGAAAACCTGGGGTCAGTGGAACGCCTGGGCAAGTGGAACACCTGGGCCAGTGGAACACTACATCAAGGGCAATGGAACACTTAGGGAATGGAACACTAGGGCAGTGGAACACCTGGGGCAATGAAACACCTGGAGCAGTGGAACACCTGGGCAGTGGAACACCTGGTTGAGTGAATGTTCACTGAGAGAGGAGCACCTGGGCGGTGGAACACCTGGGCAGTGGAACGCCTGGAGCAGTTGAACACCTGGAGCAGTGGAACACCGGGCATGGAACACCTGGTGCAAGGAACACCTGGGCAGTGGAACCCTGGCAGATGAACCCTGGAGCAGTGGAACGCCTGGGCATTGGAACCCTGGATGCAGTGAACAGCCTGGAGCAATGGAAACGCCTGGGGACAGTGGAACACCTGAGGCAATGGAACACCTGGGACAGTGGAACACCTGGGACAATGGAACACCTGGAGCAGTGGAACACTTGGGGCTATTGGATCACCTGGGACAGTGGAACACCCGGGCAGTGGAACAGCTGGGGCAATGGAAAACCTGGGGCAGTGGAACACCTGGGGCAATGGAACACCTGGGGCAATGGAACACCTGGAACAGTGCAACACCAGGGGCAATGGAACACATGGGGCAATGGAACACCTGGGGCAGTGGAACACCTGGGGCAATGAAACACCTGGAGCAGTGGAACACCTGGAGCAGTGGAACACCTGGTTGTAGATGAATGGTTCACAGAACCGACACCTGGTACAGTGGAACGCCTGGTGCAGTGGAACAACTGGTGCAGTGGAACACCTGAGGCATTGAGACACCTGGAGCAGCGGAACACCTGGATCAGTGGAACACCTGGTGCAGTGGAACACCTGGTGTAGTGGAACGCCTGGTGCAGTGGAACGCCTGGTGCAGTGGAACGCCTGGTGCAGTAGAACGCCTGGTGCATTGGAACGCCTGGTGCAGTGGAACACCTGGTGCAGTGGAACACCTGGTGCAGTGGAACACCTGGTGCAGTGGAATGCCTGGGGTAGTGGAACACCTGGGGTAGTGGAACACTAGGGACAGTGGAACACCTGGGGTAGTGGAACATCTGGAGGAATGGAACACCAGAAGCAGTGAAACACCTGGGGCAGTGGAACACCTACGGCAATGGAACGCCTGTGGCAATGGAACACCTGGGGCAGGGGAATACCTGGACAGTGGAATACTTGGGGCAGTGGAACACCTGGGGCAGTAGGACGCCTGGAGCAGTGGAACATCCTTGGGCAATGGAACACCTGGAGCAGTGGTACACCTTGGGGCATTGGAACACCTGGGCCAGTGGAACACCAGGGGCAGTGGAACGCCTTGGGGAGTGGAACACATGGAGCAGTGGAATACTTAGGGCAGTGGAACACCTGGGGCATTGAAACACCTGGAGTAGTGGACCACCTGGAGCAGTGGAACATCTGGAACAGTGGAACACCTGGAGCAGTGGAACACCCGGGGCAGTGGAACGCCTTGGTCAGTGGGACACCTGGAGCAGTGGAACACCTGGCTCAGTGGAACGCCTGGGACAGTGGAACACCAGGGGCAGTGGAACACCTAGGGCAATGGAACACTTAGGGAGTGGAACACTTAGGGCAGTGGAACATCTGGGACAGTGGAACACCTGGAGCAGTGGAACACTTAGGGCAGTGGAACACCTGGGCAGTGAAACACCTGGAGCAGTGGAGCACCTGGAGCGGTGGAACACCTGGAGCAGTGGAACGCCTGGAGCAGTGGAACACCTGGAGCAGTGGAACACCTGGGGCAATGGAACACCTGGAGCAAAGGAACACCTGGGACAGTGGAACACCTGGACAATGGAACACCTGGAGCAGTGGAACACCTGGGACAATGGAACACCTGGAGCAGTGGAACACCTTGGACAATGAAACACCTGGGGCAATGGAACACCTGAGGCAATGGAACACCTGGGACAGTGGAACACCTGGGACAATGGAACACCTGGAGCAGTGGAACACTTGGAGCTATTGGATCACCTGGGACAGTGGAACACCTGGGGCAGTGGAACAGCTGGGGCAATGGAAAACCTGGGGCAGTGGAACACCTGGGGCAATGGAACACCTGGGGCAATGGAACACCTGGAACAGTGCAACACAAGGGGCAATGGAACACATGGGGCAATGGAACACCTGGGGCAGTGGAACACCTGGGCAATGAAACACCTGGGCAGTGGAACCCTGGGCAGTGGAACACCTGGTGAGATGGTACAAACACACTGGTACAGTGGAACCCTGGTGCAGTGGAACAACTGGTGCAATGGAACACCTGGTGCATGGAACACCTGGAGCAGAGGAACCCTGGTGCAGTGGAACACCTGGTGCAGTGGAACGCTGGTGTAGTGGAACGCCTGGTACAGTGGAACACCTGGAGCAGGGGAAACACCTGGTGCAGTGGAACACTGCTATATATATATACTAGTATATATAGTATATATAGTATATATATATATATATATATATATATATATATATATATATATATATATAATATATATATATATATATATATATATATATATATATATTTTATATATATATATATATATATATATATATATATATATATATATATATATATATATGCTATGCACAGGCCGCTCAATTGGCTATAAATTATAATAATAATAATAATAATATAATAATAATAATAATAATAATAATAATATAATAATAATAATAATAATAATAATAATGGAAGTAAATAAGAAGTGAAAAACTAATTAAAATAATACAAACAGGAAATAAAAAAACTGAGGAAGGTGGAGAAGCCACTGAGAGTTGAATGGCACTCAGCGGTGCCAACTGTCTCAGCCAGTGACTGACTGGCACCTTAGTTGACTGACCTGACTGGCCTAGATAACTCCACAGTTCAAGCATCTCCGAGAAATTTCAGTATTACTTTTTATTTAAAAACCAAATTTGCAAGGAATAACTTTTTTATGAAATCAAATAGAAATGTGATATAAGCAGTAATTACGTATAATGTTATTATTATAATATTTTTCTTATTGTAGGTAATGTAAATATTTGTTGTGTATCTTGGGGGAAATTACGAGAGTTGTGGCCATGTGTAACACCTGGGAAACTGTGAGTCTTGAGGTGAGGCTTGTTTGTGTAGGTTAATGGGAAGGTGATGGTGACAGTGTTTGTTGATGTCTGGTAGTGAGTTGTGGTGGTGGTGGTGGTTGTACATGTGGTGGTGGTGTGTGGTGGTGGTTACATGTGGTGGTGGTGGTAGTTGGTGGGGTGGTGACATGTGGTGGTGGTGGTAATGTGGTGGTGGTATGTGGTGGTGTGGTGAGTGTGGGGTGGGGGGTACATGTGGTGGTGGTAGTGGTACATGTGGTGGTGGTGGTACATGTGGTGGGTGGTACATGTGGGGGTGGTGGTGGTACATGTTGTGGTGGTGGTGGTACATGTGGTGGTGGTGGTACATGTGGTGGTGGTTACATGTGTGGTGGTGGTGGTACATGTGGTGGTGGTAATGTGGTGGTGGTGGTGGTACATGTGGTGGGTGGTGGTGGTGGTACATGTGGTGTGGTGGTGGTACATGTGGTGGTGGTGGTGGTGGTGGTGGTACATGTGGTGGTGGTGGTGTTACATGTGGTGGTGGTGGTGGTACATGGTGGGGTGGGGGGTGGGGTGGCGTGTGGTGGTGGTGGTGTGGTGGTACAAGTGGTGTGGTGGTGGTGGTGGTACAGTGTGGTGTTGTGTGTGGTGGTGTGTTGGTGGTGGTGTGTGGTGGTGTGGTGTGTGGTGGTGTGTGGTGTGTGTGTGGTGTGTGGTACATGTGGTGGTGGTGGGTGGTACATGTGTGTGGTGGTGGTGGTATGGTGGTGTGTAATGGTGGAGTAGTTGTGTGTGTGTGTGTGTTGTGTGTGTGGTTGTGTGTGTGTGTAGTGTGTGTGTGTGTGTTGTGGTGTGTGTGTGTGTGTGGTGTTGTGTGTGTGTGTGTGTGTGTGTGTGGTGGTGTGTGTGCGCGTATGGTGTGTGTGTGTTAGTGTGTTGTGTGTTGTTGTGTATGTGTGTGTTGTGTAGTTGTGTGTGTGTGTGTTGTGTGTGTTGTGTGTGTGTGTGTGTGTGTGTGTGTGTGTGTTGTGTGGTGTGTGGTGTGTGTGTGTGTGTGTGTTAAGCCGGTGAGAAAGTGTGCGACCATTTTCACTTCCTATCTCCCTTAGAGCTATCATACCCAGCCCTAAAGCCACGTATGAAGCCTGTCTAACATCCTGAAGGAAACTTTGATACACCAGCTTATGATGTACTCACCCGTGCATGGCGTGGTTGTAGCAGGAGCGGTGGTGAGGGCGTGGTTTGACTGACACACAGGAAAACAACCGTGCTAGAGACTCAAGACTGGCTGTGACCATACCAGCCTCAGTCCCACCCCCTTCCTGCAGCCGTGGTCCTGAGGACTCCCGCCGGGTCCGCGAGATGCAGTACTCGCTCGCGCTCAGGAACGGAGATCGCGATCGCGACACAGGCAGGTAATCGCTGAGCACACTGGAGGGACGGGATGCCAGAGCGGAACTTCCTCCCCGCTCGCTGGCAGCCACGCAACTGCCAGCGTTGGTCTGCAGGGACCTCAGGTCGGTCTGACTGCTGAGGTCTGGAGAGCGGCGACGTCGATCTCTCAGGTGACGCTGCTGATCCAACAGCTTCTTACGCTGCTTCTTGTTCATCTTAGTCCTGATGGCGTATTTGTCCTGCCCAGTGGTAGCCATCTTGGCTCTCTGAGCCTGGAGACCATACAGACCGAACATATTTGGCAAAACACCCGTCACAACAGTGTTATCATCAACGCTAAACACACGTCACAACAGTGTTATCATCAACGCTAAACACACGTCACAAAATTCGTTTAACTAAGCATTCAGTCTTATAAAACGTTCGTTAGAACAGCATGCTAAAACACATAATGTTCGCCTTTACAGCATATGTAAACCACTCTGCGCCACAATGCGCCATTATGACCACAATGCACAATTATGCACCACATTGCGTCATTATACATCTCAAAGCACCGTTATGCACCAGAGTTCTGTAACACAATATCATATGACTCATTGGGTTTCTTGCTTTGAATACAAATACAATTATTTTAATAATAATAATAATAATAATAATAATAATAATAATAATAATAATAATAATAATAATAACAGAGAAAGACCGCAGTCTACAGGATTCGAAACCACGTCAGGAGGCTGGCAAAGTTCCCTAAGTGACGCTCTAGGCCACTCGGCCACGGATCCTCAAAAGCTGGGTAGCCTTGCTTACGTGACATGTTTCTTCCCAGCCCAGGCACACCAGTGGGCCTCAAGCATGGGTTCAAGCTAATTCTTTCTCCTGTATGTTCTGACCTCACAGCGAATTTTGTATCATTGCACCGCGCAGAAACAGGTGGATATCTACAGAGAAAAATCACAGTCAGCAGGATTCAAAGGCACGTCAGGAAGGTTGGCAAGGTTCCCCAAGTGATGCTCTGGATTACTCGGCCACAAAAGATGGGCAGCAGAAACATGGCTTGTAAACAAGACTGCCCAGCTTTTGAGGCATCTGTGGCCGAGTGGTCCAGAGCATCACTTGGGGAACCTTACCAGCCTCCCAGACGTGGCTTCGAATCATGCTGACTGCGATCTCTCTCTCTCTCTCTCTCTCTCTCTCTATCTATCTATCTATTTGTCTAATATATATATATATATATATATATATATATATATATATATATATATATATATATATATATATATAATATATATATTACATATATATATATATACATATATTATATGTATATATATATATATATATATATATATTATATATATATATATATATACATATATATATATATATATATATATATTTATATATATATATATATATATATATGTATATATATATATATATATATATTTATATTAATATATATATATATAATATATATATATTATATATATATATAATATATGTGTGTGTGTGTGTGTGTGTGTCGTGCCGAATAGGTAAAACTGGTCAGTTAGTAATAACTCATTAAAATTAAATCCTTTCTAAAATTTTATCTTGTATACGTTTAAAGATTTTTTCCACTTACGATAATGTAAAAATTAATAATTTTGTATCAAAAGAACCTAGAAAACTTACCTAACCTTATTATATATATATATATATATATATATATTATATATATATATATATATATATATATATATATATATATATATATAAATCATACGTAAGAATGTACGCAAAACACGACGTACATTTTTTATTATACATTAAGGCTGGGGAGGAATGAGGGTAAGAGAGAGAGAGAGAGAGAGAGAGAGAGAGAGAGTTACTGGATGTGTTATCTTAGTGGTACAGACACTGCCTGGATCACGACACAAACCCACAGGGACGAGGAGGGAAGGGGAAGGAGGGAGAGGCATCCATCCTGGCCTACCAGTCCAGCATCGAGGCCACGGACCCACTGGCTTCTCAAGAGGTCACAACCCCCGACTTTCGTCGAGAATAAGAAAACTGACTTTCAAAGTTTATTGGCAGATTTTTTTTTATTCTGTATGAAGTTTAAATCATACCATAGACTTAGCTTGATAAAGGTGTACACAGAGCGAAACATTGTGCCACTAACAGCTTGTTCTGTACAACCTATGCTCTTGTTTACATACAAGGAGATAATACACTCTACTCTCTGGTGCAATTAAATCACAGTAAACAAGTGATATCACACAATGCAGATCAACCACTGTGAGAAAATAGTGAAATTCCAATCGCTTTCGTGATTTCTCACATTATCAGGTCCTTGATAGTGTGAGAAATCACTAATGTGAGAATTTCACTATTTTCTCCCAGTGGTTGTTTTGCATCTTGCACTCATCTCTGAGTATATAAAAGAACAGTTACAGACAACAATAGATATACACCTTTTACCGAGTAACTGTAAAATGGGGGATAATTTACTACTTTCCAGGTAATATGTAATATTACGATAACACTATTACTCGGCTGATTTACGGGTTCATCCACCTCCAGGAATTAATCCATGGTGGCCTAGACTTGCCGACATTTCCCCTTTGATATCATGGCTAATCTCCAATAGGTTTCAGCTCATGTTTTTAATGGTGGATTGTCTCTCTACTTGCATGACAAGAAGGTGACAGTACCTTGTCTGCCAAGAGACAGTTTCGGCGATTTAATCCTTATTCTTTCCCTTTCCTCATAGTGATACCTGCAAGAGGGTTTTCGGGTGCACGCCCCCCGTGTGGCCCGGTCTGTACAGGCTTCGTCCACTATAGTACCTACACAGCAATGGTCATTAGATATTGAGATTAACCCATCCTACAACTTAACAATTCCACCGCATCCTGAGTGTTTACATGGTTGTTAGGCAAGATGACTAATGACTTTCTGTTCCACAGAGACCAAGAGTTCCACAGCACTCAGCTGAGGAACCATATACTGACTGGCTACTCTTTTACTCCATATGTAACGTCAATTAACTCATAGAAAATACTACTGCTGCCTCACACCTCACCCTCGCTACATTGCCTCACACCTCCCCCTCGCTAAACCTGCCTCACACCGTCCACCCTCGCTACACTGCCTCACACCTCCACATTCCGTCGCACACTGCCATCACACCTCCACCCTCGCTACACATTGCCTCACAACTCCAACCCTCGCACTTTCCTCGACACCTCCACTCCCTCGCTACATTTAATGGGCCACACACCTCACCACCATACGATGGTGCCTCACACCCCACCCGTCGCTACATTGCCTCACACGCTCCACCCACGCTACCTTGCCTCACCCTCCACCCTCGCTACATGCCGTCACAGCCTCCACCCTCGCTCCATTGCCTCACACCACCACCGCTCGCTACATTACCTCAACACCGACGCACCCTCGCTACATTGCTCATCTCAAGATTCACTGCCACCCCTCGCAACATTTGCCTCACACCAAACCACCCTTGCTACACTGCCTCACACCTCCACCCCTCGATACACTGCCTCACACCTCCACCCTGCTACACTGCCTCACACCTCCACCTCGCTACCTGGCCTCACCCACCACCCACGCTACACATGCCTTCACACCTCCACCCTCGCAACATTGCCTCACACCTCGCACCCCTCGGCTACATTCCTCATCAACCTCCTACCCACGATACATTGGCCTCAACACCACCTTCCGACCCTCGCTACACTGCCTCACACCTCCACCCTCGCTACAAGAAGCCCTGCCACACATTCCACCCTCGCTAACATCTGCCTCACACCTCCCTCCCTCGCTACACTGCCATCAACACCTCACCCTCGCTAACACTGCCTCACACCTCCACCCTCGCTACACTGCCTCACACCTCCACCCTCGCTACATTGCCTCACACCTCCACCCTCGCTACATTGCCTCACACCTCCACCCTCGCTACACTGCCTCACACCTCCACCCTCGCTACATTGCCTCACACCTCCACCCTCGCTACATTGCCTCACACCACCACCCTCGCTACATTCCCTCACACCTCCACCCTCGCTACATTGCCTCACACCTCCACCCTCGCTACACTGCCTCACACCTCCACCCTCGCTACATTGCCTCACACCTCCACCCTCGCTACATTGCCTCACCCCTTCCCCCTCGCAACATTGCCTCACACCTCCACCCTCGCTACATTGCCTCACACCTCCACCCTCGATCACTGCCTCACACCTCCACCCTCGCTACATTGCCTCACACCTCCACCCTCGCTACATTGCCTCACACCTCCACCCTCGCTACACTGCCTCACACCTCCACCCTCGCTACATTGCCTCACACCTCCACCCTCGCTACACTCCCCTCACACCTCCACCCTCGCTACATTGCCTCACACCCCACCCTCGCTACATTGCCTCACACCTTCACCCTCGCTACATTCCCCTCACACCTCCACCCTCGCTACATTGCCTCACACCTCCACCCTCGATACACTGCCTCACACCTCCACCCTCGCTACATTGCCTCACACCTCCACCCTCGCTACATTGCCTCACACCTCCCCCTCGATACCTGCCTCACACCTCCACCCTCGCTACATTGCCTCACACCTCCACCCTCGCTTCACTGCCTCACACCTCCACCCTCGCTACATTGCCTCACTAATCTAGTTATAACTGTCTTAATTTCTCATGAAAATGGCGTATATGATCATGCACAAATGTGTTACGGGTTTAATGTCTAAATGGAAAACATATACATTTCTTATCATTATCATGAATAGAAAAACGTATGGAAAGTCGCGTGAGGAGAGATGTTTTTATTGCATATTTCGACTTTTTTCAGAGGTTAACGAGGGCGTTTTCTGATATATTAAAAATTTTATCCTCACTTGCTATTGCTTCTCAATAACCATCTTTCAGAATTTTGCGCTTTCTTATGAACAAGCTACTATTAGTAATACTACTACCACCACAACAACTACTACTACTACTACTACCACAACTACTACTACTGCTACCACAACAACTACTATCACTACTACCACAACTACTATACAACTAACTACACTACTACCACAACAACAACTACTACTATTACTACTACCACAACTACTACTACTACTATACTACTACTACTACCACAACAACAAAACACCCCACTATTGCTACTACCAAAAACTACTGCTACTACTACTACCACCACAAAAATTACTAATACACTACTACCACAACTACTACTACTACTACTACCACAACTACTACTACTACTACTACCACAACTACTACTACTACTACTACTACTACCACAACAACTACTACTATTACTACTACCACAACTACTACTAAATACTACTTTCTACTACTACTACTACTACTTACTACTACTACTAAATACCAACAACAACTCTACTATTACTACTACCACAACTACTACTACTAAACTAAACCACAACTAACCCACACTACTACTACTACCACAAACTACTACTACTAAACTACTACTATACTACTTTCTACAACTACCCACTACTACTACTACTACACTACTACTTTCTACTACTACTACGCCACAACAACACTACTATTACCTACTACCACAACTACTCCTACTAAATACTACCCCAACAAATACTACTACATTACTACTACCAAAAACTACTACTACTACTACTACACTACTACCTATTACTACCACAACAACAACTACTACTATTTACTACTACCACAACTACTACTACTACTACTACCAACCACAACTACTACTACTCACTACTTTCTAAACTACACTACTACACTACCACAACAACTACTTACTATTACACTACCACCAACTACTACTACCCAACCCCAACTACTACTACTACTCCACAACAACTACTACTACCACTAAATTTTACTACCACAACAACAACAACTACTACTACTACTACTACCACAACTACTACTACTACTACTACCCCAACTACTACTAACTACCACTACTACTACACTAACACAACAACAACAACAACTACTACTACTACTAAATAGTACTGCTAACAAACT
>NC_069427.1:15042924-15050424 GCF_026875155.1 Cherax quadricarinatus
ATATCATTGTGACCTTAGTCCTCCGGTATTGTGCTCTTACTGCTGTTCTACTAGTCTGGCTTGCGATGAACATCTCTAATAAAGATCCACTATACATATATATATATATATATATATATATATATTATATATATATAAATATATATATATATATATATATATATATATATATATATATATATATATATATATGTATATATATATAAGTCGTAAAGAGCAATTGTCAATGAATATAAAGAAAAGTGGATGGGGGGTTGTGAACCTTGATCCCAACGTTAACAGGTGCAGTGCTTTACCGCTGAGCTACGGGGTTTCTAATAAGAAATTTTACGGAAGGCACTATACGCTTAAAATTGAGCTCTGGAGGCACTCTGAAGGAGGGGTGAGGATGCTGCAGTCGGATGGTAAACTGATTGTGATATCGGAACACTTCTGGATGGACGGCGATTGAATGAATGATAGGGAATGTATTTTCTTATTCTTTGGGTCACCCTGCCTTTGCGGGAGACAGTCGTTGAGTTAATGCTAATGTATAACCCCTACGGGTTGAGTGCTTCCCCATGAATGTAACTACAACAACCATAAGAATTTAGAAATGAATCATTTACATTTATCTTATTAATTAATAAAAAAACAAAATCCTCTCTCTCAAATCCCTTAGATTTTAATAAGTGTGGCTGAGCCACACTCAGGAGAGTCATGCGTGATAGTAAGTGGTACGTAAACAAAAGAGCAGCGTGGCTCTCACTTATTGATTGCAACCTCTGTGTCAGCGAGGACATGCAACAGCTGCAGCAGCAGTTGTCTAGAGTACCGCTAGAGGGCAGGTGGTGTCCGGTAGGCTTTGTTACCTCACCTCTGTAAACAAACCCCCCACCCAGCATCCTCCCTTATACCACCCCTCCAACCCTCCCTCCCTCTCCCACTCCCTCCCCCAAATCACGTGAGCCGTAAATGCATATGCACCTCTCAGTGTATATACACTGAGAGTTTACTTTAATCCCTATTTTAGTGATTAAAATATTCTTGACGTGGTAAATATACGTTATATAAAGCCTTCAAGGCCCTCGTGTAGTCAGTGGACTTTAAATCCTCTACTAAGCAACATCTCTCAGTGTAAAGTATTCTTTACCAATGGTGAACAGGGTAAATGCAGCTTTAAGACTCTCGCGTAGTCGACTGACTTATAAACATGTCAAAACAATTAATCAACACTGCTGGTACACTTAATCTGCGTTAATGCAAGTCTTCTTATTAAATCTGGAAAGATGGATGTTGTGTTAGTGTGGCTGGCGTGGTACAATCAAACCTTCCTGCCAGGTGGAATACGGAAGCGGCCTTTTCGGGTGAACCCAGTCTGACTAAAGGAAGGCCCCGCTTATACAGCAGGTTAGGTTGTAAAGCGAATATCGCTGTAAATTAAAACAGCCTTTCTTCACTTTCAAAATATTAAGTGAGCAATAGCTTCAGCCCTAAAAAAAAAATCTTATACGGTACACACATTACTTACATTACAATATTTTTATCCTTAGTTTATAGTGATTAGTAAATATATTTATTGCAGGAAGTCTGAATAAATGAAGATTGAGTACACTTGAAAACCGCTGTATTAGCGAAGCGCCGTCAAGCGAAGCGCTGTAAAACGGGGCCCTCCTGTATATATATATATCGCTGTAATATATATATATATATATATATATATATATATATATTATATATATATATATATATATATATATATATATATATATATATACGTACAGTATACACAGTGAGGTGTATGTATACAGAGAGCTTACTTTAATCAGTTCTTCAGGTATTAAAGTATTTTTAATTAGTGGTGAACATATGCAGCCTCAATGACCCTTGTCTAGTAGATAGGCTTTAAACCCCATTAACAAACCATCCAAATAAATAAAGATAATTATGCAAGGCCTATTAAGGACGGTCCATAGCCAGAATAAGCCCCAAAAATTCAAATAATTTTTTTTCAAAAGACATTCTTGAGGTATCTCAAAAAATATAAACGTAAAGCTTCTAGAAGCTTCTTCATTATAATAATAACAGATAAAAAATTATATTATAATAATAGTAAGATAACTTTACCTAGTTTAAACTATTTTCACGCCATATTAATTCACACACAAAAATATATTTATCACTGTTTAAATGAAAATCATATTTTATGGCAGTTTTTTCTTGTTAAACCGAAACCATATGTGAAAAATAATAAAATAATAAATTATTATCTTTCTTCAGTATTGTCTATCTTAGAAATTATCTATGTTAAGAATTATATATCTTAGGAATTATCTATCTTAGGAATTATCTCTCTTAGGAATTATCTATCTTAGGAGTTATCTCTCTTAGGAATTATCTATCTTAGGAATTATCTAACGTAGGAATTATCTCTCTGAGAGCATCAATATACACTTTGAAGGAAGAATATCTAAGAAAACACTTAAATTATCCATCTATCCATTTTTAAAAAGGATTAAACTAATCCTGGATGAGTACAGGTAATATGCAGGTTTAAGGACTCTGGCTCAGTCGATTGGTTTTAAACCAGACTAATAAATAATGATGTTGCCTGGTTAATTGACCACAAACCTGAACACTAAAACTGGTCCATGGAATTTCGTGGTTTGTACAGTGACCAGAGAGGAAGAGGAAGAAGGAGGAGGAGGAGGAGAAGGAGGAGGAGGAGGAGAAGGAGGAGGAGGAGGAGCAGAAGAAGAAGAAGAAGAAGAAGAAGAAGAAGAAGAAGAAGAAGAAGAAGAAGAAGAAGAAGAAGAAGAAGAAGAAGAAGAAGAAGAAGAAGAACAACAACAACAACAACAACAACAACAACAACAACAACAACAACAACAACAACAACAACAACAACAATAACAACAACAACAACAACAACAACCAACAACAACAACAACAAGAGGAACAAGAACAAGAATAACAAGAACAAGAAGAACAAGAACAAGAAGAAGAACAAGAAGAAGAAGAACAAGAACAAGAAGAAGAAGAAGAACAAGAAGAAGAGTAACAACAATATACAAAAAAATGCATAGAAATTTCCACTCTGAAGTTATCCCACGATGAACAAAGTTATCCCACCATAACCAAAGTCATCCCATCATAACCAAAGTCATCCCATCATAACCAAAGTCATCCCATCATAACCAAAGTCATCCCATCATAACCAAAGTCATCCCATCATAACCAAAGTCATCCCATCATAACCAAAGTCATCCCACCATAACCAAAGTCATCCCATCATAACCAAAGTCATCCCATCATAACCAAAGTCATCCCATCATAACCAAAGTCATCCCACCATAACCAAAGTCATCCCATCATAACCAAAATCATCCCACCCATAACCAAAGTCATCCCATCATAACCAAAGTCATCCCATCATAACCAAAGTCATCCCATCATAACCAAAGTCATCCACACATAACCAAAGTCATCCCATCATAACCAAAATCATCCCACCATAACCAAAGTCATCCCATCATAACCAAAGTCATCCCATCATAACCAAAGTCATCCCATCATAACCAAAGTCATCCCATCATAACCAAAATCATCCCACCATAACCAAAGTCATCCCATCATAACCAAAGTCATCCCATCATAACCAAAGTCATCCCATCATAACCAAAATCATCCCATCATAACCAAAATCATCCCACCATAACCAAAGTCATCCCATCATAACCAAAATCATCCCACCATAACCAAAGTCATCCCATCATAACCAAAATCATCCCACCATAACCAAAGTCATCCCATCATAACCAAAATCATCCACCATAACCAAAATCATCCCAACATAACCAAAGTCATCCCACCATAACCAAAATCATCCCACCATAACCAAAGTCATCCCACCATAACCAAAATCATCCCACCATAACCAAAATCATCCCACCATAACCAAAGTCATCCCACCATAACCAAAATCATCCCACCATAACCAAAATCATCCCACCATAACCAAAATCATCCCACCATAACCAAAGTCATCCACCATAACCAAAATCATCCCACCATAACCAAAATCATCCCACCATAACCAAAGTCATCCCACCATAACCAAAATCATCCCACCATAACCAAAGTCATCCCACCATAACCAAAATCATCCCACCATAACCAAAGTCATCCCACCATAACCAAAATCATCCCACCATAACCAAAATCATCCCACCATAACCAAAATCATCCCACCATAACCAAAGTCATCCCACCATAACCAAAATCATCCCACCATAACCAAAATCAACCCACCATAACCAAAGTCATCCCACCATAAAAAAAATCATCCCACCATAACCAAAATCATCCCACCATAACCAAAGTCATCCCACCATAACCAAAATCATCCCACCATAACCAAAATCATCCCACCATAACCAAAGTCATCCCACCATAACCAAAATCATCCCACCATAACCAAAGTCATCCCACCATAACCAAAATCATCCCACCATAACCAAAATCATCCCACCATAACCAAAGTCATCCCACCATAACCAAAATCATCCCACCATAACCAAAATCATCCCACCATAACCAAAGTCATCCCACCATAACCAAAATCATCCCACCATAACCAAAATCATCCCACCATAACCAAAGTCATCCCACCATAACCAAAATCATCCCACCATAACCAAAGTCATCCCACCATAACCAAAATCATCCCACCATAACCAAAATCATCCCACCATAACCAAAGTCATCCCGCCGTAACCAAAATCATCCCACCATAACCAAAATCATCCCACCATAACCAAAGTCATCCCACCATTACCAAAATCATCCCACCATAACCAAAGTCATCCCACCATAACCAAAATCATCCCACCATAAACCAAAATCGTCCCACCATAACCAAAGCCATTCCACCATAACCAAAATCATCCCACCATAACCAAAATCATCCCACCATAACCAAAATCATCCCACCATAACCAAAGTCATCCCACCATAACCAAAGAGGAAAAAATATTAAGAGAATATAAAAAAAGTATATTGCCCAGAGATTTAAAAAAGAGAGGAGGAAGTCCGACTACTTGAAAAAAAGGCAGGTTTGAGCGAGGCCACGACTGAGATCACACTAAACTAATTGAAGTTGAACGAAAAAAATTCTGGATAACAGCCAGAATTTAGGTGAAAAGGAATTACTAGTGGATTATATTCTGAAAAAAAAATATGCGAGTAAAATGAAGAAGAAGATTTGTGAATATTTCTGTAGAGGAGATGAGAGGTGTGAGAGAGACGTAAGGAGAGATGGAGGTGTGGAGAAGACAGAGGGAGAGATGGAGGTGTGGACGAGACAGAGGGAGAGATGGAGGTGTAGAAGAGAAAAAGGAAGGGATGGAGGTGTAGAAGAGACAAAGGAAGGGATGGAGGTGTAGAAGAGAAAAGGAAGGGATGGAGGTGTAGAAGAGAAAAAGGAAGGGATGGAGGTGTAGAAGAGAAAAAGGAAGGGATGGAGGTGTAGAAGAGAAAAAGGAAGGGATGGAGGTGTAGAAGAGACAAAGGATGGGATGGAGGTCACCTATAACAATCGTCTAACACTTCCACATAACTATCAAGATCACTGCAAATTATAGAACCGAACTGTAATATACATATCATTAATATAATTATTCTTATAATGGAAGTGCTCAACCCGTAGGGGCCATACCGCCCCTGGGGCACGGAAAGCATTCAGGATCGATGCATTGAAGGGAGGACAACTCCAATTCCCTGGATGAAAAGCCCCCTCACAGGCATCAAGGGACCTCCCTGGATGACCCTTATTATCAACATAAAATATTAACCTCTGACATTAATGACATCAAAGAACTCGAGAACATTACTAAAATGCAATAAAAATTCTGGCTTTATTAATTATGCTTACGGGAAGGATTATTATTTTTATTATCATTATTATTATTATTATTATTATTATTATTATTATTATTATTATTATTAGTTTTATTACTTATTATTATTATTATTATTAGTTTTATCATTTTTTATTTTATTATTATTATTATTACTAGTTTTATTATTTTTTTATTTATTATTATTATTATTATTATTATTATTATTATTATTATTATTATTATTATTATTATTATTATTATTATTATTATTATTATTATTATTATAGGTGTAAATGATAATGGGAGCCCTTTGATTGAACTTTGTATAGAAAGGGGTTTAGTTATAGGTAATACATATTTTAAGAAAAAGAGGATAAATAAGTATACAAGATATGATGTAGGGCGAAATGACAGTAGTTTGTTGGATTATGTATTGGTAGATAAAAGACTGTTGAGTAGACTTCAGGATGTACATGTTTATAGAGGGGCCACAGATATATCAGATCACTTTCTAGTTGTAGCTACACTGAGAGTAAAAGGTAGATGGGATACAAGGAGAACAGAAGTATCAGGGAAGATAGAGGTGAAGGTTTATAAACTAAAAGAGGAGGTAGTTAGGGTAAGATATAAACAGCTATTGGAGGATAGATGGGCTAATGAGAGCATAGGCAATGGGGTCGAAGAGGTATGGGGTAGGTTTAAAAATGTCGTGTTAGAGTGTTCAGCAGAAGTTTGTGGTTACAGGAAAGTGGGTGCGGGAGGGAAGAGGAGCGATTGGTGGAATGATGATGTAAAGAGAGCAGTAAGGGAGAAAAAGTTAGCATATGAGAAGTTTTTACAAAGTAGAAGTGATGCAAGGAGGGAAGAGTATATGGAGAAAAAGAGAGAGGTTAAGAGAGTGGTGAAGCAATGTAAAAAGAGAGCAAATGAGAGAGTGGGTGAGATGTTATCAACAAATTTTGTTGAAAATAAGAAAAAGTTTTGGAGTGAGATTAACAAGTTAAGGAAGCTAGAGAACAAATGGATTTGTCAGTTAAAAATAGGAGAGGAGAGTTATTTAAAAGGAGAGTTAGAGGTATTGGGAAGATGGAGGGAATATTTTGAGGAATTGTTAAATGTTGATGAAGATAGGGAAGCTGTGATTTCGTAAATAGGGCAAGGAGGAATAACATCTTGTAGGAGTGAGGAAGAGCCAGTTGTGAGTGTGGGGGAAGTTCGTGAGGCAGTAGGTAAAATGAAAGGGGGTAAGGCAGTCGGGATTGATGGGATAAAGATAGAAAATGTTAAAAGCAGGTGGGGATATAGTTTTGGAGTGGTTGGTTTCAATTATTTAATAAATGTATGGAAGAGGGTAAGGTACCTAGGGATTGGCAGAGAGCATGCATAGTTCCTTTGTATAAAGGCAAAGGGGACAAAAGAGAGTGCAAAAATTATAGGGGGATAAGTCTGTTGAGTATACCTGGTAAAGTGTATGGTAGAGTAATTATTGAAAGAATTAAAAGTATACTGAGAATAGGATAGCAGATGAACAAGGAGGCTTTAGGAAAGGTAGGGGGTGTGTGGACCAGGTGTTTACAGTGAAACATATAAGTGAACAGTATTTAGATAAGGCTAAAGAGGT
>NC_069427.1:15057924-15072924 GCF_026875155.1 Cherax quadricarinatus
TGGGGACCCAGCAAGGTTACATTGGGACCCAACAAGGTGATAGCAGTAATGCACAACCCACCATTAAACAGTAGAAGGTCAAAGCAAAAATACAGCTATAATAAAGTGATAGTGGATACCATAGAAGAAGTAGCGAAAAGCCCACAAGAGAAATGAATGGATTATGGTCTCATGGAAGACTATAACTACAAGGAAACAGACTGTGAAAACTGGAAGCCGCACAAGGAACCGAGAACGTGGAAGACTGACCTGGTGAGGGCGATGATAGACAACTTCATGTCCCAACATATTAGGGATATAACCAGAAACAATGAAAGAAGGGACCGAACCACTAAGATTAGACTAAATATTTACTATAAGTGAATCAGACGTAAGTGCAACACCATATGAGAGGTCCCAGGGTGCTAGCGACCCCATGGTACCAGCGACGCTAGAGTGCTTAGCGGCCCCAGGGTACTAGCGACACTAGAGTGCTAGCAACCCCAGGGTTCTAGCGACTCCAGGGTGCTACCGACCCCAGGGTTCTAGCGACCCCAGGGTTCTAGCGACCCCAGGGTGATAGTGACTCCAGGGTGCTAGCGGCCCCAGGGTTCTAGCGACCCCAGGGTGCTAGCGACAACAGGGTTCTAGCGACTCCAGGGTGCTAGCGACCCCAGGGTTCTAGCGAACCCAGGGTGATAGCGATCCCAAGGTGTTAGCTAGCCCAGGGTGCTAGCGAACCCATGGTACAAGCGACGCTAGAGTGCTAGCGACCCCAGGGTACTAGCGACCCCAGGGTGCTGGCGGCCCCAGGGTGCTAGCGACAACACAATTCTGAATTTTTAATACACTGTGGCAGTAAAGACAGAGAAAAATTTAAGAAGGGGGAGGTAGAAACCAGACTTCGATAAGAGGAGACTTCACGAGACAATTGCTGAACGGAATTCTTGAATAAAGTTTGAACCGGAAAGGTGATGAAGGAAGAGGATAAATTCATAGATAAGAGGCAAAAATAAGAACAGAATTAACCCATGGTTTACCCAGAGATGCAGAGAGACAAAAGCTAGGAGAAAGGAGCATGGAAAAAAAATAAAAAAAACGACGGTGAGCAGAAAACAGAGAAGCAAGCAAAAAAAAAAAAAAAAACAGAAATGTATATTCTCCTTTGAGAAGACAGGATGAGCGGCAGTTTGAGAATGACATAGCATCACAAGCCAGATCTGAACCTATGTCACCAATCAGTCACATTAAAGGAAGGCTGAAGTAAAGGACCAGACAATAAGACTGTACAAAGAAGGAGACCATACAGGAAATTACCAGGAAGTCTGCGAGGAGCTGAGAAAAGACTAGAAGCAGATGTGTTAGAAGGAAATTGAGGCATTTCCAGACAGTCAAACCGAACGAGTTACACCACTGAGAAATGAACAAACAATACACACACAACATGACAACATGAGTAGAGGTAAGAAAAAACTAACGAGTGAAATACCTGGAACGCCATGAGGCCAGATAATAACTATTTAGAGGTTTTGAAAGAGGGAGCTGGAGTACAGTACCTCCCACTAGCAGAAACTGGTGAAGGTGTGGAAGACAGCAAACATAGTCACAGTTTTTAAGAAAAGGGACAGGAAGCTGGAAATGAAAAGTAACTATGAGACAAAAAGTTATCAGATTAATACCAATGAAAGATACCGTCTGGGTTTACCTAACCATCAGCTCAAAGTCTTTACTCGGAAATTTCTCTGATTACACACAGCAAGAGCAAATAATGTGATATTACATGTTTATTTTCGCCACTTTTTGAGAGCTAATGTATACTTACAAAGTATATATACAGAATCTGCCAAAGTATATATACATAACCGACCAATATCAGTTGGTTTTAACTAACCCTTCACAAACCCTCTCCATCCCTACCCCATTCCTTCCTCACTCCCCCATCTCAAACCTTCTAGCCATCCCCTCTCTATCCTCTAGCTATCTCCTCCCAATCTTCACCCTAATTCCTTCCCATCTTTTCCATTCAGCTGCCACACACTGCGGAAGGATTCAGTTTTAATTCTACTCTAATCAACTATACCAGCAATCCCTTTCAGGCTAACACTGTAATATGCCTCGTGGGGAGGTCTGTGGTGATGTGGGTGAACAACTCTGACTCCTGGAAACTAAAACTACCTCACTCTCCTCAGATGTAATACTACTTCTAATAATAATAAAAAATAATAATAATAATAATAATAATATAATAATAATATAATAATAATAAATAATAATAAAATAAAAACAGCGAAAATTTACTGCTACTACTACTACACTACTATATTACATTATTACACTATATACTATACTACTACTACTACACTATACTACCTAATTACTATATACTAACTATACTTCTTTACTACAAACTACTACTTACTACTTCCTCTACTACTATCTACTACCTACTACTCCTACTACTTCTAACTACTTATTTTACTATACTACTACTACTACACTACTACTATAATAATAATTAATAATAATAATAATAATATAAAATACTAATATAAATTAATATGTATAATAATAATCTGATGTGTGGCTGCTCCACTCATGTCGGGAACGTGTGTTAATACCTGGAAAGCTCCCATTGTGTATTCACAGGTGCAGGAGAGAAAGAGAGAGTTTAATTAATTTTGCAAAGTTGACATAATGGGGCTTTGTGTCGAGATGAAAAAAAAAGTCTGCGCAAACTGCCAGCCGGGTTTCATTTGTCATTACTACTGTTCGCAATATTATTTTTTTTTTTTTAAATCGTGGAATAATGAGTGACTTTGTGTGTACATTTTGTTTTTAGGCTTGTCGAGTTGTTATTGATAAAGCAGAACGTTTAATGAGTTAGAAAGAGGCGCGCGCGCACGCACGCACACTGGGGAATGGAGTGGCAGAGGTCAGATACATTACGTGGCTTTAGGAAGAGGTACGATAAGGCTTTCGAAGCCAGGAGCCAAGACTCGACCCCTGCAAACAAAATTGGTCTAGTTTACACAACAGCTGTTGATTTTTGTTGCAAAATTTCAACGAGATGAAGTTAATTTTTACCAGCTGAAGTTGAAGCCAGAGTGAATAAACTAAAGCTAACGTGAATAACCTAAAGCTAGAGTGAAGTAACTAAAACCAGAGTGACGTAGCTAAAGCCAGAGTGACGTAGCTAAAGCCAGAGTGACGTAGCTAAAGCCAGAGTGACGTAGCTAAAGCCAGAGTGAATAAACTAAAGCCAGAGTGAAGAAAACTAAAGCTAGAGTGAAGTAACTAAAACCAGAGTGACGTAGCTAAAGCCAGAGTGAAGAAAACTAAATCTAGAGTGAAGTAACTAAAACCAGAGTGACGTAGCTAAAGCCAGAGTAAAGAAAACTAAAGCCAGAGTGAAGTAACTAAAACCAGAGTGACGTAACTAAAGCCAGAGTGAAGTAACTAAAGCCAGAGTGAATAAACTAAAGCCAGAGTGAAGTAACTAAAGCCAGAGTGAATAAACTAAAGCCAGAGTGAAGTAACTAAAGCCAGAGTGAAGAAAATTAAAGCTAGAGTGAAGAAAACAAAGAATAAACTAAAGCCAGAGTGAAGTAACTAAAACCAGAGTGACGTAACTAAAGCCAGAGTGAATAAACTAAAGCCAGAGTGAAGTACCTAAAGCCAGAGTGAAGTAACTAAAGCTAGAGTGAAGAAAACAAAGAATAAACTAAAGCCAGAGTGAATAAACTAAAGTCAGAGTGAAGTAACCAAAGCCGGAGTGAAACAAGAGTTACGTGAATCTGGGAACAAAAAAAAATAATGAACAAGTGAGTGAGAAAAGAAAAATTGTGGGTAAACAGCTTCAAGTTTCCAACTCAACTGAAAGATTCACCACCACATTTGTTTACACTGACGACATACCAGAGCTTGTCTGTTTGTTTACACTGAGAATACCAGTGCTTGTTGTTGTTTACACTGACGACATACCAGTGTTGTCTGTTAGTTACATGAGACATACCAGAGCTTGTCTGTTTGTTTACACTGACGACATACCAGTGCTTGTCTGTTTGTTTACACTGACGACATACCAGTGCTTGTCTGTTTGTTTACACTGACGACATACCAGTGCTTGTCTGTTTGTTTACACGGGACGAATACCAGTGCTTGTCGTTGTTTACATGACGAACATACCAGTGCTTGTCTGTTTGTTTACACTGACGACATACCAGTGCTTGTCTGTTTGTTTACACTGACGACATACCAGAGCTTGTCTGTTTGTTTACACTGACGACATACCAGTGCTTGTCTGTTTGTTTACACTGACGACGTACCAGTGCTTGTCTGTTTGTTTACACTGACGACATACCAGTGCTTGTCTGTTTGTTTACACTGACACATACCAGTGCTTGTCTGTTTGTTTACACTGACGACATACCAGTAGCTTGTCTGTTTGTTTACACTGACGACATACCAGTGCTTGTCTGTTTGTTTACACTGACGACATACCAGTGCTTGTCTGTTTGTTTACACTGACGACATACCAGTGCTTGTCTGTTTGTTTACACTGACGACATACCAGTGCTTGTCTGTTTGTTTACACTGACGACATACCAGTGCTTGTCTGTTTGTTTACACTGACGACATACCAGTGCTTGTCTGTTTGTTTACACTGACGACTTTACCAGTGCTTGTCTGTTTGTTTACACTGACGACTACCAGTGCTTGTCTGTTTGTTTACACTGACGACGTACCAGTGCTTGTCTGTTTGTTTACACTGACGACATACCAGTGCTTGTCTGTTTGCTTACACTGACGACGTACCAGTGCTTGTCTGTTTGTTTACATTTACGATACCCTTGATACCTTTGAAGAGTTTCACTACTCTCGGAGCCCGGCCATAGACCAGGCTTGTCTGGTGCTTGCCTGGTCAACCAGGCTGTTGCTGCTGGAGGCTCGCTGCCCAACATATCCATCACAGCCTGGTTGATCTGGCATCTGGTGAAGATACTTGTCCAGTTTCCTCTTGAAGGCTTCTACACTTGTTCCAGCTGTATTTCTGATATCATCTGATAAGATGATATCAGAAATACAGCTGAATAGTCGATATCGATATCGATAGACGATACAGCAGTGTTTTGTTTACAGTGACGACGTAGCACTGTTTGTCTGTTTACACTGACGACGTAGCAATGTTTGACTGTTTACACTGACGATGCAGAAGCTTTTTTCTGTTTACACTGACGACGTAGTAGTGCTTGTCTCTTTACACTGACGACGTAGCAGTGCTTAGAATTCGCAGTGCTGTCAGTGTAGCAGTGTTGAAAAGGTACACAGCTGTCAGTCTGGCATTATGAAGATACATAACATAACTTCTTTGAGCGAAACGTCACCCAAAGGAAGGTTTTCTCTTACATACAAGTCTGAATATGGATGGTAATTTACACGGGTGCATTCACTCAATACATCTTTATTGAAGTACGTTTCGGTCCTAGGACGCTGGTCATCTCAACTGCTTACTCTGAAGTGATCAAGTGATCAGAAAATGTGTCTTTTAAACTAGTGCATAAGCGTCCACTTTCCTCAGGTTGTCAATAGTCACTGTCCTTGTTACTACCTGTGTGTGTTGTACCATCCTGACAACTGTCTCTCCGTTAATCCATCCTGACGACTGTTATCCTGACGACAGTCTTTCCATTAATCCATCCTAATGACTGTTATCCTGACAACTGTCTCTCCATTAATCCATCCTGACGACTGTCTCTCCATTAATCCACTGTATAATTGCTTACAAATACGACCCCGGGGGTAGTGGCATGTAATATGAAACGAAGTGAGGGGGATATACGACCCCGGGTAAGTGTCATTCAGTAAGAAACGATGGAAAGAATATATTAATGCCAGAATTGTCACATTTCTGACCAAAACAATGTAGGGAGAAAACACCTCATCCAGAGGTGTTGAGTTGTTCCAGCTCATAGATTTGTTGAGTGCTAGGGATATCCACGGGACAGAAGGCGCACAGATAATGAGATGTAATGAAGATAAATGCGATGCAAATGGTAAATGCCACAAGAGGAAAATGGAATGCCTCAGTGTGATAATTAGTAAACGACTTTTCCATTAATAATAACATCAACGGGGTCGTGGAAAAAATCTTATAATGCGACACTTGCAATATCTCCAGCTACTGTACATGTATGGTTTATAATACCGACAAGATGAAGCATTAGACACATGCACAATATCTGGGTACGTTCATCTGTAGACGTTTAGCCCTCCATTGGATTTATCAATACAAATACAAGGACATAATGGGAAGACTGTAGAACTGGATACAAAAAAAATGAGGTGATCAGTCCCACAGCCTTGGCGTTGATGTTCTTGTATTGTACTGATAAAGTCACTGGTCGGCGAAACGTCTACAAAAACAGATACACCAGATGTTGCATGTGTCTTATTCTTCATCTTCATTTTCTATTCATCTTTACTTTCACTTTCTCTTTACATTCTTCCTTCTCTTCACTTTCTCCTGATTGTCTTCTCTTCCTTCCTTCCTTCCTTCCTCTTCCTTTCTTTCTTTCTTTCTTCCTTCCTTCCTCCCTTCCTTCCTTCCTTCCTTCCTTCCTCATTTCTTCCTTCCTCCCTTCCTTCCTTACTTCCATTCTTCTTTCCTTCTTCCTTCCTTCCTTCCTTCCTTCCTTCCTTCCTTCCTTCCTTCCTTCCTTCCTTCCTTTTCCTTCCTTACTTCCATCCTTCTTTCCTTCCTTCTTCATTCCTTCATTCCCTTTCATTCCTTCCTTCCTTCCTTCCTTCCTTCCTTCCTTCCTTCCTTCCTTCATTCCTTCATTCCTTCCCTTTCTTCCTTCCTACATTCGTATTCATTCCCTTCCTTCCTTCCTTCCTCCTTCCTTCCTTCCTTCCTTTCCTTCTACCACGTTGCTACCACCATCCGCCTCGCTCATCCCATCTTTCTGATAACCACAACAATTTCGGTTAATAGTAAAAGAATCATATCTGGATGACACTAACCAACGACCCCGCTTAACCGAACGTCACATATTATCCGACCGATTTACAAGCAGGCACCCGATTAACCGAATCATCCAGGCGCGAGACCGATTAAACGGTCCCTTCATTCACCAGGATCCCATTATACACGACGCTGAACACGAAAGGAACAGTTCAACGGCAAGTGGAACACGCTTTAATGGTACAACTCACATGTCTTATTAAACCAGTTCAGAATCGACATAGTTATCGGTTATTGTGGATTTAGATACCAGTTATCGTGGATTTAGTTATCAGTTATCGTGGATTTAGTTATCAGTTATCGTGGATTTAGTCATCAGTTATCATGGATTTAGTTTTCAGTTATCGTGGATTTAGTTATCAGTTATCGTGGATTTAGTTACCAGTTATCGTGGATTTTGTTATCAGTTATCGTGGATTTCGTTACCAGTTATCGTGGATTTAGTTATCAGTTATCGTGGATTTAGTTATCAGTTATCGTGGATTTAGTTATCAGTTATCGTGGATTTAGTTACCAGTTATCGTGGATTTAGTTATCAGTTATCGTGGATTTAGTTATCAGTTATCGTGGATTTAGTTACCAGTTATCGTGGATTTAGTTATCAGTTATCGTGGATTTAGTTATCAGTTATCGTGGATTTGTTACCAGTTATCGTGGATTTAGTTATCAGTTATCGTGGATTTAGTTACCAGTTATCGTGGATTTAGTTATCAGTTATCGTGGATTTAGTTACCAGTTATCGTGGATTTAATTATCAGTTATCGTGGATTTCGTTACCAGTTATCGTGGATTTAGTTATCAGTTATCGTGGATTTAGTTATCAGTTATCGTGGATTTAGTTACCAGTTATCGTGGATTTAGTTCCAGTTATCGTGGATTTAGTTATCAGTTATCGTGGATTTAGTTATCAGTTATCATGGATTTGAGTTCCTTGATGCTAGTGAAGGGCTCTTGATCTCAGCATTTAGAGGTACCCTTCAAATTCTCGAGGCGCTGTGTGACCATCCAGGCTTAGCGCTTCCCCGAGATGGTGATGATGATGATGCTGATAATAATAATAATAATAATAATAATAATAATAATAATAATAATAATAATAATAATAATAATAATAATAATAATAATAATAATAATAATAATAATATAAATAATAATAAATAAAAAATAATAATAATAATAATAATAATAAAAATAATAGATAAATAATAATAAGAATAATAATAATAATAATAATATATAAATAAGTATATGGGAAGAGAAAGTATGTGAGAGAGAGGAGAGAAAGATGATATAAAGGAGAGAAGAGGGGAGAGAGAGAGAGATGAGAGAGAGAGAGAGAGAGAGAGAGAGAGAGAGAGAGAGAGAGAGAGGAGAGAGAGAGAGGAGAGAGAGAGAGAGAGAGAGAGAGAGAGAGAGAAGAGAGAGGAAGAGAGAGAGAGAGAGAAGAGGAAGGAGAGAGAGAGAAGAAATTACTCAATTAATTTTTTTTCTTTATTAAATTTTTTAGTTTGTATGAGGTATGGAGAACAAGGCGAGAGAAAATAACGAGGTCACAACTTGGGCCCTGAGACACAAGGGTTGACCTGGTTTACATGTCTATAGAGGCGGCAGGAGAGAAGGTCAGAGGTCAGAGCGGCTGTGTTGGGGCCGCCCCTCCTGGCTGACACTGACACGGGGGTTATTGGCGAACTGCCGACCTCATCTCCCCGGTGACCTTTGACCTCATCTTCTTCCCTCCTCCCCCGTGAGACAAGAGACCTCGTAATCTCTACCTTTCCATTACTCTATCTCGACAACGATACCTCCCTCCATCCCGCCTCTCCTTTCTTCCTCCATCTCACCTCTAACTTTCTCCCTCATCCCTCCTCTCCCTTTCTCTCTCCATCCTTTTGTAGTCTCTCTTTGTTTTTCTCGTGTCTGTCCCTCTCCCTCATCAGCACGAATTCCTTCCTTCCCTCCCAACCTCATTGTTCTAGCCTCCCTTACCATCCTTCCCTCCCTACCTCACTCTCCCTGCCTAATTCCCTTACCATCCTCCCCTTCCTACCTCACTATCCCTGCCTCCTTCCCTTACAATTCTTCCCTCCCAACCTCACTCTCCCTGCCTACCTCCCTTACCATCCTTCCCTCCCTACATCACTCTCCCAGCCTCCCTCCCTAACCATCCTCCTCCCCCTGCCTCACTTCTACTAGCTACACGCAGGACAACATTTCAGAAGGCAGGTCATTCTTAGTTCAGCTTCAGTTTGTAATGTTAACCAACATTCATCACATACGCTGTTGTCTTCCTTATTTCCTTCCCTTTCATAACGTTGAAAATTTTATTGACCATCAAATATTGCATTTTTATTGCTGCTGCTGCTGCTTCGTTGCTGCTGTATTCACCGCAGCTTCAGCTGCACTGTTGCTGCTGCTGCATTTGTTGCCTATGCGGCGAATGCACTGCTGTTGCTAGTGCTCTTGCTGTTGCAGTTGTCTTCTGCTGTTGTTGCTACGGCTGTACAGTTGTTGATGTTGCCACTGCTGCAGCTGCTTCTGTAATTGTTGCCAGTGCTGCATCTGCTTCTGTTGTTGCTTGCCACTGCCGCAGCTGCTTCTGTTGTTGTTGCCAGTGCTGCATCTGCTTCTGTTGTTGTTGCCACTGCTGCAGCTGCTTCTGTTGTTGCTACCCCTGCTGCAGCTGTAGTGATCTTCTTGCAGCAGTTTATACTGCTACACATTATCACGGAGACCAGCTGAAATGTTTGTCATACAACCCTATTGTATGTTTATGTAAATATGTACATAAACGTATGTATATATATATATATATATATATATATATATATATATATATATATTATATATATATATATATATATAATATTATAATATATATATATATATATATAATATATATATATATAAAATATATATATATATATATATGTAAAACACTAATGCAGTTATATACAGCATTAAGGATTTATATCAGAAAATTAGCAAGGCTCCTAGCGGGTGAGTCAAGGCTTGGCCACAACTCTTCGTCATTCCCGTCAGAGATAATTAAAGCGCTTCTTCCCTGGAGGTCGGAAGACGCTCTCCAGGGCTGGAGGAAAGGTCCGATCCTCCATTCTGCGCTGGTTTAAAGCAAAATGAAAAACGGGAAGACGTAATTTATTGTTTTTGTTTTTTTTTTGAGTTCTGAAGGAATGCTTATGTCCTTTTATTTGCATTACGCATTGTTTTGGATATTATTGCTGCTCCTTCTTCTTTACTTCTTGTTTTATCAGATACAAGTGACTGAATTCCATGACCTTCTCCCCGTTCATATTCTTCCACTATTTTAACTCGGTTTCACTCACATTCAAGATTCTTATATTATTATTATTATATTATTATATATTATATTTTTTATATTATTATTATTATTATTATTATTATTATTATTATTATTATTATTATTATTATTATTATTATTAATACTATTAATTATTATTATTGCTATTATTATTATTATTGATTATTATTGATTATTATTATTATTATATTATTATTATATATTATATATTAGTAGTATTATATTGCATTAGTATTATTTTTATTATTATTATTATTAATACTATTATTATTATTGTTATTATTATTATTATTATTATTATTATTATTATTATTATATTATTATTATTATTATTATTATTTATTATTATTATTGATTATTTTTATTATTATTTAATTTATTATTTTATTATTACTATTATTATTTTATTTACAGGCCCTTGGACACTATCCCCATCGGGGCTCTTATCTTGGTTCAATACATTACCTCTATCAGCCTTATCTCACAGACCAACCAGACAATATTTTTCATCAGAATTAGCAAACTTTTCCAATCAATTGGACGAGTTCTAAATTTGGAATTCAAAACTGAAAGAGATATAATTTCTGGATAAAAACTGTAAATAGGCAACAGTATTTTATAGTGAGGATAAGCCATGTCTAGCTGGGCTAGCTGGCTTTATTAGCCAGTCCAGCTGGATTTACTAATCAAGTCTGCTGGTCTCACTTCATTCGGATATGTGAAGTTAGCTCTAAGTAAGAGCTGCTTTCGTGAGCCTTAACGAGGAAAAATTTAAGGTTTTATAATTAGCGTTATTTATGGCCCTCTTGTAAGCAGCTGCATCATGCGGTTCTCGCCTGGTCATCATGCACTTGAAGGTCCTCGAGAACAGTCACGCTGGGACTGGTGTAGCAACTTAACAGGGAAACCTGGGGAGCTCAATCAAAACTACAAGACAGAATAACCAGTAGGGATAAGGCGTGGTCCGACACACAAGATACTCGGATTAGCAAGAGACTCTGGAAGGAGTAATGGAACACAGATGATATCTCAAGACGCAGAAGAGAAACCACAATATTAGGGAAGGAAAATTCACTCAAGGCTACGTAAGATTTGTCAGGAAACAAGACAAAGGCCTCTTGACTCGGGTTCTTGCTGCATGGTGACCCACCACATAAGATTTTGGTTATTTGGCCGAAGCCTTCTCCTGACTTAAATGTCCAGTCTCAAATAGCTGGATAAGATTATATCCTGTATTGTGTAATACATGACAAACATACCTTGAGATCATTAGACAGAAAACAGATTTAATGGGAACTATAATCAACAGATTTTTAAGCAAAACAAAACAAAACATGAAAGTGGGTTCCTTGATGCCTGTGGGAGGCTCTTGATTCAAGGAACCGGCCCATCTCTTCCAATGACCGAACTTGAATACCCTTTTCCTTAAGACGCTATATAATTCAAACAATGTAATAATAATAATAATAAAAATAAAAATATAATAAAAAAATAAAAATAATAATTAAAAATTTAATATAATAATTAATAATAAAAAAATATTAATAATAATAATAATTAATAATAATTATAAAATAAAAATAATAATAATAAAATAATAAAAAATTTAATAATAATAATAATAATTCACCAAAAAAAACTGCAAAAAAAAAACTTTCTGTACTTTCATAAGGAATTAAGAAAAAAGGCAATAAGCAGGAAGAACTCTTGGTACAACAAAATAAAGACATGAGTCACTAGAGGGAACTTTGGTACAACAAATAAGAACATGAGGTCCTAAGAAAACCTCTTGGTACAACAAATAAGAACATGAGGTCACTAAGATGAACTCTTGGTACAACAAATAAGAACATGAGGTCACTAAGATGAACTCTTGGTACAACAAATAAGAACATGAGGTCACTAAGATGAACTCTTGGTACAACAAATAAGAACATGAGGTCACTAAGATGAACTCTTGGTACAACAAATAAGAACATGAGGTCACTAAGATGAACTCTTGGTAAAACAAATAAAACATGAGGTAAACTAAGATGAACTCTTGGTACAAAAATAAAAAACATGAAGGTCACTAAGATAAACTCTTGGTACAACAATATAAGAACTGAGGTCACTAAGATGAACTCTTGGTACAAACAAATAAGAACTTTGAGGTCACTAAGATGAAATTTGGTAACAACAAATAATAACATGAGGTCACTAAAGAAATTTCTTGGTCCCAAAATAAAACATGAGGCACTAAGATGAACTCTTGGTACAACAAATAAGAACATGAGGTCACTAAGATGAACTCTTGGTACAACAAATAAGAACATGAGGTCACTAAGATGAACTCTTGGTACAACAAATAAGAACATGAGGTCACTAAGATAAACCCCTTTGGGTACAACAAATAAGAACATGAGGTCACTAAGATGAACTTTTTGGGTACAACAAATAAGAACATGAGGTCATAAGATAACTTGGTACAAAAATAAGAACATGAGGCCCAACTAAGATGAAACTCTTGGAACAACAAATAAGAAACATGAGGTCACCTAAGATGAATCCTTGGAAAACAACAAATAAGAACATGAGGTCAAAGATGAACTCTTGGTACAACAAATAAGAAAAGGGGTTTCTCAAGATGAACTCTTGGTAAACAAATTTAAAAACCATGAGGTCACTAAGATGAACTCTTGGTACAACAAATAAGAACATGAGGTCACTAAGATGAACTCTTGGTACAACAAATAAGAACATGAGGTCACTAAGATGAACTCTTGGTACAACAAATAAAACAGGGGAGGTCACTAGATGAACTTTGGTACAACAAAAAAAGAACATGGGTCACTAGATGAACCTTGGTACAACAAAAAGAAACAGAGGTCATAAATGACTCTTGGTAAAAAACAAATAAGAACATGAGGTCACTAAGATGAACTCTTGGTACAACAAATAAGGAAAACCTGAGAGCATCATTCCAAATAACAAAAGAATATGGTGCAGAAAAATACATTAGAAATATTTCTTCGCAATCAGTGAAGAAGACAGCTGGAATGGTCTCATGGAAGAAGCAGTGTATCCTACAACTTCTGGAAAACTTAATGTGTTATTATTATATATTATTATATATCACAGTAAGTTTAAAAAAGTGGGATTTATTCAGCACAAGTAGTAGTGGAGGCTCGAGCCTCCGTCCATAATTCGTGAGAAAGACTGACTGCTCTGACTGTAATAAATGAGCTTTTTTCTCCTATTTAATGTAACTTTCGTGCTTCTGTATGTACAGTTTTTCTTCTTTGTTACATTTTTTCTTCTCTATGCACCTGCATTTGAGGTAAATAAGGGAAACTTTTTAAGTTCATGACAAATTCAGTTTATAAGACACCAAGAAGCCCCGATTACTTAATGTAAACACGAAGAAGAAGGCACCTCGAAGAAGCCGAAAAAAAAAGAGGGGTTTGGGAAAAAAAATAAAAAACGGGGGGAAATAACACTGTTCCTGCAATTAAAATAAAAATTTTTAAACACTACTTAGAAGACAAATGAGCGAGAAAACACAACCACAGTTTTCAGAGGAGAAAATTTTTGCCTAAATTAAAAGAAAATGGCATTAATCTTTATACTCTGCAGTCGAGACGGTGCTTTGATGACTCTCATTATCTCCTCAGTCGCCATGATTGTTATTCATTACAATATTTTGTTATTTTTTCACAAGTTTTACTAACCACCCCGACCCCACCACCCAATATATATATAATATATATATAATTTATATATATTATATATTATATATATATATATAATATAATATATTATATATATTATATATTTTCGTGTTTGACATTACAAGAACTCATTTTAATATTAGTGTTTTATAAAATTTTCTTATACGTTTAAAGATACATATTTTTCATTCATGTTAATGGTAAAAATAATAATTTGTACCAAAAGCACCTTAGGGAAACTTACCCTTAATTATAACAAAGCAATTAATAGCTAATTCTAAGTAATATATTTTATTTTAAGTTTGCAGTATTTAATAATTAAACAAACACAATGGGAATATATTTTTTTCGTTAGGTTCAGAATTTATTTTTGCGAATTATTGCATACACAATTTTCGCTTGCCTTATTCGGCAAGAAGAGCGTTGTATATAGCCCAAATAGAATTTTACTATTCGAACTGTTATCATTATTATTATTATTATTATTATTATTATTTTATTTATTATTTTTATTATTTTTTTATTATTATTATTTTTTTATTATTTTTTATTATTATTTTTTTTTTTTTAATTTTTTTTTTAAATATAAATTAAAAAGGAAAAAAAAAAAAAATTTGGGAAATGGGTTCTTAAAGAAAATGGTATTTCCGTCTTGAAGCAAATCACAATTTAGAAGATACCCGCCCTTGATAAACGTTACCCACCCTTGATAATCAGATTACCCGACCCTTTATAATCAAATTTCCCGACCCTTGATAATCAAATTTCCCACCCCTTTATAATAGATTACCCGACCCCGATAATCGTAACCCCCCCCTTGATAACAATTTCCACCCTTGATAATCAGTTTTCCCACCTTGAAATCGTTTTCCCACCCTTGATAAACAGAACCCGACCCTTGATAATCAATTACCCCCCTTGATAATCAGATTACCCCCCCTTGAAAT
>NC_069427.1:15080424-15115424 GCF_026875155.1 Cherax quadricarinatus
AGCTCAAAACCACATGATCGCTGGCCCCAAGGGGTCTTCATATGTGATGTCCTCAATATCTGCACTACTCAAGGTGAATACTAAGTCCAGTCTTGCTGGTTCATCCTCTCCTCTCTCTCTTGTAGTGTCCCTTACGTGTTGTACATGAAGTTTTCCAGTACCACCTCCATCATCTTAGCCCTCCATGTATCTTGGCCCCCATGTGGCTCCAAGTTCTCCCATTCGATCTCCTTGTGGTTAAAGTCGCCCATGATCAGGAGCTTTGCCCTGCATGCATGAGCTCTTCTGGCCACTGCAGCCAGTGTGTCAACCATCGCTCTATTGCTCTCGTCATACTCTTGCCTTGGCCTCCTGCTGTTCTGTGGTGGGTTATACATCACTGCAATTATCACCTTGGGACCACCAGAGTGAAGCGTTCCCGCTATGTAATCACTTTCTTCTCCGCTGTCTCCTCCAGCTCATCAAAATTCCATCGGTGTTTGATCAGGAATGCCACTCCTCCACCCCCCCTGTTCCTTCTGTCTTTTCTAAGGATCTAGTATCCCGCTGGAAAGATGGCATCTGTTATCATACCTGTAAGCTTGGTTTCTGTGATCGCTATGATGTCTGGTGATGCCTCTTTGACTCTTCCGTGCCACTCCTCCCACTTGTTTGTTATTCCATCAGCGTTTGTGTACCGTACCTTCAGTTTCCTTTCCAACACTGTGGTTTGGGGGGCCTGTGGGGGTGGGAGACCTGGTAGCATACTGTGGGATTCTATGGTTGGGGGTTGGGTGGAAGCTGTGGGTATGGATTGTATTGTGTGTTGGGATGGTGTGATAGGTTGTGGGGTTCTGAGGATAGTTGTGTGTGTGCTTGCCCTTGCTGCTCTGTTCTGCTCTGTTCTGCTCTGACTGACCTCTGCTGGTTCCATCCTTGTCTCCTTTCCTAGCTCCTTTCACTTTTTTGTCCTCTCCCTCAGCTGCTTTCTCTCTGTTTGTGTTCTGTCTCTGTCTAGGAACACCTTCTTGTACTCTTCCGAACTTTTCAACCGTGGTTTCTCTTGGAGGATCCTGTTCCGCACTGTTTCTGTCCTGAGAATCAGCTTGATCGGTCGGTTTCTCCCCTTCAAGTACCCCCCTATTCTCTGAAAATTTACAATCTCATCCATGTTTTCTCCCCCTATTTCCGTGATTATTTTCTCAATCTCCTTTCTTTCTTCCTGTCGTCTTTCAGTATGTGTCCTTTCCTCTCTCTCCCGAAGCCCATGGATAATCACTGATTTTGCCCTTTCCTCCTCCCATTGCCTCTTCCTCTGTGACTCTGGTTCCTGTCTGTATGTGGTCATTTTCTCCCTTGATTTTTCCAGTGGCTCTTGGTAGCATGGTTGTGCCCTAGCATTCGACCTATCTCCCTCTCCATCTGCACCCATCTGCTCTTCCCTTCCACTCCCTGGCCCTTCTTTGCAGGCTGATATGACCTTAGCATAATTCATATCTCCTTCCTTCCTGTTCAGCCTCTCATCATCGTATGGTGTGTTCTCTGGTCACTACCCCTGAGACTTGCTTCAGCCTGTTTACCTCAAATTCTAGGACCTTTACCCTGGCTACTGCAGTTTCGACTTGTGCCTCCCAATTCTTCGTCTCCTTCTCCAACCTCTTTTCCCATTTCACAGAGAGCTCTTTATCCATTTTTTCAGAAAGCTCTCCTAATTTTGTCTCCCATTTTTGCTCTATCCTTTTCCACTGTTCCTCCATCCATTCCTCCCTACCAGTACCATTGTCATCTGATCCCTGATTCCTGCGAGTCCCAACCATTTTTTTTTTTTTTTTTTTTTTTTTTTTTTTTGTGTGTGTGTGTGTGCAGGACAAGCCACAGGGGGTGGAAATCTTTAGCTCAAGTACTTTCACACTTCTCAGTGCGTCATCAGGAGCTGTGCAATGTTGCAAGGGAGCAACCAAAGCAGGGAGAGAGGTGTCAGAGTAGCGTAGGTGTCACTGGCCACGGTTAACCTTAGACTGGGTTAGTGGTCGGTGCCAACCCCACCCTACCATCATCCTCCCACTACCCATATAGGGTAGGAGGGTTTCTGAGATGTCAAGTAGTAAATTATAAGATATAAAAAGCCAGCCCCAAGCTTTTTCTAATCGTTTATAACAGGTCATGTGGTCTGAGAAAATAAGTTTCTCGTTAGATACTGTAGACATGGTTAGTTATTACTCTGTGTGACCTTTTCAAATAATGAAAGAAAGGAATACAATGTGCTCTTTGTCCGTTTAAATGTCCTGCTCTGAGGTACTGGAATGTTCTACCCATGTACTCAGAAGTATCTCTTCCTACATATTGTCTACTATTTTCTCAGTGTCGGTTAATATGCCATACATGGGGACTTCTATGCCTATCCGATAATATTTCTATGAACTAAATTCTACTGTTACCCTTTAACCTTTCCTTACGTTATCTTGTGTGCTAGTCACTGTATGGTACATGAACAGCTACAGGTGTTATATAACCTTCAAAACGTGTGTGTGTGTGTGTGTACTCACCTATTTGTACTCACCTATTTGTGGTTGCAGGGGTCGATTCATAGCTCCTGGCCCCACCTCTTCACTGATTGCTACTAGGTCCTCTCTCTCCCTTCTCCATGACCTTTATCATACCTCGCCTTAAAACTATGTATGGTTCCCGCCTCCACTACTTCACTTTCTAGGCTATTTCACGGCTTGACTACTCTATGACTGAAGAAATACTTCCTAACATCCCTTTGATTCATCTGAGTCTTCAACTTCCAATTGTGACCTCTTGTGTCTGTGTCCCATCTCTGGAACATCCCGTCTTTGTCCACCTCGTCTATTCCGCGCAGTATTTTATATGTCGTTATCATGTCTCCCCTGACCCTCCTTGCCTCCAGTGTCGTCAGGCCGATTTCCCTCAACCTTTCTTTGTAGGACAATCCCCGTAGATCTGGGACTAGTCTTGTTGCAAACCTTTGCACTTTCTCTAATTTCTTGACGTGCTTGACTAGGTGTGGATTCCAAACTGGTGCTGCATACTCCAGTATGGGCCTGACGTAAATGGTATACAGAGTCTTGAACGAATCCTTACTGAGGTATCGGAACGCTATCCGTAGGTTTGCCAGGCGCCCGTATGCTGCAGCAGTTATCTGATTCATGTGCGCCTTGGGAGATATGCTCAGTGTTATACTCACCCCCAGATCTTTTTCCTTGAGTGAGGTTTGCAGAATTTGGCCATCTAAACTATATTGTGTCTGCGGTCTTCTTTGCCCTTCCCCAATCTTCATGACTTTGCATTTGGCAGGGTTAAACTCAAAGAGCCAGTTGCTGGACCAGGCTTGTAGCCTGTCCAGGTCTCTTTGTAGTCCTGCCTGATCCTCATCCGATTTGATTCTTCTCATTAACTTCACATCGTCCGCAAACAAGGACACTTCTGAGTCTATCCCATCCGTTATGTCATTCACATATACCAAGAACAGCACAGGTCCTAGGACTGACCCCTGTGGAACCCCGATTGTCACAGGCGCCCACTCTGACACCTCGTCGCGTACCATGACTCGTTGTTGCCTCCCTGTCAGGTATTCTCTGATCCATTGCAGTGCCTTTCCTGTTATGTGTGCCTGATCCTCTAGCTTTTGCAGTAACCTTTTGTGAGGAACTGTGTCGAAGGCCTTCTTGCAGTCCAAAAAAATGCAGTTGATCCACCCCTCTCTCTCTTGTCTTCTGTCACCTTGTCATAAAACTCTAGTAGGTTTGTGACAGGATTTTCCCTCCCTGAAACCATGCTGGTTGTCAATTATACAGTTGTTTCTTTCCAGGTGCTCCACCACTCTCCTCCTGATGATCTTCTCCATGACCTTGCATACTATACACGTTAGTGATACAGGTCTGTAGTTTAGTGCCTCATGTCTGTTTCCCTTTTTAAAAATTGGGACTACATTTGCCATTTTCCATACCTCAGGGAGTTGCCCAGTTTCAAATGATGTGTTGAAGATCTTTGTTAATGGCTCACACAATATCTCTGCTCCCTCTTTAAGGACCCACAGAGAGATGTTGTCTGGTCCCTCCGCCTTTGAGGTGTCAAGTTCGCATAGCAGCTTCTTCACCTCCTCCTTGGTTATATGTACCTCATCCAGCACTTGCTGGTGCACCCCCCTGCTCTGATTTCCTGGAGTTCTACTGGTTTCCACTGTAAATACTTCTTTAAATCTTGTGTTGAGCTCCTGACATACCTCCCGATCGTTCTTGTGAATTCCCCCATCACCCTTCCTCAGTCTGATTACCTGTCCTTGACTGTTGTTTTCCTCCTGATGTGACTGTACAACAGCTTCGGGTCAGTCTTGACTTTCGATGCTATGTCATTTTCGTATTGCCGCTGAGCCTCCCTTCTTATCTGTGCATATTCGTTTCTGGCTCTTCGGCTAATCTCTTTATTTTCCTGAGTTCTCTGTCTTCTGTACCTTTTCCATTCTCTAGTACACCTAGTTTTTGCCTCCCTACACCTTTGGGTGAACCAAGGACTCGTTCTGTTCTTCCCATTATTTCTGTTTCCCTTGGGAACAAACATCTCCTCTGCCTCCTTGCATTTTGTTGCCACATAGTCCATCATTTCTTGTACTGGTTTTCCTGTCAGTTCCCTCTCCCACTGAATGTCTTGAAAGAAGTTCCTCAAGCCTGAGTAGTTCCCCCTTTGTAGTTTGGTTTTTCCCACCCTATTCCTGCTGCTCTCATCCACTTGGAGCTCAACTATGTTAGTCGAAGCACAGAACCACATGATCACTAGCTCCCAGGGCCTTTCATACATGATATCCTCGATGTCAGAACTACTCAAGTGAATACAAGGTCCAGTCTTGCTGGTTCATCTCTCCTCTCTCTCTGGTAGTGTCTCTAACATGTTGATGCATGAGGTTTTCCAGTACCACATCCATCATCTTGGCTCTCCATGTTTCGGGACCTCCATGGGGCTCCAGGTTTTCCCAGTCAATCTCCTTGTGATTGAAATCACCCATAACTAGCAACTTTGCTCCCCCCATGTGTGCTCTCCTGGCCACCTCGGCTAGTGCGTCGACCATTGCTCTGTTGCTCTCATCGTATTCTTCTCTTGGCCTCCTGCAGTTCTGTGTGTGTGTGTGTGTGTGTGTGTGTGTGTGTGTGTGTGTGTGTGTACTCACCTATTTGTGGTTGCAGGGGTCGAGTCATAGCTCCTGGCCTCACCTCTTCACTGATTGCTACTAGGTCCTCTCTCTCCCTGCTCCATGAGCTTTATCATACCTCGCCTTAAAACTATGTATGGTTCCCGCCTCCACTATTTCACTTTCTAGGCTATTCCACGGCCTGACAACTCTATGACTGAAGAAATACTTCCTAACATCCCTTTGATTCATCTGAGTCTTCAACTTCCATTTGTGACCTCTTGTGTCTGTGTCCCATCTCTGGAACATCCCGTCTTTGTCCACCTTGTCTATTCCGCGCAGTATTTTATATGTCGTTATCATGTCTCCCCTGACCCTCCTGTCCTCCAGTGTCGTCAGGCCGATTTCCCTCAACCTTTCTTCGTAGGACAATCCCCGTAGCTCTGGGACTAGTCTTGTTGCAAACCTTTGCACTTTCTCTAATTTCTTGACGTGCTTGACTAGGTGTGGGTTCCAAACTGGTGCTGCATACTCCAGTATGGGCCTGACGTAAATGGTATACAGAGTCTTGAACGAATCCTTACTGAGGTATCGGAACGCTATCCGTGTGTATGTGTGTATGTGTGTGTGTGTGTGTGTGTGTGTGTGTGTGTGTGTGTGTGTGTGTGTGTGTGTGTGTGTGTGTGTGTGTGTGTGTGTGTAACAAATATTGTTTGATAACGTATAAAACATCGGTCTCCCTCTCCCTCACTGCTGGACCATAAGAAAAAATGATACAAGACTAATTGGAAGCATAATGGCCCAAAAATCGCAAATGAATATTTGCATGAGGATCAGGAGGCTCACACGTATGCAAAATAACTAACTGTTGTGTAGTGCAGTGTGTTGCTGCGATAGTGCAGTGTGTTGCTACGATAGTGCAGTGTGTTGCTACGATAGAGCAGTGCGTTGCTACGATAGTGCAGGTGTTTGTGTGTTGCTTCGATAGTGCAGTGTGTTGCTACGATAGTGCAGTGTGTTGCTACGAGTGCAGTGCGTTGCTACGATAGTGATGTGTTGCTACGATAGTGCAGTGTGTTGCTACGATAGTGCAGTGCGTTGCTACGATAGTGCAGTGTGTTGCTACGATAGTGCAGTGTGTTGCTACGATAGTGCAGTGTGTTGCTACGATAGTGCAGTGTGTTGCTACGATAGTGCAGTGTGTTGCTACGATAGTGCAGTTTGTTGCTACGATAGTGCAGTGTGTTGCTACGATAGAGCAGTGTATTGCTGCGATAATGACTTCGCTTCATTGTAGATCTACGCATGAACTACGATGTTGCACTGTCTGCTTCCAGGAGTAACGCGCAGTTGCATCCTGGGATTGCAATGTTCTTATACGGAATGTTAAACCGCGTGTTTGCATTCTGCAATGTAATACTTAATACAAAGCTGTCCCTGCAACATTGCTAACTATACTGATTGTTATTCTGTGGGTATGCAACAGTGAATACAGCAGACTGAACTAGTGCATTGCATGAGCGAGTTTGCGACATTGTTACCTGTACCGGATCTAGAATAACCCTTACGGGTTTAACGTATATTGTTGTGAATATATGAATAATTATGCTTAACAATTCGCAAACGGTCTAAATCAATTGCAAACCATTCTTATTTGACACTCTGCAACAAGGAACTGAGTAACTTTGATGCAGAGTGTGCAATTTCGAATCCTGCTGTGGACTGAGAGATAAAGTTTAGGAACAACAACACTGTAAGAATATTCTATAACTCTGTCAGTAAATATACTAAACGCTGCATTGTGGGACGTCAGTCTGCTGCATCCCACAGTGCGTCCTGTCAATGATAGATAATCTCCTGTCAAACTCCAGGTGAGACAGCTTGTCTGTGTTATAGATCACACCCCGAAGTACCCGGGTTCGATCCAGGGGAGTGTGTAGACACTGGGGCATATTTCCTTCCATCTCTTGTTCCTGATTACCTTGCAGTAAGTAGGTACGTGGGTCTTCACTGACTGGTGTGGTTTGCTTCCAGAATGGTGGTAGTATACCTCACAGTAGGAGTTTGAAATAAGCTGAGGCAGGATAACAACCCCTAGCCTGTGAGATAAATATATTAATAACACTGTTTACATCTGACCTCATTCTATATATATAAATTTTTTTTTTTTTTGGGTAATTGACATTATGCTGTTTTGTTTGCATGACTGATCTCAGATTCCACGATGGATCCTCCACCTGACATCACACTTGACATCACACCTGAAATCACACTTGGCATCACACCTGACATCACACTTGACATCACGCCTGACATCACATTTGACATCACACCTGACATCACAACTTGCATCAAGCCTGACTCACATTTGCCATGCACTGATTACACCTGCACACGTTACTCATTTGAATACATAAGCCATTACCTCAAGATAATCTTCCTGGGAAGAGTTCAATGATCCATAATTCACACTCTTCCTTCCATCTTCCCTTCTAATAAAACAACAACTTTATCTCATTTGTACAGGCACTTATCGCCCGTGTTTGGTTTCGCTGCAGTGATCAGCCTTAGAAATGTCAATGTCAGAGTGGATGCGTTACACCATGAAATGTCAGTTGACACCTCCTGTAATTGCTGTAATAATGGCTTAATATTGATTTCATGTATCATTTTGCCATAAACTGACATAAACAGTTCTGTAGTCTGTATCAACGTACTTAGTGCTGTATCAACAGTACGAGTCATTGTAATCAACAGTCTGTAGCGATCAACAACTTAAGCCTTGTATCAACTATATGTAATCTTATCAACGTACTGTAGTTCTTGATCACATACTAAGTTACCTTTATCAACTCTTTCTTGTATCACATACTGTGTGCTGACAACCAGATCAACTGTATCCTACCTACAGTACAACTTGTATCAACATACCTGTGGCTTATCACGTACTGAGTTTGATCACCTTAGAATGTCAGTTGATCACAGTTATGATCTTGATCAACAACTGAAGTCAGTTACAACATACTGTAATTGCTTAACAGTACTTAGGTCTTGTAATCAACATTCTGTATCTTTATACAAACATACTGTATCTTATCAACAGTCTGTAGTCTTGTATCAACAGTACTTGTATCTTAAATCAACAGCATTGTAGTCTTGTATCAACGTACTATAGTCTTGTATCAACAGTACTGTAGTCTTGTATCAACGTACTGTAGTCTTGTATCAACAGTACTGTAGTCTTAAATCAACAGTATTGTAGTCTTGTATCAACAGTACTATAGTCTTGTATCAACAGTACTGTAGTCTTGTATCAACAGTACTGTAGTCTGTATCAACAGTACTGTAGTCTTAATCAACAGTCTGTAGTCTTGTATCAACAGTACTATAGTCTTGTATCAACAGTACTGTAGTGCTGTAATCAACAGTACTGTAGTCTTGTATCAACAGTACTGTAGTTGTATCAACAGTACTGTAGCTTGTATCAACAGTACTGTAGTCTTGTATCAACAGTACTGTAGTCTTGTATCAACAGTACTGTAGGACTTGTATCAACAGTACTGTAGTTGTATCAACAGTACTGTAGGTCTTGTATCAACAGTACTGTAGTCTTGTATCAACAGTACTGTAGTCTTGTATCAACAGTACTGTAGTCTTGTATCAACAGTACTGTAGTCTTGTATCAACAGTACTGTAGTCTTGTATCAACAGTACTGTAGTCTTGTATCAACAGTACTGTAGTCTTAAATCAACAGCATTGTAGTCTTGTATCAACAGTACTATAGTCTTGTATCAACAGTACTGTAGTCTTAAATCAACAGTATTGTAGTCTTGTATCAACAGTACTGTAGTCTTGTATCAACAGTACTGTAGTCTTGTATCAACAGTACTGTAGTTCTTGTATCAACAGTACTGTAGTCTTGTATCAACAGTACTGTAGTCTTAAATCAACAGCATTGTAGTCTTGTATCAACAGTACTGTAGTCTTGTATCAACAGTACTGTAGTCTTGTATCAACAGTACTGTAGTCTTAAATCAACAGCATTGTAGTCTTGTATCAACAGTACTGTAGTCTTGTATCAACAGTACTGTAGTCTTGTATCAACAGTACTGTAGGCTTGTATCAACAGTACTGTAGTCTTGTATCAACAGTACTGTAGTCTTGTATCAACAGTACTGTAGTCTTGTATCAACAGTACTGTAGTCTTGTATCAACAGTACTGTAGTCTTAAATCAACAGTATTGTAGTCTTGTATCAACAGTACTGTAGGCTTGTATCAACAGTACTGTAGTTTTGTATCAACAGTACTGTAGGCTTGTATCAACAGTACTGTAGTCTTGTATCAACAGTACTGTAGTCTTGTATCAACAGTACTGTAGTCTTGTATCAACAGTACTGTAGTCTTGTATCAACAGTACTGTAGTCTTGTATCAACAGTACTGTAGGCTTGTATCAACAGTACTGTAGTCTTATAATCAACAGATTGTAGCTTGTATCAACAGTACTGTAGTCTTGTATCAACAGTACTGTAGTCTTGTATCAACAGTACTGTAGTCTTGTATCAACAGTACTGTAGTCTTGTATCAACAGTACTGTAGTCTTGTATCAACAGTACTGTAGTCTTGTATCAACAGTACTGTAGTCTTAAATCAACAGCATTGTAGTCTTGTATCAACAGTACTGTAGTCTTGTATCAACAGTACTGTAGTCTTGTATCAACAGTACTGTAGTCTTGTATCAACAGTACTGTAGTCTTAAATCAACAGTATTGTAGTCTTGTATCAACAGTACTGTAGTCTTGTATCAACAGTACTGTAGTCTTAAATCAACAGCATTGTAGTCTTGTATCAACAGTACTGTAGTCTTGTATCAACAGTACTGTAGTCTTGTATCAACTGTACTGTAGTCTTTATCAACAGTACTGTAGTCTTGTATCAACAGTACTGTAGTCTGTATCAACAGTACTGTAGTCTTGTATCAACAGTACTGTAGTCTTATCAACAGTATTGTAGTCTTGTATCAACAGTACTGTAGCTTGTAATCAACAGACTGTAGTCTTGTATCAACAGTACTGTATGGTCTTGTATCAACAGTACTGTAGTCTTGTATCAACATTACTGTAGCTTGTATCAACGTACTGTAGTTTGTATCAACAGTACTGTAGTCTTGTATCAACAGTACTGTAGTCTTGTATCAACAGTACTGTAGTCTTGTATCAACAGTACTGTAGTCTTGTATCAACAGTACTGTAGCTTGTATCAACAGTACTGTAGTCTTGTATCAACAGTACTGTAGTCTTGTATCAACAGTACTGTAGTCTTGTATCAACAGTACTGTAGTCTTGATAATCAACAGACTGTAGTCTTGTATCAACAGTACTGTAGTCTTGTATCAACAGTACTGTAGTCTTGTATCAACAGTACTGTAGTCTTGTATCAACAGTACTGTAGTCTTGTATCAACAGTACTGTAGTCTTGTATCAACAGTACTGTAGTCTTGTATCAACAGTACTGTAGTGCTGTATCAACAGTACTGTAGTCTTGTATCAACAGTACTGTAGTCTTGTATCAACAGTACTGTAGTCTTGTATCAACAGTACTGTAGTCTTGTATCAACAGTACTGTAGTCTTGTATCAACAGTACTGTAGTCTTGTATCAACAGTACTGTAGTCTTGTATCAACAGTACTGTAGCCTTGTATCAACAATATTGTAGTCTTGTATCAACAGTATTGTAGTCTTATCAACAGTACTTGTATGCTTGTATCAACAGTACTGTAGTGCTTGTATCAACAGTACTGTAGTCTTGTATCAACAGTATGTAGTCTTGTATCAACAGTACTGTAGGTCTTGTATCAACAGTACTGTAGTCTGTATCAACAGCATGTAGTCTTGTATCAACAGTACTGTAGTCTTGATCAACAGTACTGTAGTCTTGTATAACAGCATTGTAGCTTGTATCAACAGTAATTGTGTCTGTATCAACAGTATGTAGTCTTGTATCAACAGTACTGTAGGTCTTGTATCAACAGTACTGTAGTCTTGTATCAACAGTACTGTAGTCTTGTATCAACAGTACTGTAGTCTTGTATCAACAGTACTGTAGTCTTGTATCAACAGCATTGTAGTCTTGTATCAACAGTATTGTAGTCTTGTATCAACAGTACTGTAGTCTTGTATCAACAGTACTGTAGTCTTGTATCAACAGTACTGTAGTCTTGTATCAACAGTACTGTAGGCTTGTATCAACAGTACTGTAGTGCTGTATCAACAGTACTGTAGTCTTGTATCAACAGTACTGTAGTCTTGTATCAACAGTACTGTAGTCTTGTATCAACAGTACTGTAGTCTTGTATCAACAGTACTGTAGTGCTGTATCAACAGTACTGTAGGCTTGTATCAACAGTACTGTAGTCTTGCATCAACAGTACTGTAGTCTTGTATCAACAGTACTGTAGTCTTAGTAATCAACAGTACTGTAGTCTTGTATCAACAGTACTGTAGTCTGTATCAACAGCACTGTAGGCTTATATCAACAGTACTGTAGTCTTGCATCAACAGTACTGTAGTCTTGTATCAACAGTACTGTAGTCTTGCATCAACAGTATATAGTAGATACAATGACAGGACAAGTGTAGGAGTTTACAGGAGGAAACAAGAGCACTGCCTCCGCCAAGTACCAGATCAACCAGACCACAATGATTAGGCCAGCGGGCCAGCGGGCGGCCAACAGCAACTGTCTGGTTGACCAGGACCTCAACACCAACACCTGGTCCCTGTGATATACGTCGTATGCGTCACATCTGACGCCATAGTCTGATTCTTGTTGACACCTGTGGCGTCACGCTTACCGCGTTACAAAACAAACGTTTTGCAAAACGTCAGGCAAATATTTGGAGTTACGTCGCTTAACAGCAAACGCCAGAGGTAATCACACAAATGGGACACTGAAAGAGTTAACCATATTTATGCTGAAGTTAATTTAATCAATAGAGGAAACTCGCTTAGCAGGTGGTGGGCGGGGTGGGGGTGGTTTGGGGGTTTGGGAGAGGAAAAGGGGGAAGGGTGGGGGGCGCTAGTTTGGGGGGCCCGGGGGGGCGGAAAGTACCCATGCTTAAAAATCGGGGGGGGATAACTATACTAACAGGCATACAACACATCTCTCTAAACATATTCACCTTGGGGGTTTGTGTGTGTGTGTTGGGTTTGGGGGGGTTGTTGTGGTTGGTGTGTTGGTGTTGTGTTGTTGTGTTGTGTGCGTGTGTTGTGTGTGTGTGTGTGTGTGACCACCTATTTTACTTACCTTTTTTGGGTTCGGGGGCGTTCATGCCCCCTGGCCCCGCCTTTTCACTGATGGGCACTGGGTCACTCTTCCCGCCCCCAGGACTTTATCAAACCTCGTCTAAAACTATTAGGGTTCCCTGCCTCCACACGTTACTGTCCACTTTATTTTCCTGAAAACTTAATGAAGAAATCTTCCTAACATCCCTTTGACTCACTAGTTTTTTTTTCGATTTCCCAAATTGTGACCTTTTTGTTTCTGTGTCCCCTTTCTGGAACATCCTGTTGTGGTGGTAGGGTGTTTGGTGGTGTATGTGTTATTGGTTGTTTGTGTGTGTGGTTGTGTGTGGTGTGTGTGTGTGTGTTTGTGTGTGTGTGTGTGTGTTTGGGTGTGGTATGGATAGAAATAAAAATTTCATGGCTTTTGTTTGTAATTCCAGGTGTCCCGTAAATTCTAATAGCGGAGCCGCTTGGCATTTATTGTTCCCCCCATATCCTCCGTAAACGATAGTGGCTATTTTTTGGGCAGTTCAAATTCATCCGTGGAGGACTGACTATTCATTGTGCCCCCAAAAAACCATTCTGTCTAAGTAGTGGTTGTTCCCCTGGTCCCCATATCCACCCTTCTACTAGGGTTAGTTTACTGCGTCCCACATATCCACCGTCTAGGGTAGTGTTCCCATATCCTTTTCATGGATGATATGGCTTGTTAAACACCCTTTTTTAAAAACCCTGCATAGGGTTAAAAAAACCCCTAAACCTCCATCTTTAAACGTGTTTAAAGGATGTCCTTTCGGGACGACGCTTCTTTCGTGAAACGGGGTTAAAAGCACTAACCTATTTTCCCCTAAAAAAAAAGCCTTTTTTTCTTTTTTTGTAATTCTAATAATGTTTCCATCCATTATTCCCGAGATATTCAAAGGATTCTCCATCATGCCATACGGTTTTGAAACCTTTTTACTGGAATTTTCGTATCAAAAAGTTCTCCCCAAAAATCCATTTAAGGCCGCCCTGAGAAAGTTTACCGAGGGAAATTAAGGGGTTCAGTAATTTTCCTATGAGCATTTAAGGCCAAATTTTTTGGAGTATACTCCTTTTTAAGGCCAATAGTGTCATGCAGGCGAGTATTCCCCCTGGTAAATAAAAATGAAAAGATTTTCTACTTCATTTTTGGGTCCCTTTAAACAATTTCTTTTTCTAAATGTAAGCTGAAGTACCGAGCATTTTTGGGGGGCATATTCATATACACCCAAAGGGGGTGAGGATTTATTCAGTATCTATAAAAAAAATTTCCCTGAATGTTTGGTTAAAATATTTTATTTTCATCACAGACAAGGTTTTCGTATATATGCTAAGGCACACACACACCTACACACACACACACCCAAACATCACACACACACACACCAACATACAACCACACACACACACACACACACACAACACACAACACAAACACAACACACACACCACACATCACCCACACACACACACACACACACACACACCACACACACATACACACACACACACACACATACACACACACACACACACACACCAAAAACACACACCCCCACACCCCCACAACACACACCCCACATACAACACACACACCAAAACACCAACAACACCACACACACAAACACACACACACACACACACCAAACCACACAAACCCCCTACACACACACACACACACACCACACAACACACACACAAACACACCCCACACATACACACACCACCCACACATACATCACACACACACCCCCACACACACACCACACACAACAAACAACACACCAACACACACACACACACACACACAACACACACACACAACAACACACACAACACCACACACACACAAACACACACACACACACACACAACACACACCACACACACAACAAAAACACACACACACACACACAATACACACCACCACACACACACAAACACACACAACACACACACAACACCAAAACACACACACACAACACACCACACACAACATCCCCCACACAACACACACACACACACAACATACACACACACACACACACAACACAAACACACACCACATACACACACACACACACCAAACCACACACACACACACCACACACACATACACACACAAAAACACACACACACACCACACACACACACACAACACACCCCACACACAACACACACACACCACCACAACCACACACACCACCACAAACAACACACACAAACCCCCACCACACACAACATACACACACCACACACTAAAAATCACAAAACACCACAGGGGGTCCCCAAAAATGGGAAAAATGAGGATGGGGGCGAAAACCTCATGATCAACATGTCAAAAGGGGCACAACCAAAGAAGGGGAGGATGACCACAAGACGGATCTTGGTTTACCCTAGCATTCAGACATTGAGGTATCACTTACGAGAGGCCCCTTGGAGTAGCGATCTGTGGTTTTGATTTGACATAAGTAATTTCAAAGGGGGGAAGGAACAGGTGAAGGGGACAGGAAACAAAAAAGGGGGGGCTACACAGGTATGAAAAATTCCTGCAGGAGGTTCAGTGGACAGAGAAATGGGAGGAAAATCAGTAAACGAGATGGGGGAATATGTGGCAACAAAGTGCAAGGAGGCAGAGGAAAATTTTGTTCCCAAGGGAAACAGAAATAAAAGGAAGACCAAAACGGTCCTTGGTTTACCCGAAGGTGTTGGGGGGAAAAACTAAGTTGCAACAGAGAATGGAAAAGGGACAGAGGGTAGGACCCAGAAAACAAGGAATTAAATAGAAGAGCCAAAACGAGATCACAGATAAGGAGGGAGGCCCAGCGACAGTATTTAAAACGACATAGCATCGAAAATCAAATCTGACCCGAAACTGCTGTATAGCCACATTTGGAGGAAAATCAACAGTCAAGGACCAGGGGATAAGGCTGAGAAAAGAAGGTGGAGGGAACTCACAAGAAACGATCAAGAGGTATGTGAGGAGCTCAACACGAGATTTAAGGAAGTATTTACAGTAAGACAGGAAGGACTCTGGGGGACAGACCAGATGGGGACACCAGCAAGGAATACACCAACAAGTGTTGGACGACATACAACAGATGAGGAGGAGGTGAGAGAAACTGCTAAGGACATCGATACCTCAAAGGCAATGGGACCGGACAACATCTCCCCATGGGTCCTTAGAGAGGGAGCAGATATGTTGTGCGTGCCACTTACCACAATCTTCAACACATCCCTGGAAACTGGGCAACTACCTGAGGTATGGAAGACGGCAAATGTAGTTCCCATTTTTAAAAAAGGAGACAGAAAAGAGGCACTAAACTATAGACCTGTGTCATTGACGTGTATAGTATGCAAAATTATGGAGAAGATTATCAGGAGGAGAGTGGTGGAGCACCTGGAACGGAACAGGAGTATAAATGCCAACCAGCACGGATTCACGGAAGGCAAATCCTGTGTCACAAACCTTCTGGAGTTTTATGATAAAATAACAGAAGTAAGACAAGAGAGAGAGGGGTGGGTTGATTGCATCTTCTTGGACTGCAAGAAGGCCTTTGACACAGTTCCTCACAAGAGATTAGTGCAGAAGCTAGAGCATCAGGCGCATATAACAGGAAGGGCACTGCAATGGATCAGAGAATACCTGACAGGGAGGCAACAACGAGTCATGGTACGTAATGATGTATCACAGTGGCACCTGTGACGAGCGGGGTCCCACAGGGGTCGTCCTAGGACCAGTGCTATTTTTTGGTATATGTGAACGACATGACGGAAGGGTATAGACTCAGAGTGTCCCTGTTTGCAGATGATGTGAAGTTAATGAGGAGAATTAAATCTGATGAGGACCAGCAGGACTTCAAAGAGACCTGGACAGACTGGACACCTGGTCCAGCAAATGGCTTCTCGAATTTAATCCTGCCAAATGCAAAGTCATGAAGATAGGGGAAGGGCACAGAAGACCACAGACAGAGTATAGGCTAGGTGGCCAAAGACTGCAAACCTCACTCAAGCGAGAAAGATCTTGGGGTGAGTATAACACCGAGCATGTCTCCGGAAGCACACATCAATCAGATAACTGCTGCAGCATATGGGCGCCTGGCAAACCTGAGAACAGCATTCCAAATCCTTAAAGTAAGGAATCGTTCAAGGACCTGTACACCGTATAGTTAGGCCCATATTGGAGTATGCGGCACCAGTTTGGAACCCGCACCTAGATAAAGCACGTCAAGAAACTAGAGAAAGTGCAAAGGTTTGCGACAAGGTTAGTCCAGAGCTAAGGGTATGTCCTATGAGGAAGAGATTAAGGGAAATCGCCTGACGACACTGGAGGACAGGAGAGGTAGGGGGACATGATAACGACATATAAAATAATGCGAGGAATAGACAAGGTGGACAAAGACAGGATGTTCCAGGGATGGGACACAGTAACAAGAGGCAAAAGTTGGAAGTTGAAGACACAAATGAATCACAGGATTTAGAAGTATTTCTTCAGCATAGAGTAGTGTAAGGCAGTGTATAGGCGAAAGGATGTAGTGGAGGCGGGAAATCCATACATAGCTTTAAGCAGGGGTTTATGATAAAGCTCATGGCTGCGGGGAGAGAGAGGCCCTAGTAGCACCGGTGAAGAGGCGGGGCCAGGAGCTCGGACTCGACCCCTGCAACACATTTAAAACTAGTGAGTACAACACACACACACATAACATACACACACACACACACACACACACACACACACACACACACACACACACACATACACACACACACACACACACACACACACACACACATACACACAACACACACACATACATACACACACACACACAACACACAACACACACAACACACACACACACACACACACACACAACACACACACACACACACACTACACCCACACATACACACACTTGAACCCGCACTATAAACACGTCAAAACAGAGACAACACAAAGGGCACAAGACCAGACAAGGGGAACCCAAAGAAAGATTACACAATCGGCACGACAAACACATCAAGACACGATAACACATATAAATACTCTGAATACACAAGGTACAAGACACACCAAGGAGGACACAGAAACAAGACCACAACAACAAGACACAAATATCAGACAGATAGTAGGAGACTTCAGTCATAGAACACAGCAAACCACACAAATACGTAGTACAGAACCATACACACAAGACACATGATAAAGCCATATACAGACAGACAGTAGCAACCATAAGACACCAGACAGGACTCAACCACCAACCACAAATAGGAGTACAATGGGAGACACACACACACACACACACACACACACACACACACACACACGCACAACACACACACATTAACTCTAAATCCAAACTCAAACTCACACTAAATCCTCTGCAGCGTTCGCAAACCTGAAGTCAAAATACAGCCCAGGCCCCCACAACACTCCCACTTTACAGGATATTCACCACCCACCCCCATCCATCCACCCCCCCGCCCACCTACCACCCACCAAACCATCACCAACCCCTAATCCGTCTCCTCGTCCCCCTTGCCAGTCCCATCCCCAGCCGGTCCCCTTCCCTATCTCTTCTTACCCACCCCCCGCCCAGCCCCCGCCCACCACCCCGCCCCTCCATCCATCACGCACAACCGCCCCTAAAACAGTGAATAACTGTAATGTAAATGTGTTTCAAACGCTGGTGTGAAGGATCAAAGAGGCTCCCCGCCTAGCATATGAATGAATTTGCATATTATTAATGCATTTTTTGGCAGCCGTGTTAGGGAAACGTCTGACTTCTTACCAGCCTTTTCTCCCTCTCTCTTTCTTTTTCTCTCTCTCTCTCTCTCTCTCTCTCTTTTTTTTTACACAAGGTTTGACAAGGTTAGGTTAAGGATCCCTAGCTTTATTGACAAGCTAACAGCTGTTACCTACATCAGCTCATCTCTCTCTCTCTCCTCTTTTCTCCCTCTCTCTCTCTCTCTCTCTCACTCTCTCTCTCCTCTCTCTCTCCTCTCTCATCTCTCTCTCCTCTCCTTCTCTCTCTCTCTCTCCTCTCTCTCCTCTCTCTCTCTCTCTCACTCTCTCTCCTCCTCTCTCTCTCTCTCTCTCTCTCCTCTCTCTCCTCTCTCTTTCCCCTCCTCTCTCTCTTCTCTCTTCTCTCTCCCCTCCTCTCTCTCTCTCTCCTCCTCTACTCTTTCTCTCTCTGGCAGAAGAAACGTCTCATTAATAAACGTTCTCATATAACTTTTATGACCTCACGTACGTTTACCACATGGAACACTGCAGGGAGTTCATCAAAGTCCCTCTGCATTAGATAAAGCTTATCTCCCTCACTGATAAATTCCCCTCGTTGATAATCTCCCCCACTCATAAACTCCCCTCGTTGATAATCTCCCTCTCTGATATTCTCCCTTCATTGATGATCTCCAACACTGATGATCTCCCTCATTGATATATTTCCTTCATTGATCTCTCTCACTGATAAATTCCCTTCACTGCTGAACTCCTTCTCTGATATTCTCCCTTCATTGATGATCTCCCTCGCTGATATTCTTCCTTCATTGATGATCTCCCTCGCTTTCCCCTTCATTGATGATCCCCTCCTATATTCTCCCTTCATTGATGATCTTCCTCGCTGATATCTCCCTTCATTGATGATCTCCTTCGCTGATATTCTCCCTTCATTGATGATCTCCCTCGCTAATATTCTCCCTTCATTGATGATCTCCTTCGCTGATATTCTCCCTTCATTGATGATCTTCCTCGCTGATATTCTCCCTTCATTGATGATCTCCTTCGCTGATATTCTCCCTTCATTGATGATCTCCCTCGCTAATATTCTCCCTTCATTGATGATCTCCTTCGCTGATATTCTCCCTTCATTGATGATCTCCCTCGCTAATATTCTCCCTTCATTGATGATCTCCTTCGCTGATATTCTCCCTTCATTGATGATCTCCCTCGCTGATATTCTTCCTTCATTGATGATCTCCCTCGCTAATATTCTCCCTTCATTGATGATCTCCCTCGCTAATATTCTCCCTTCATTGATGATCTTCCTCGCTGATATTCTCCCTTCATTGATGATCTCCTTCGCTGATATTCTCCCTTCATTGATGATCTCCCTCGCTAATATTCTCCCTTCATTGATGATCTCCTTCGCTGATATTCTCCCTTCATTGATGATCTCCCTCGCTGATATTCTCCCTTCATTGATGATCTCCTTCGCTGATATTCTCCCTTCATTGATGATCTCCCTCGCTGATATTCTCTCTTCATTGATGATCTCCCTCGCTAATATTCTCCCTTCACTGATGATCTCCCCCACTGATATTCTCCCTTCATTTATTATCTACCTCAATTATAATCTTTATCATCTATTTCTCCCAGTATGTCCTCTCCTCCATCTTTCCATTCCTCTGGTCTCTCTTCCATTCATAAGAAACGGTAGAACAGACACGAGATAACAAAAACACACACACAAAAAAACAAGTAAACACGAGGGAAGAGGTTACAGAACAAGGAACAAGAACAAAGTCTCCGGCGGCTGACGAAACTAACCCCTTAATTTCCATGCTAACACCTCTACTGTACGGCTCTTTTGTGTGTGTGTGTGTGTGTGTGTGTGTGTGTGTGTGTGTGTGTGTGTGTGTGTGTGTGTGTGTGTGTGTGTGTGTGTGTGTGTGTGTGTGTATTGTGTAATTTCTTGTTAATTTTAAGGGGGCAGATTACATGTTTCTGTGTTTGTACTGTGTGTAATGTTCTTGTGTGCGCTGTAGGTGGGTAGGTAGCAGGGAGATGGCAGGTGCAGTGATGGCAGGTGTGGGGTGCGTGTGGTGAAGGGCAGGAAGAGGTGTGGGGGGCGGCAGGTGCAGGGGGCATGCAGGTAGTGGGTGTGAGGCAGTGTGGCAGGCGGCAGGCAGTGCAGGAGGTGGCAGGCAGGGGTGAGTGGTGGTGCGGTAAGGAAGTTGCTGGTTGTGTGTGCAGGTGATGCTTGTTGTGGGTAAAAATGGCACAGATGTGTTGTGACCGCGAGGCAGTGTGCAGTGTGACAAGACAGCAGTGTGTGTGTGACAGAAAAAGATGGTGTGTTGCAGTGTGGGAAGGCAGACGTGCGTGTGAGAAGTGGGTATGTGGTGTGTGAATGTGAGTGTTGTCTGTACTGTTATAATAGTGACAGATGTGTGGTGCGGTGGGGTGTGTGGTAGGCGGGGCATGTGGGGGTGGAAAATTTAAGCCCGGACATAGCAAATCGGTGCTTAAATTTTACAACGGGACAGTCAACATGTATCAGGTTTCAGTCGCTAAAATTTTGGACCCCTTGGGTGGGGTAGGTAAGCCCAAACAGTGTGAGGGGAGGAGCGAAGGGAGGCAGGTAGGCAAGGGAGGGAGAGGAAAGGGAGGCAGGAGGTAGCAAGGGCAGGCAAGAGGAGACTAGGGCAGGCAGGCAGGAGAGGCAGGCAAGAGGCAGGCAGGCAGGTAGGAGGAGCAGGAGAAAGGGAGGAAGAGGAACGAAAAGGGAGAAGAATGGGACCCCGAGAGAAATGACAGGCAAGAGTGAGTCGAATGGAAAACAAAGGGCCAGAGAAAGAAAAAGAAAAAGGGAGGAAGCAAAAAGAAGGAAGAGGCAGGAAGAAAAGGGAAACAAATTAGAGACAAAAAACGACGAATGACAAGAAACCACGTAGGGGGAAAAAACACACGCTTGAACTCCCCTTCAGTTATCAAATATCGAACAGTTGTCGCTGGAGCCGCAGTTGGTTCACTCAACAGAATTACCCCGGATCTAATTTCAGTTATTTTCCGGGGGTCCAAGGATTGGAAGCATGCTAAAACGTCAGGTTGCATCCATCAAAATTTTGCCAAACCTTGGTGCCGGGGGAGCTTATACCTCTACAGTTGTGAGGAGGACCAGAGGGAGAAGTAGAAGAGGAGAAAGGAGGAAAGGAGAAAGGTGGGGGGAAAAAGAAGAAGGGAGAAAGGGAGAAGAGGGAAAGGAGGAAGAGTGAGATGGAGAGGGAGAAGAGTGGAACGAAAAGGAAGGAAGAATGGGACAGAGAGAAAGTTAGGAAGAGTGAGTGGAATGGAGGAACAAGCCAGGAGAAAGAAGAAAAAAAGGAGGAAGAGAAGAATTGGAGAGCAGGAAGAAAGGGAAACGAAAGATAGGAAGAGAACCAAGAAAACAAGGAATGAAATAGGAATGCGAGTATTGGTGGAAGAAACAGGTTCGAATCCCTTGCAGGTCAACTTATCTATCATTCTTCTCTGAAATGCCGCCATTGGTTACTTAGTAATCAGTAATTACCTATTCGTGATTAATTTTAGTTATTTTCATTCGGCGCAAGGAGTGGGGGATCGATCTTCCCGTTGCTAATCTCGAAACAAAACTTCTTTCAATGACAGTGAAGCTACGAGGAGGTGAACTACTCCTGGGTTTAGCTACAGCAACGACGTAGTCATATGCAAAAGTATACACAAATGCAGAATAATGGGATACTTTATTGACTACGTTTCGCCCACACAGTGGATTTTATCAAGTCACAAACATTAGAGTTAGCATTATATTGCATTTGTGTCTGTTTTGCATCGTGTCGGTATTTTATACCGTTTATCTCAAGGTTGTCATTGTTGAGGCACTGGTGAAGGAAAGTTTATAAGGGAGTATGACTGCTCGAAGGTTGATAAGGGAGAATCACTGCTCGAAGGTTTATAAAGGAGTATGACTGCTCGAAGGTTTATAAGGGAGTATGACTGCTCAGTGGGAACCCAGCCTCTTGCTGTGTGACTCCTTGTGACAAATTCCCCTGTGACACATTCCATGCGACACATTCCATGTGACGCCCCTATGACATCTAGTCAATGACTCTCTCTCTGAGAAACAATTCCTCTTGCCACACACACACACACACACAACACACACACACACACACACACACAACACACACACACACACACACATAGCCATAGAGTTGTCAGGTAAGTGATGTAGTGGAGGCAGGAACCATACATTGTTTTAAGATGAGGTATGATGAAGCTCATGAAGCAGGGAGAGGACCCAGTAGCGGTCAGTGAAGAGCGGGGCCAGGAGCTAAGTCTCGACCCCAGCAACCACAAATAGGTGAGTACACACGTACATGTTACGCACTTACATGCTCTTTATTCTAATCCTCTTATGGACGGATAATGTAAATAACTAGACAGGAATCCACCTTAATACCATCTTGGATTATTATTATTATTATTATTATTATTATTATTATTATTATTATTATTATTATTATTATTATTATTATTACTTATTATTATTATTATTATTAGAGGCGTTACCTTTGAGACTATTGTCTCAAAGGTAACGCCATCCCATCCCCTCCTGATTCTTGAAGGGTTGGGGCTAAAGGCATCGTCAACTCTTCTTGTTAGAGGATTCGAGATTAAAGAAATACATCCTTCCCTGATTCTTGGAGGATTGTGGATCAAAGATATCTCCACCTCTGATTCTTGGAGAAGGGAAGATCAAAGGTCTCAGATGAAATACATTAGGAACACGCACACACACACACACACACACACACACACACACACACACACACACACACACACACACACACACACACACACACCAGCGAAGAGGCCTGGCCAGAAGCCGTGAGTCGACCTCTGCAACTACAAATAGGTGAGTATAAACACACTCAAACACGCAGAAATGTCAACACAGTCAATACTGATTAAAGAATAGCTTCATTAGCAGTGTACAGTCCCATGTCACAGCTTCCCTCGCTGACACAGCAGACACATCCAGACACACTCGGAAGATACTCTACCGTCTACTAAAAGCCTTTAAACAAAGGCATATGAAAGGCTTTTGTGTTTTGGCTAAGAAACTACATAATAACAGTGCACGGGGGTACAAGGGAAAGAAAGAAAGCTAACAGAGAGCCTAAGTGTTCACATCGAGGCTATCTGCTCAGAAAAGCTATTTCTGTATAGTTTTAGAACTATTCCACAAGCTTATACTGTGGCAACGTTTCGCTCAGTGTAGAGCTTTCTCAAGTTATGCATCTGCGTCTTTTCTTCATTGCCATCAGCGGTACGACTTTATGTCTGAAAGAGCTACTCAAGGTGGGAAAACAATACTTGGCTACCTGGAGGTTACCTGGAGGTTATTCCGGGGATCAACGCCCCCGCGGCCCGGTCCATGACCAGGCCTCCCGATGGATCAGGGCCTGATCAACTAGGCTGTTACTGCTGGCCGCACGCAGTCCAATGTACGAGCCACAGCCCGGCTGATCCGGCACTGACTTTAGGTATCTGTCCAGCTCTCTCTTGAAGGCAGCCAGGGGTTTATTGGCAATTCCCCTAATGCTTGATGGGAGGCTGTTGAACAGTCTTGGGCCCCGCTAGCCATCTGAAGGTGTCCAGACAAACGACTGGTGGTGAGGGGAACATCTCCACCCTGGGACCAGTTTGGAAGGCATTCCACGCAGCTTTTGCCCAGTGAAACAGCATTCTGTACAGCAACACCTGGTCACTAAAACAGCATTCCTCACAACACGTGGTCACTAAAACAGCTTCGTATTCTTCTTTTTTAAGCCAGCGGAAGGAGTCGATCAGATAACCAAAGTTCCAGCGGCGGGTCATCATATGACTGAGACCTGTGTCAGGAAACACTTGTTATCTCTCCTGATGAATCTTATCTAACCTGACCTGAGAAACTACATAAGCCATCTTTGTCACTTATCTTCAAGGAGGCTTCCATAAGCTAATTAGCCCAGAATAACTCAGAAAAGGCCTGGTAGCCTTTAAATTTCCAGTAAGGTTCTCTCCTAGGAAGCGAGACACAACGGCCAACTAAAACACAGGCACCCATTTACTGCTTAGTAATCTGGCAATCGAAACCGGGTCCTTTCGGCTGCGCGCCACACGCTGTTAACAAAATCATTTATTTTATTTTTTTTCTTCCGGATTCTTGTCTCTTACAACCAATTTCTTTTTCGATTCGATGGAGAATGTGCGTAACCTATTTGTCTATGATACATACATGTGCGTAACTTATGTGTCCATGATACATACATGTACATAATTTCGACAGTCCCGTGAACGCATGTAGCACCAGAAAGCTGCTCTTCTCACTCACTATCTCCGGCTATAGAGGGAGATTTTCTCTCTAATTTGCATATGAATCGTCCTAGTGGACTGGTGACGGCCCGTGGCCACACCAGAAGCCGGTATTGCCGAGGCCGCCATCAGCTTTGTGTTAGGGACGCTCAAAATGGAAGGTTAAAGGGAGAATAGATGGAGGGCGGAGAGGATGGAGGAAATGCCATAGGATGGGAAGAAGAAAAAAGGAAGGCAATAAAGTAAGTTGAGGTCGCCTTCCCACTAGCTTTCTCGTGTGTTTCCTTAGTTCGGTATAAAAGTATTGTGTGTGTGTGTGTGTGTGTGTGTGTGTGTGTGTGTGTGTGTGTGTGTGTGTGTATGTGTGTGTGTGTGTGTGTGTGTGTGTGTGTGTGTGTGTGTGTATGTGTGTGTGTGTGTGTGTGTGTGTATGTATGTGTGTGTGTGTGTGTATGTGTGTAAGTATGTGTGTATGTATGTGTGTGTGTGTGTGTATGTGTGTGTGTGTGTGTATGTGTGTGTGTGTGTGTGTTGTATGTGTGTGTGTGTGTGTATGTGTGTGTGTGTATGTATTAGTTACCATTTTGTCCAAGGCATATGTCGATTAGACACTAGGCCTGTTGTATATGAGTACGTGTGTGATGAGTTTGTGTGTGTGTGTGTGTGTGTGTGGTGTGTGTATGTATGGTTTGTGTGTGTAGTGTGTGTTGTGTTAGTTACCATTTTGTCCTAGGCACATGTCGATTAGACACTAGGCCTGTTGTATATGAGTACGTGTGCGTGTGTGTGTGTGTGTTCGTGTGCGTGTGCGTGTGTGTGTGTGTGTTCGTGTGTGCGCGCGCGCGCGTGTGGGTGTGTGTGTGGGTGTGTGTGTGGGTGTGTGTTGTGTGTGTGGTGTGTGTGTGTGTGTGTGTGTGTGTGTGTGTGTGTGTGTGTGTGTGTGTGTGTGTGTGTGTGTGTGTGTGTGTGTGTGTGTGTGTGTGTGTGTGTGTGTGTGCTTGTGTGTGTCTGTTAATGAGTGGGTAATATAGACACATCATATACTAATCGCGTGTACTTTCACCCTCCCTCTTCTCTCTCTCTCTCTCCTCTCTCTCTCTCTCTCCTCTTTCTCTCTTTCTCGTTGCTATCTAAATTAAGAAAACAATATAATTTCATGGCCGGTATGTACAACCTTGTGTCCAGTCTGAGCGCAGTAGAGAAGTATAAAGACCTGGCCGTGGAGGTGCTGGAGTCAAACTTTATGCACAGTTTTAGGAGCGGATATAACAGGGTTCGGACACCCAGAAACAAGCAATGCCAGTCGACAAAACTTAAGAGGCGGCACCACGAGATCAAACCCAGCTTCAGCCTCCACACACAAGACTCCGTGAGTGTGCACACACAATTATCCTCTGAAGCCACTGTATCGGCAGCTGCTGCGCTTTCACACACACTCACACAAGAGTGTTGGGATTGGGGGCCAGGGATAATAAAGAAAGGTTTCGTTTCCTGCCTTATCTACGAGTGTTGTGGTGCCGAGGAAGGGAACAAGAATGGGGCTCTCTCATCTCCAGAAACTTAGCATAACTCAGAGTGTGATCTCATGATGTGTCTCACTGTTAAATAGGACTGTTCATTACCTTTTCTCACTCCCTTCCCTCTCAGCTCAGGAGGGAGCAGTGACAGTAGCAACTTGATAAATGGTGCTTATAAGATAAGTAAATAAATAGGTTTATTTATGTATAGTTATACATAAGTACAGTTACACAAATTTAGGTGATTACAATTATCATACATAGTAACGTACGTGCAAATTACGTAGGATAACCCCCAAAAAGTCAGACTAAGTGACTTATTTCCATTGGGGTCATTGTAATATCTTATTATATATAGCCTAGCTGTAAGATGCAATAGAATAAGCACAGTAGCACCAGAGGTGTAAGTGTGTACTCACCTATTTGTGATTGCAGGGGACGAGTCACAGCTCCTAGCCCTGCCTCTTCTCTGGTGTGTGTGTGTGTGTGTGTGTGTGTGTGTGTGTGTCTGCGTGTATGTGTCTGTGTGTGTACTCACCTAATTGTGGTTGCAAGGGTCGAGACTCAGCTCCTGGCCCCGCCTCTTCACTGATCGCTACTAGGTCCTCTCTCTCTCTGCTTCCTGAACTTTGTCATACCTCGTCTTAAAGCTATGTATGGTTCCTGCCTCCACTTGCTAGGCTATTCCACTTTCTGACGACTCTATGACTGAAGAAATACTTCCTAACATCCCTCTGACTCGTCTGAGTCTTCAGCTTCCAATTGTGACGCCTTGTTTCTGTCTCCTCTCTGGAACAACCTGTACTCACCTATTTGTGGTTGCAGGGGTCGAGTCCTAGCTCCTGGCCCTGCCTCTTCACTGGTTGCTACTGGGTCCTCTCTCTCCCCTCTCCATGAGCTTTATCAAACCTCGTCTTAAAACTATGTATGGTTCCCGCCTCCACTACGTCACTTTCTAGGCTATTCCACTGCCTGACAACTCTGTGACTGAAGAAATACTTCCTAACATCCCCTTGACTCATCTGAGTCTTCAACTTCCAATTGTAACCTCTTGTTTCTGTGTCCCCTCCCTGGAACATCCTGTCTTTGTCCACCTTGTCTATTCCGCGCAGTATTTTATATGTCGTTATTATGTCTCCCCTGACCCTCCTGTCCTCCAGTGTGTGTGTGTGTGTGTGTGTGTGTGTGTGTGTGTGTGTGTGTTGTGTGTGTGTGTGTGTGTGTGTGTGTGTGTGTTGGAGCACCACTGGAAGCTCACATCTCTGGCCAAGAACGTCGTTCATAACCAGCAGAAGAAACATGGAAAGCATCTCAGTATTCTGGAGGACACGTGATACCGGCCTTCTGCTCGCAGATCTCTCTCTCTCTCTCTCTCTCTCTCTCTCTCTCTCTCTCTCTCTCTCTCTCTCTCTCTCTCTCTCTCTCTCTCTCTCTCTCTCTCTCTCTCTCTCTCTCCTCTCTCTCTCTCTCTCTCTCTCTCTCTCCTCTCTCTCTCTCTCTCTCTCTCTCTTCTTTCCTGTCGAGGACGTTATTAAAAATCACATAAAACTGGCTACTGACACTTTAATTTCATCTCTTATCATATAAAAATCCTGGCCAATGTTAAACCTAGCTAGTGTTAAACCTCGACGGTGTTAAACCATAGATGGTGTTACTCCTTGCTACTGTTAGACTCAATGTTAATCTTGATGTGTTATAAATTTTGACTATATAAAATCTATATTTTTTGGAATTCACAGACAATTTTAAAATCAATCACTGTTAAACCTTAACAACGTTAAACCTTGGTCATGTTAAACCTAGAAGAGGGTAATCATAGCCAGTATTTGACTTAGTCAATGTTAAATGTAATCAGTGGTTAACATGGGTAACTGCTGTAGCTCGATATTGATGTTTTAGTTGTAAATACCAACTTGATTGCCTCTGTGAGAGGCTTAGTTAATTCTGTTTCCAATAGTGTTTCAGAAATCCCTGATGTGAGGGAGGGAAGGTGCTGAGTGCTGGTGGTTGGTGCTAGGTGATGGTGGTTGGTGCTAGGTGATGGTGGTTGGTGCTAGGAGGTGGTGGTTGGTGCTAGATAGTGGTGGTGGTGGCAGGTGCTAGGTGATGGTGGTGGTGCTTGGTGGTGGTGGTGGTGGTGGTGGGTGGTGCTAAGTGGTGGTGGTGGTACTAGATGGTGGTGGTGATGCTAGGTGGTGGTGGTGCTAGATGGTGGTGGTTGTGGTGTAGGAAGATGGAACAACTTCAACCCCTGAATACAGCATTCAGAAACACTTGTCCTGTTTCCTGACAAACCTGACCTAAGGTAGACACGTCCCGACTCTTCAGATTAAACCACATCTTACATTATTGCTATATTATCAACGTTTTCTGGACATTTAAGCAATTTCGTCTTGTTTATCATATTTCTAGAGTTACCACTATTTTATAATATACATATCTTAAAGATTTTCTTTTGCACCTTTTCCCTGTTCATTTTTACACTTTTCACTGTATTTGTTGTTATTATCATTATCCAGTGCTTTTAAAAGTGTCTCTTCCATGGTGATGAGACTCGCAGCGCACTGAGCTCACACACACTGAGATTCGGTGAGGGGGGGTCGATCCCCGGTACGGGTGGAAAACATTAAGACGTGTTTCCTTAAGACACCTGCTGTCCCTGTTTACCTGGGTGTTAGTCGACTGGTGTGGGTCGCATCCTGGGTACTAAGTTGACCTAATTTGCCCGAAATGCTCTGCATAACAAGGGGCTTTCTATATAGTAATATGTCATTGATGTCAGCTAGGCCTATATACCTTGTATTTGTAGAAATAAAGATTGTTGTTGTTATTTTTATTAATTATTATTATTATTATTATTATTATTATTATTATTATTATTATTATTATTATTATTATTATTATTATTGTTATTATTATTATTATTAATTTTAATAATATTATTATATAAAAGAAACCTATACTGCTTAAATCTTTTCCTACCTTTACCCATACGATAATTATTTTTAGTTTAAACCTAAATACACTGCAGAAACTGTTTTCCTCGACTGAACTAGCTAATGCTGCTATCTCTGCCCTAGATAAATGTATCCCGTCAGCAAACGTGTCATTTATGCCACAGAAATAGTTCCCAGTTGTCAATAAATTGTTGTACAATGTCCTTATAGTACTTGTCCAACCAGCAATTAACAACTAATTAGCAACAGTTACTGTGACTTTGTAAATGGTCCAAATAGGACCAAAACGTGGTCGTAAGTTTCTCCCATGCACGGGTTATTTGTGTATTTATTGCCTTCACAACCTTGTGACAGGAATCTATACCTTCTTCCTTATTATATCTAGTGCTTGTGTGTGTGTGTGTGTGTGTGTGTGTGTGTGTGTGTATGTGTGTGTATGTGTGTGTGTGTGTGTGTGTGTGTGTGTTGTGTGTGTGTGTGTGTGTGTGTGTGTGTGTGTGTGTGTGTGTGTGTGTGTGTGTGTGTGTGTGTGTGTGTTAATAAGTATTTCCACAAAACAATCGTCTTCCCATAAAGTAAATAAACTTGTGAGGAAACTTGAAAGGAAACTCGTCTCAGCAAGATAATTTATATAGAAACGTCCAGACAATCTATAGGAAGACGTATCAAGGATATATCTCAGAGAAACTGCCTCAGCAGTGGGAAACTAAAGCGAGCAGTTCTCATATTTTGCACCGGTTCTCTGAGAATTGTGATAGCACGAAATGCACGGCCCAGTTGTTGATTTTATTTCGAGATATCGGTGAAAAAATTGAGCTTATGGAAGAAGTGGCATCGTTGAATCATTGAGATATACGGCAACTGGGGAAAGACTTATTGGCGGCAGTAAATCAGGGAAATTAGAAGAGGTTGGAAAAATTGGCGAATGAGCCCATCGATGAAATCTCAAATTTTACAGGCAAAAATATTGGTTTATTAAAAAAGAATATATACTCGTTTGGATCCGAATAACTTAATGATGATAATGATAAGGAGACATACATATGATCCAAGACTGTAAGCAAATCACAGAACGGGTGGAGTTTCAACCTATAGCAAGTGAGTTCTGAAATTCGCAAGTCAATGTGTTGAACCACTGGTTCATGTATGGTTCAGTTGTTAACACTCTGGCCTGCACATTTTAGGATTTGCTTGAAGAATCAGACATTTGTATAACATTGGGGAATTTATATTGAGAAAACGTTTCGCCAGCCGGTGGCTTTTTTCAGTCCAATACAGAGAAGAACACTGGAAGATGAGGAGAACGAGGTAATCAGTCCCTCAACCTGGAGTCGATGTGTTCAGTCCATCTATCTTGAGAAAAGTACAGTATATGTATGATCAGAGAAGTGAATAGAAGCAGGAGGAGGCGGAGTCACCATTGGGCAAATCCACTAGTGTAAGTAAGTCATGCCTGTAGATTATGCAAGCATAGAAGTATTCCCTGTATCAAGATCCCAATATATTGCAGTGTCTGACAGATGTGATGTAAATGATTTAGAAACCCGAAAAGTTAAAGAATGAGACACTTGAGAAACATTTGACAATCTTGCCACTGGTTCGAATCCCACTCATTTTGTGATTTGTCACATCTATGAGTTGATATGAGTTGAAATTATGAAATAACATTGTCTATTATGCAAAACAACCACAGAGGGAGTTGGAATTGTTATTTATTGCTCACTAATATCCGTATTCGGATTTTCCCTGGGCCGGAGCCGAATATTGAACTGCCCGATACTATGTAAAAGAAAACATGTTGCAAAACAAGTTGTCGTTTGGACAACGTTTCGCTCTGTGTAGAGCTTATTAAGTCATTTGACCTGATAAAAGACTACATAGTCGCATAGCCTGATAAAGAAATAAATACTCTTATAACTAGATAAAACTGTACACATAACGAAATATTGTGGTACTTAAAGGTTATTCTCAACGTGTGTCTCTCTGTCTCAGAGACCGGTGGTCCACTTACAGAAGACCACAACACAGCACTATAGAGCCAGTTCTAGGGACCTGTGCTAGATGTCTGTTCTAGGGTCTTGTACTAGGGATTTGTACTAAGGACCTTTTTTCATGATGGCAGTGTGTGGTGATGGTAGTGATGGTGGTGATGGTAGTGATGGTAGTGATGGTAGTGATGGTAGTGATGGTAGTGATGGTGGTGATGGTAGTGATGGTGGTGATGGTAGTGATGGTGGTGATGGTAGTGATGGTGGTGATGGATGATGGTAGGTGATGGTGGTGATGGAGTGATGGTATGATGGTGATGGTAGTGATGGTGGTGATGGTGTGATGGTGTGATGGTGGTGATGGTAGTGATGGTGGTGATGGTGGTGATGGTAGTGATGGTAGTGATGGTAGTGATGGTGTGTGGATGGTGATGGTAGTGATGTGGATGGTAGTGATGGTAGTGATGGTAGATGGTAGTGATGTGGTGATGTGGTGATGGTAGTGATGGTGGTGATGGTAGTGATGGTAGTGATGGTAGTGATGGTAGTGATAGTGGTGATGGTGGTGATGGTAGTGAGGTGGTGTGGTGGTGATGGTAGTGATGGTTGATGTAGTGATGGTAGTGATGGTGGGGATGGTAGTGATGGTAGGTGATGGTAGTGATGGTGGTGATGGTAGTGATGGTAGTGATGGTAGTGATGGGTTAGTTTATGGTATGATGGTAGTGATGTGGTGATGGTGGTGATGGTAGTGATGGTGGTGATGGTAGTGATGGTAGTGTGGTAGTGATGGTAGTGATGGTATGGTGTGTGGTAGTGATGGTAGGGGATGGTAGTGATGGTGGTGATGGTGGTGATGGTAGTGATGTGTGGTGGTATGATGGTAGTGATGGTGGTGAATGGTAGTGATGGTAGTGATGGTAGTGATGGTAGTGATGGTAGTGATGGTAGTGATGGTAGTGATGGTAGTGATGGTAGTGATGGTAGTGATGGTAGTGATGGTAGTGATGGTAGTGATGGTAGTGATGGTAGTGATGGTGTGGTGGAGTGATGGTAGTGATGGTAGTGATGATGGATGTAGTGATGGTAGTGATGGTAGTGATGGTAGTGATGGTGGGTGATGGTGTGATGGTAGTGATGGTAGTGATGGTAGTGATGGTAGTGATGGTAGTGATTGGTGATGGAGTGATGGTAGTGATGGTAGTGATGGTAGTGATGGTAGGGTGAGGTAGTGATGGAGTTGATGGTGGTGATGGTAGTGATGTGGTGATGGTAGGTGATGGTAGTGATGGTGGATGGTAGTGATGGTAGTGATGGTGGTGATGGTGGTGATGGTGGTGATGGAGTGATGGTGTGATGGTAGTGATGGGTAGTGATGGTGGTGATGGTGGTGATGGTAGTGATGGTGAGGTAGAGTGGTGTGGAGTGATGTAGTGATGGGTATGTGATGGTAGTGATGGAGTGTGGAGTGATGAGTGATGGTGGTGATGGTAGTGATGGTAGTGATGGTAGTGATGGTAGTGATGGTAGTGATAGGTGATGGTAGTGATGGTGGTGATGGTGTGATGGTAGTGATGGTAGTGATGGTAGTGATGGTGGTGATGGTAGTGATGGTGGTGATAGTATGGTGTGATGGTAGTGAGGGTAGTGATGGTAGTGATGGAGTATGGTGGTGATGTGTGATGGTAGTGTGGTAGTGATGGTAGTGATGGTAGTGATGGTAGTGATGGTAGTGATGGTGGTGATGGTAGTGATGGTAGTGATTGATGGTAGGTAGTATGGTAGTGATGGTAGGTGATGGTGGTGATGGTAGTGAGTGGATGGTAGTGATGGTAGTGATGGTAGTGATGGTAGTGATGGTGGTGATGGGTATGGTGATGGTAGTTGATGGTAGTGATGGTAGTGATGGTGTGAGTGTGATGGTAGTGATGGTGTAGTGTGATGGTAGTGATGGTGGTGATGGTAGTGATGGTAGTGATGGTGTGATGGTAGTGATGGTATAGTGATGGTAGTGATGGTAGTGATGGTAGTGATGGTGGTGATGGTAGTGATGGTAGTGATGGTAGTGATGGTGGTGATGGTAGTGATGGTAGTGATGGTAGTGATGGTAGTCTGAGAAAAGATTGCAAGCACAGTGACAAGAAGAGATCTCTCAAGTTAACGCTAGTGTTACGATAGATTTATGATGTAATATAATAATTATAACATAATATCTTTCTTTACTACAAAAACATGTACAAGGTATACAGTCCTAGCTGACATCAATAACATACCTTTACCTTCTACCCTCGCCGGAAATCGAACCCGGACACTCGCCGTGTGAAGCGAGAGCTTTAGCCACCAGGCCACAGGGCACCATTATTAGGCCTTAATTCTAAGTGAAAGCCTTCCATTAACCCCTTCTTCCTCAGTATGCATCCCACTCGTTTCCTTCTTAAGTTAAACTCATGTCCCCCTTTCCCTTAAAGCATACCTCATTACAGTCCTTCCTCCCAAAAATCTCTCCTTCCCTTCCTTTATTTCATCACCCATCCCCAGTTCCATCTTTTTGTCTCCCTTTTGAACTCCCCTAAAGCTTTTATTCGTCTCTATTAACTTTCTGATCCTTTTCATGGTCTTATCTTTTAACCCCTTCCACCAAACTCACACACACACACACACACACATACACACACACACACACACACACACACACACCACACACACACACACACACCACACACACACACACACCGCACACACACACACACCACGCACCCTCCCTCCATCTTAACTCCTTCCATCTACCCTCATCGACCGTGGCTTCAGGATCTGCCCCATATTCCCACTGCGATTCCTGTCATTCCCACTACGATTCCCGTCATTCCCACTACGATTCCTGCCATTCCCACTGGCTCACGCCCATTAGTGGAAGCCTAATAGGATTTAGACGACGTTTTCCGCACAGATTGACCGTCAAATTTAATGGAAGCCTCAGCGACAGCAGAATTAACATATATATCTGATTTCATGCTACATTTTTGCCCAGCGTTGGTGAGGATAAGATTACGCGACGCAAGTCTGGTCTCAGTACTACACCGTGTACACAGTTCCGCGAGTGTCACAGAGGATACATCTCACCTGTGTACCACCTGTCAAAGATGCATCACTCTTTAATGTATGAATTAAAGGAAACTTCACAGTGTATGCATACATAGTAACAATGGTTATAAATGACCATAATTTTTAAAGGGGTGGACCGGTAAGCCAGCGGAAGGCCTCGGTCAGATGACCAAAAGCTCCAAAGGCGGGTCATCATCTGACTAAGACCCGCGTCAGGAAACATTTGTCCTGTTTCCTGACGAACCTTACCTAACCTAACCTAGTGTACGCATACTGAGATATACATCTCTTCAAGAGTATATACATACTGTAGGCAATTTCAGTGCATACACATTTAGCGAAATATAATCTTCAGAAAATACACATACACTCACACACACACACATATACATACAACTAGTAGCGACCAGTGAAGAGGTGGGGCCAGGAGCTTGGACTCGACCCCTGCAACCTCAACTAGGTGAGTACTAGGTGAGTACACACACACACACACACACACACACACACACACATACACACACAACTAGTAGCGACCAGTGAAGAGGCGGGTCCATGAGCTTGGCCTCGACCCCTGAAACCTCAACTAGGTGAGTACTAGGTGAGTACACACACACACACACACACACACACACACACACACAAACACACATACACACACAACTAGTAGCGACCAGTGAAGAGGCGGGGCCAGGAGATTGGACTCGACCCCTGCAACCTCAACTAGGTGAGTACACACACACACAACACACACACACGCACACACACACACACACACACACACACACACACACACACACACACACACACACACACACACACACACACACACACACACACACACACACACACACACACACACATACACACACACCTGTGACGAGCGGGGTCCCACAGGGGTCGG
>NC_069427.1:15122924-15132924 GCF_026875155.1 Cherax quadricarinatus
AGCCTGGAACTACACTTCATGTAGCCTGGGACTACACTTCATGTAACCTGGAACTACACTTCATGTAGCCTGGGACTACACTTCATGTAACCTGGAACTACACTTCATGTAGCCTTGAACTACACTTCATGTAGCCTGGGACTACACTTCATGTAACCTGGAACTACACTTCATGTAGCCTTGAACTACACTTCATGTAGCCTGGGACTACACTTCATGTAACCTGGAACTACACTTCATGTAGCCTGGGACTACACTTCATGTAGCCTGAAACTACACTTCATGTAGCCTGAAACTACACTTCATGTAGCCTGAAACTACACTTCATGTAGCCTGGGACTACATATCATATAGCCTGGGACTACATCAGCTTGGATTCACTCGGGAGAGTGTTGTTAATTGTTCTCGTAGTATTTCCTTGTTCCTCCTTTCACGAGGTCTTCCCTGTCTTACTCATCTCATGTTTCCCGGTGGCCCGGTGGCCCGGTGGCCCGGTGGCCCGGTGGCCCGGTGGCCTAGTGGCTATAGCTCTCGCTTCACACACGAAGGGCCCGGGTTCGATTCTAGGCGGATGGAAACACTTCGACGCGTTTCCTTACGCCTGTTGTCCTGTTCACTTAGCAGAAAATAGGTACCTGGGCGTTAGTCGACTGGTGTGGGTCGCATCCTGGGGGACAAGATTAAGGACCACAATGGAAATAAGACAGACAGTCCTAGATGACGCACCGACTTTCTTGGGTTATCCTGGGTGGCTAACCCTCCGGGGTTAAAAATCCGAACGAAATCTTATCTATCTTAAAGCGCACATACACACACACACACACACACACACACACACACACACACACACACACACACACATATACACACACAAACACACACACAGACACACACACACACACACACACACGCACACACACACACCACACACACACACACACACACACACACACACACACCACACACACACACACACACACCACACACACACATATACACACACACACACACACACAACACACACGCCACACACACACACACACACACACACACACACACACACACACACACACACACATATACACACACACATACACACACACACACACACACACACACACACACATATACACACACACACATATACACACACACCACACACAGTGTGTGGCAGGATCCATACATAGTTTTGAGAAGAGATATGATAAGGCTCATGGAGCAGGGAGAGAGTGGACCTATTAGTAACCAGCGAAGAGGCGGGTCCAGGAGCTGTGAATCGACGCCTACAATCAAATAGGTGGATACACTCTCTCTCTCTCTCTCTCTCTCTCTCTCTCTCTCTCTCTCTCTCTCTCTCTCTCTCTCTCTCTCTCTCTCTCTCTCTCTCTCTCTCTCTCTCTCTCTCCTCTCTCTCTCTCTCTCTCTCTCTTCTCTCTCTCTCTCTCTCTCTCTCTCTCTCCCTCTCTCTTGACTCTCCCTTTTTCCATTTCCAACATCTCGTGTTACCTCCCCACTGCGTTCTATATATAACTTAGAGCAAACACACATAATCTCACGTCTCGTCATACATTCAAAACCTCTTCCCCTGCTCATTGCAAGACTAGCTTGTCTCCTTCCCATGATGCGGTACATATCTCCGCTGCTACTTATCGTGTACCTGGGTGCAGTACAGCCACTGGTACTTAAAAGAAACCTAATCCAGGAAATAAAATCCAGTTTTACCCCTCCGTGCACGTAACAAAACGATGTTGTTTTGTACAGTTGAGTTTAAAAGCCTGTGAGTATTAGGGTTAGAATTACTTAAATCTCGATGGTATTGTAGTAACGCAGCCAGTTCCGCCATTATCTGGTTAGCCAATTCGCAGATCGTGCAAATTCCTTAGGTTAGGTTAGGTAAGATTTGTCAGGAAACAGGACAAGTGTCTCCTGACGCGGGTCTAAGATGATGACCCGCCGTTGGAGTTTTAGATCATCTGACCGAGGCCTTCCGCTGGCTTACCGGTCCACCCTTTAAAAATTATGGCAGTTATAACCATTTATTGCAAATTCCTTCCTCCTTATCTCTAGATAATATACCCGTGAGAATCGCTGAGGTTCAGGGTAAATCTTCCAAATCTTTTCTAAGAGAGGAATGTAAACAACACGAGGCAGATCTTGACGTCCTGACGAGACCCGTTGCAAAAAATGAACCTTTGGAAATTGATACGACTCACGGAAGACTCAGACGCAATATTGAATCTTGTTGATCAAGGATTAAACCTTGAAAGATCGCAAATAAACAAATTACTTTTTGTAATGATTTCGGTAGCAAGTTTTCATTATGCCAACATTTCGCCTTCTTTTTTAGGTCGTCTTCTTGAGCGAGACGTTGACTAAATAGAGTCTTGGTCTACTCTAAGTTACTTTTGCACTACTCTTTTAATTACAGTACTCTTACGTCCTATTAAACTGATGGGTAATGGGCGAAACTAATGGGTAATAGGCGAAACTAACACAGAAATAGTTTCTTCGTTTTCCAAGCAGTATTCTTCACCTCTTCTTAATAATGAGTGAAAATTTAGACGTGACCTCGGCGAGTGAGCCAGAGTGTTCGAGTGCCCTTTACTTTCTGTCGATATAGTGTGACATCACTGTGCATCCTGGTGACGTCCCTGTGACGCCACTATGACATCCCTGTGAGAGTACTGTGACATCACTGTGACATCCACATGGCATCCATGTGACCTGAATAGATGGCTCATCTATTATAGCAATCCTGCCAGGAATCCATTCACTTGGTCGGTCTCCATCCCTTCATCCATCTGACCAGTCTGTCCATACAGCTGATCAGTCTCCGACCAATCAGTTAGCCATTTTTCTATCCATCCCCCCTGGTCAGTTTCCACCTTTGGTCAATCTTTATTCACCCAGCTGATCAATCTCCACGCTTCTTGGGATCTTAATACTTGGGAATTCTTCGCGTGCCTAACACTTGGGCACGACCTACTTCCACACTGGACAAATGTGACACCACCTACGACTGCTGCACCTCTCCTGCCTACGGTATATAAGCTACTTCTTCGTACATATGCTGTATTCTATTCAAGACTGATGGACTGACCATACTGACTCAAGGTTGAGGGACTGATTACCTCATGCTCCTCCTGTTCTTCACGATTCTCCTTTGTATGGACTGATGAAGCCACTGTGTGGCGAAACGTTTCCCCAATAAAGATACCCGAGGGTTGCACATGTGTCTAATTTATCAACACAATGATTACAAAAGAAAGAACTTATTAGCTTCTTAAGCGAGCAGCCGAGAGCAATACCTAGAAACGTTTCGCTCTATGTTGAGCTCTATCATGTCATGATTGGATAAAACTCTACACGGGGAGAAGCATTGTCGGAATAAAAGCTAGTTCTGCACCCGCGTTTCTCATCCAGCTAAAAGTAGATAAATTGAGAGGTGCAACATGTTACAACAATCGTACGTGACATGTTGCAAATGGTAAGTAATATTGGCAAGTTGAAGAATAAGATACATGTGCAACAGTTGGGTATCCTATATGCTGATCTCCAACTCTTGCACATGTGTCTTACTCTTGAATGATACATGCATGCTAGTGGCCTTAATACATGTTGATTTTGATGAAAATCAACGACAATAAGACGGGACGACAAGCCGTTTCCAGTGACAACCACTGTCAGCTCTCTGCAGCCTCTGCCAAAGGTGTCATCAGTGAACTCTCTGTGCTGTCAGCGACAGCTCATTTGGGCGTCACTGCCTGTCGTTAACGTCACATAGTCGAAGGCAACAAAATCAATAACTCAATTAAATCTTTATGAAATAACTTCCAATAACTTATCTGGGCTCTGGCTGTGTGGCAAAAAGTACTGCGTACTTTGATGTAGAGTGTGAAAGCTCGAATCCTACTGTGGGCACACACACACACACACACACACACAACACACACACACACACACACACACACACACACACACACACACACACACACTTTTATTTGTAATGTTACCCTAATGCAAAAATATATTTTTTCTGCGGTTTAAAGCGAATATGAAGACCAGATTTCAATTGATTATGAGTGACAAAATTTAGGGAGGAGCAATCCTGGGAGATCAAGACGAGATGTAAAGTGGCTTGTGATACCTGGAAGCTGGTGAATCTTACACCTGACTGAGTGGTGGTGATGATTGATGGATGCGTCCAGGCGATGCCCGCGGCACATGCACCAACCAGACGAAGAGGAATAGGTGGAAGAAGATAAGAAAAAGGAGAGAGAGAACTGCGAGCTGGGGGATGTTGTAGTCCCGGAGGTGGACGTACAGTGTCTGCACTCTGAAGGAGGGGTGAGGATGCTGCAGTCCGGGGGTTATCTGAGCTGTGATATATGCACACTAACGACAAGACTGCTGTTAACTGAGTGACGGTTAATGTGTTTTCTTCATACTTTATTTTGGGGGGAGTGAGTGAGTCACCCTACCTTGGTAGGAGATGGTCGATGTGTTAAAAAAATATAATAATAATATCGATGATAATAATAAATAATAATAATAATAATAATAATAATAATAATAATAATAATAATAATAATAATAATAATAATAATAATAATAATAATAATAATAATAATAATAATAATAATAATAATAATAATAATAATAATAATAACTATAACACTAATAATAATTAATAATATATTATTATTATTATTATTATTATTATTATTATTATTATATTAATATATAATAATAATAATAATATAATAATAATAATAATAATAATAATAATAATAATAATAATAATAATAACAATAATAATAATAATAATAATTAATAATAATATTATTATTATTATCATTATTGGCTTGCATTTGTTAACTTTAAAAGATGGTAAAAATTTGGTTTTGATTTACGAGAAAAATTCACAAACAAAAATATATTGAAGAATAAAGAAATATTGGCCACCCTAGAGTCAGTGAATTATCCCCTCCATCATTTTTTTTAAAAAATTGGACACATCAAAAATGTGTTGCTAGAAAATAAAAATGGAAAAATACTGTGACTGGAACAATACACAGATAACCCGCACATAGGAGTAGTTAATGATCTAAGTCGGGGCGAAACGTCATTATAAGTTTCTTTCTCCTATCTGTGAGTTGTCTGTGTACTGTGTTGGTCGCTTCCCCTCACAGCACTTAGATGTGAGGGGACGGTGGGAGGAGGGGAGGTGGCCCTTGGTTACTCAGCAAACTGGTGTGTGTATGGCAAAGTTCCTGGTGGGCGAAACGTCTTCACAGTACAGTGTCATAAACCGCAATGTGTTGTCTTTGTTCAAGTGTTGTCTGTATACCCTACCACTTGATCCACCTGGTATATGTATACTCTCAGTATGTGACGAAAACACTAGTGTAACACTAGAACGTTAAATCAGGAAACGTTTCGCTCACTGGAGTTTCGTCAGTCTAGTCTAAGCTGACTTTGACCCAGATTAACATCTTGGTATACAGTTTTATTCCTTGCAGATGTTGACCAAAATATATTGTTATATATGTCTGTCCATCCTCACCTTTCCTTCCTTCCTTGTTTCTTCCATCTCAACTCACACTGTTCCATCTTCTCTCTCTTCCTGCATTCCTTTCCACCCTCGTCCTGCCCCGTCCCGCCCCGGGGCAGAGCAACACCCACTACCCCGAGGGAAATCATCCCATAAGTTGGGAGAATGGTACATAATCCGGAAGGCAGTGCTTATAGCAGCCGCAGCCGTGGACATCAATACTGCCATCATCACCCGAGAACACTCGCCCCGTTTTTGGCAAGATGCTATCATTGTGTTAGAAAAAGGTTACTTTTCTTTTATTTAGGAGCATAAACACGTATCACATAACAGGTTAGGGTTGAAGCTGCTTTATAACGCCGACGAGTTGATGATTAAGATATATATGCAACAGCTGGGTATCTAAATTGTTTAAAGGTTGTTCCTACGTGGTAGGTTTCTCTGTATTGGACTGAAGAAGGCTACCGCGTAGGCGAAACGTTTCAATGATAAAGATACCTAACTGTTGGAGCATAGTTCGTCTTAGTAACTCTATAACGGGTTATACCTTAAGAAATATATCCAACAGACTTAAAAATAGAGTTTTGAAATTTCCTTACTCGAGCTCGTGAGGTATACGCGTAGTCTAAATTGCATTAAAAACCAAACATGATTAATGTTTAGCAAACTATACCCAAGGCATATAATTATCAACTTGAAAAATATTATGAATCTTTAGGTCGACGTAATCAATGATTAATGATGTGAAAATACAACAAATGTTTGCAATTTTGAATCAGTGATCCAAACTTAATATCATAACAGAAGCTTATAGTTTACAGAGTCGAGGAATCGTAATGATGAAAAACTGTGCGAGATAGTCGGATCAGTGAGGATAACAGAAGAGAGATTTCAATAGCTGTTCGACGTTTTGGAACTAGGTTAAGTTAGGTTTGCCAGGAAGCTGGACAAGTGGTTCCTGACGCTGCTCTTAGTCATGTGATAACCCACAGTTGGAGCTTTTGGTTATCCGACCGACGCCTTCCGCTGGCTTACCGGTCCATCCCTTTAAAGTTGTGGTTATGATTAAGACCATAATCATATAGCCGTGTTACCTTCAATGTCTGCAACATCTGTTAATGCTTTCCTCCACGCCATCAGACTGCAAATTCCTATCAGGTCGGTTGTAACTGTCATACTGGACAATTACAGGGAAGGATATTTGAAAATTAACGTTGATTTTGCATCAGCAAATTTCTTGTGACTCCTGACCATTTTTTTTTCAGGAAAAATAGTTGCAATAGGCGAGTTACTGTGTGACATAGCACTGTTTTATTAGGTATGAAGCCTATCGACTGCACGAGAGTCATTAAGGCTGCATGTCACCTCTATAACACCACCGGTACATGTTGCTTTATTCACAAGTGTTGGGAATAAGCTTCAAGTATATATTCTGTATACTCAGTTATACACTCTCTGTGTATATACACTGAGCTATACATCTTCAGCTGTATATACACTGAGCTATACATCTCTCAGTGTATATACACTGAGCTTATACATCTCTCATGTATATACACTGAGTATACATCTCTCAGTGTATATACACTGAGCTATACAACTCTCAGTGTATATACACTGAGCTATACATCTTTCAGTGTATATACACTGAGCTATACAACTCTCAGTGTATATACACTGAGCTATACATCTTTCAGTGTATATACACTGAGCTATACATCTCTCAGTATATATACACTGAGCTATACATCTCTCAGTGCATATACACTGAGCTATACATCTCTGTGTATATACACTGAGCTATACATCTTTCTGTGTATATATACTGAGCTATACATCTCTCAGTGTATGTACACTGAGATATACACCTCTCTCGGTATATATACACTGAGCTATACACCTGTCAGTATATATACACTGAGCTATACGTCTCTCCGTGTATATACACTGAGTTATACACCTGTCGGTGTATATACACTGAGATATACACCTCTCGGTGTATATACACTACTACTCCTCTCACTACATACACATCAAGAGAGCTATGCGGTGAGAGCAGCAGTGTAAATATATATATATATATATATATATATATATATATATATATATATATATATATATATATATATATATATATATATATATCATACAAGTCGGACCGTCTCACCGAGCAGGGTACATAATAAAGAAAGAAAATCCCATAAAAGAAAATACTTTCATATCATATTCAATATTTAACCTACTATAAATAATCATTTTTTGAGAGGTGTCAAATACAACAGTTTAGAAGCAGTTACATAAAGATACAAAATATCCCTCCAAAAAGAAATACTATCACCAAACTTCCCTCACTATCACTGTGCAGGCATGTAATACACATTTAGGATTACTAAGTCCGACTATATGAAATATAAACCCGTTTCAGCCATTGAATTTCCCTTCCAACTAATCGATATATAAATAACTCTCTAATCCTCACTAAAGATACCCGCTCACACTCCACAGATCGTCATCCAAGTACCCATTCTCTCCATTCACTCACATCTCCACGCACGCTTGCTGGAAGTCCAAGCCCCTTGCCCACAAAACCTCCCTTAACCCCCTCCCTCCAACCCTTTCGAGGACGACCCCCTACCTCGCCCTTCCTTCCCCTATAGATTTATATGTTTTCCATGTCATTCTACTTTGATCCATTCTCTCTAAATGACCAAACCACCTCAACAACCCCTCTTCTGCCCTCTGACTAATACTTTTATTAACTCCACACATTTTCCTAATTTCCACACTCCGAATTTTCTGCATAATATTTACACCACACATTGCCCTTAGACAGGACATCTCCACTGCCTCCAACCGTCTCCTCGCTGCTACATTTACCACCCAAGCTTCACACCCATATAAGAGTGTTGGTACTACTGTACTTTCATACATTCCCTTCTTTGCCTCCACAGATAACGTTTTTTGACTCCACATATACCTCAATGCACCACTCACCATTGTTTCCCTCATCAATTCTATGATTAACCTCATCCTTCATAAATCTATCCGCCTACACGTCAACTCCCAAGTATCTGAAAACATTCACTTCTTCCATACTCCTCCTCCCCAATTTGATATCCAATTTTTCTTTATCTAAATCATTTGATACCCTCATCACCTTACTCTTTTCTATGTTCACTTTCAACTTTCTACCTTTACACACATTCCCAAACTCATCCACTAACTTTTGCATTTTTTCTTTAGAATCTCCCATAAGCACAGTATCATCAGCAAAAAGTAACTGTGTTAATTCCCATTTTGAATTTTATTCTCCATAATTTAATCCCACCCCTCTCCCGAAGCACCCTAGCATTTACTTCTTTTACAACCCCATCTATAAATATATTAAACAACCATGGTGACATTACACATCCCTGTCTAAGACCTACTTTTACCGGGAAGTAGTCTCCCTCTCTTCTACACACCCTAACCTGAGCCTCACTATCCTCATAAAAAGTCTTTACAGCATTTAGTAACTTACCACCTATTCCATATACTTGCAACATCTGCCACATTGCTCCCCTATCCACTCTATCATATGCCTTTTCTAAATCCATAAATGCAATAAAAACTTCCTTACCTTATCTAAATACTGTTCACATATATTGCATTCACTTGATCTACACATCCCCTACCCACTCTGAAACCTCCTTGCTCATCCGCAATCCTACATTCTGTCTTACCTCTAATTCTCTCAATAATAACCCTACCGTACACTTTTCCTGGTATACTTAGTAAACTTATTCCTCTATAATTTTTACAATTTCTTTTGTCCCCTTTCCCTTTATATAAAGGGACTATACATGCTCTCCGCCAATCCCTAGGTACCTTCCCCTCTTTCATACATTTATTAAACAAAAGTACCAACCACTCCAACACTATATCCCCCCCTGCTTTTAACATTTCTGTCATGATCCCGTCAGTTCCAGCTGCTTTACCCCCTTTCATTCTACGTAATGCCTCACGCACCTCCCCCACACTTACATTCTTCTCTTCTTCACTCCTAACAGATGGAATACCTCCATGACCAGTACATGAAATTACCGCCTCCCTTTCTTCCTCAACATTTAAAAGTTCCTCAAAATATTCTCGCCATCTACCTAATACCTCCGTCTCCCCATCTACTAACTCCCCTACTCTGTTTTTAACTGACAAATCCATACTTTCCCTAGGCTTTCTTAACTTGTTTAACTCACTCCAAATTTTTTTCTTATTTTCATTAAAATTTCTTGACAGTGCCTCTCCCACTCTATCATCTGCTCTCCTTTTGCACACTCTCTCACCACTCTCTTCACCTTTCTTTTACTCTCCATATACTCTGCTTTTCTTATAACACTTCTGCTTTGTAAAAACCTCTCGTAAACTAACTTTTTATCTTTTATCACACCCTTTACTTCATCATTCCAC
>NC_069427.1:15140424-15190424 GCF_026875155.1 Cherax quadricarinatus
GTGTGTACTCACCTAATTGTGGTTGCAGGGGTCGATACGCAGCTCCTGGCCCCGCCTCTGTGTGTATGTGTGTGTGTGTGTGTGTGTGCGCGTACTCACTTAATTTTGGTTGGAGGGGTCGAGTCGTGTGTGTGTGTGTATGTGATACTCTCATTAGACAGACTCCTGGAACAGTATCTAGAAGGTAATGTGTATGTTACTCACACACACACACACACACACACACACACACACACACACACACACACACACACACACACACACACACACACATTAAACATAGCCACCAAGAGCACACGTTCCAATCTAAAGTTTTAAGCCAACACCTTGCAAAATCTAGTCGTAATTAATCCACCAACACAAAAAGCGAAGCTGGGGCGTATCTGAGCGTTCAAAAATATTTACTTGCTAGAAACATTTGAGTAAATCCTCGTGCTAAAATATTTCAAACTGGATCCAGCATAAATATTTAATACGTGTGAGCAAGAGGAAGATAACTTCCTGTAGTCACGTGGAAGATATAGACAATTTGTTTTAATTTTCTTGGATTTATTAGCGAATTTTTTGCATTCTTTCCTCTTTGTTAGTGGTGTGTGTGTGTGTGTGTGTGTGTGTGTGTGTGTGTGTGTGTGTGTGTGTGTGTGTGTGTGTGTGTGTGTGTGTGTGATGTAGTGTGTGTGTATGAAAGGAGTGTGGTGTGTGTGTGTGTGGAGATGTTGTGTGTTGATATGTGTGTGGTGTGTTGGTGAGTAGTGTGGGGGGCGACTGTGAAGTGTGTGCATGGTGAGGTGTGATGTGGTAGTGTTGTGTAGTGTGTGTGTGTGTAAGTTGTCGTGTGTTCACCGGTTAAGTGTGTGTGTGGTGTTGTGTGTTGAGAGTGTGTTGTGTGTGTGAAATGTGGTGATGTGTGTGTGAAATAGTTAGTGGCGGTAGTGTGTGTGTGTGGATGTGGTGTGTGTCTGTTTTGTGGAGATGTGTGTTTTGTGTGTGTGTGGTGTGTGTGGAGTTGTTGTGTTGTCTTTGTGTGTGTGTGTGTGTGTGTGTGTGTGTGTGTGTTTGTGTGTGTGTGTGTGTGTGTGTGTGTGTGTGAGTGTGTGAGTGGGTGTGTGTGTGTGTGTGTGTGTGTGTGTGTGTGTGTGTGTGTGAGTGGGTGTGACAGCATGTGTGCAGCGTAGGCATGTGCCAGCCGGATATTAGAGAACAATTTAACCTAGCCTTTGCAAGAGAGCAAAGGTGACTCCCACGCCACAGCTTGTCAAACGTGCCACCCGCCTACGCTTCCCACCATCAAAACACATTCACTAAAGTAATGTTTGGAACCAGATTGTGTCTTGTCTCTAACAACTAAACGATATTATTAATGTCAATGGTATACTTAATACTCCCTTCAACATAATAAACTGGACCACCTTGTGCTTTAGAGATTCTGTCGCCGATGTGATTAGTTCAGTGTGTTACCACATATCATCCTGTGGACGGTAGCACAAGACGCTATGGAACTAGGCCTATGGCCTAGAAACTATATGGTCAATGACTTGGGCACTATATGGCCTATGGCCTAAATACCATATGACCTTTGACCTAGAAACTATATGGCATTTGAAACATTATGGCATATGACCTAGGAACTATATAACTATGAAAACATATGACCTAGGAACTAGGCCCTAAAATAAATTAAGAGGAATGCATTTAAGAATATATTAATAATAAATTACCATCAAATTTGTCACAGGCAGATTTAGGATATTTGCTCAAATTATCTGGTATCATATTTTTTTCTAATAAGATAGCATAAGTAATGATTTTTTGAATAATACATAATAACTATATAGTCAAAATTAATCACATATTTAACTTAAAAAATGTCTAATATGCATGAGAACATCTTATTAAAACCTTCAAACTATTGTAAGTTTGCATGTATAGTAATTATTTTATTGGACTGGTATTAATATATATATAATATAATATATATTAATATATAATATATATATATATATATATGTCGTGCCGAATAGGCAGAACTTGCGATCATGGCTTAAATAGCAACGCTCATCTTGCCATATAGGACAAGTGACAATTTATGTATGCAATAATTTCACCAAAGTCATTCTGAAGCTAACGAAAAAAAATATATTTGATTGTGTTTCTTTAGTACTAAATTATTGTAAACGTATTTAAATAATATTTAGTTTGGGTTAGAATAAAATAAATTGCTCTTGTTATAATAAGGTTAGGTAAGTTTTCTAAGATTCTTTTGGTGCAAAATTAAATTTTTTTTCATTAACATTAATGAAAAAAATATATCTTTAAATGTATAAGAGAAAATTTTAGAAAGGACTTAATTTTTAAATGATTCTTGTATATTGACCATTTTTACATATTCGGCACGACATATATATTATATATATAATATATATATATATATATATAATATATATATATATATATATATATATATATATATATATATATTTATATATATATATTATATATATATATATATATATATATATATATATATATATATATATTATATATAATATATATATATATATATATATATATATATATATATACTCCATATACTCCGATATGGAAAACATAAGGAAATTTAAACTATATCGGAGTATAAAATAAATTCCAACCACACAATAAAGCGAGAAACTAATGTGAAGGACCTGGGAGTGATAATGTCAGAGAATGTCACTTTCAAAGACCACAGCATTGTATCTACCACATATGCTAGAAAAATGGTATGATGGATAATGAAAACCTTCAAAACTAGGAATGCCAAGCCCATGATGACACTCTTCAGGTCGCTTGTTCTATTTAGGCTGGAATATTGCTGCACACTAACAGCGCTTTTCAAGACAGGTAAAATTGCTGACCTAGATGTACAGAGAACCTTCACGGCGCACATTAAGTACGATAAAACACCTAAATTAATGGGAACGGTTGAAATTCCTTGATTTGCATTCCATGGAACGCAGGCTGGAGAGATACATGATAATATACACTCTGAAAATCCTAAAGGAATTAGTATCAAATTTGGGCACTAAAATCACTCCCTACGAAAGTGAAAGACTCGGCAGGCGATGCAATATCCCCTCAATGAAAGTAGGGGCGCCACTAGCACGATAAGAGACAACACGATAAGTGTCAGGGGCCCGAGACTGCTCAGCTGCCTCCCAGCATACATAAGGGGGATTACCAATAGACCCCTGGGTGTCTTCAAGAAGGCGCTGGACAGGCACCTACCTGGAGTCTACCTGGAGGTTATTCCTGGGATCAACGCCCCCGCGGCCCGGTCCACGACCAGGCCTCCCGGTGAATCAGGGCCTGATAAACCAGGCTGTTACTGTTGGCCGCACGCAGTCCAACGTACGAACCACATCCCGGCTGATCCGGCACTGACTTTAGGTATCTGTCCAGCTCTCTCTTGAAGGCAGCCAGGGGTTTATTGGTAATTCCCCTTATGCTTGGTGGGAGGCTGTTGAACAGTCTTGGGCCCCGGACACTTATGGTGTTTTCTCTTAGTGTACCAATGGCGCCCCTACTTTTAATTGGGGGTATTTTGCATCGCCTGCCCAGTCTTTTACTTTCGTAGGGAGTGATTTGGGTATGCAGATTCGGGACCATTCCTTCCAAGATTTTCCAAGTGTAGATTATGATATATCTCTCCCTCCTGCATTCCAACGAGTACAAGTCAAGTGCTTCCAAGCGTTCCCAGTAGTTAAGGTGCTTGATAGAACTTATACGTGCAGTAAAGGATCTCTGTACACTCTCTAGATCTGCGATTTCACCTGCTTTGAATGGAGATGTTAATGTACAGCAGTATTCCAGCCTAGAGAGAACAATTGAATTGAAAAGGATCATCATTGGCTTGGCATCTCTCGTTTTGAAAGTTCTCATTATCCATCCTATCATTTTCTTTGCACGTGCGATCATGGCACTGTTGTGATCCTTGAAAGTGAGATCCTCAGACATTACTACTCCCAGTTCCCTTACATTATTTTTCCGCTCTATTGTATGGCCGGAGTCAGTAGTATACTCTGTTCTAGTTATTATCTCCTCCAGTTTTCCATAACGGAGTAGTTGGAATTTGTCCTCATTGAACATCATATTGTTTACCGTTGCCCACTGGAAAACTTTGTTTATATCTTCTTGGAGGTTAACCGCGTCCTCAGCAGATGACAGCCTCATGCAGATCCTAGTATCATCCGCAAAGGATGATACGGTGCTGTGGGTTACATCTCTGTCAGTACCTGACCAGCCGGGCTGTGGTTCGTACGTCTGCTTACGTGCGGCCAACAGTAACAGCCTGGTTGATCAGGCCTTGATCTCCCATGAGACATGGCCACAGACCGGGCCGAGGGGGCGTTGACACCCTAACTCCTCTCCAGGCATACATCTCCATCTCTCTCTCTCTCTCTCTCTCTCTCTCTCTCCAACATGGGGAAACATCCTCGAAAAAATAGTCGACTTGAAGGGTTAACGGAGAACAACAGAGGGGCAATTTTGTGTGCAGTGTATCGCATAATTTTCCTGCAAAGAACAACACAAGATCGTGTTAAGCTTAAAGTTCTTCCATATACTGCCACACTGCTCACTGCCTCAGAAATCTTGGTTTCTCAAACTCATTTCTTGATTTAAGAAGAAATATTTGTTAGATCAAATAACAACAGCAATTATTTGAGTGACAGCAAACACACACACGCACAACAATATATATAAGAGTTGTCAGGAAGTGGAACAATCTGGAGGGAGATGTAGTAGAGGGTGACGTAGGAGAATCCATACACAGCTTTAAGAAAAGGTACGGTAAAGCTCTTGGAGCAGGGAATGGGCCTAGTAGCAATCAGCGAAAAGACAGGACCAGGAGCTGTGAATCGACCCGTGCAACCACAAATAGGCGAGTACAAACACAGTCGCGGAGTCGTAATTTTTGCTGTAGCTTGATACACCTGAAGCCTACGGTGACAATAATACCTAGAGCAGAGGTCTCCAGCCTGCGGCCCTCCTAGGAGATGGCTGCGGCCCTCCTAGGAGATGGCTGCGGCCCTCCTAGGAGATGGCTGCGGCCCTCCTAGGAGATGGCTGCGGCCCTCCTAGGAGATGGCTGCGGCCCTCCTAGGAGATGGCTGCGGCCCTCCTAGGAGATGGCTGCGGCCCTCCTAGGAGATGGCTGCAGCCCTCCTAGGAGATGGCATGCAGCCCCCTAGGAGATGGCTGCAAACCTCCTAGAGATGGCTGCAGCCCTCCTAGAGTGGCTGCGGCCCCCTAGGAGATGGCTTGCGGCCCTCCTAGGAGATGGCTGCAGCCCCACTAGGAGATGATCACCCTCCTAGGAATGGCTGCGGCCCTCTAGAATGCTGCAGCCTCCTAGGAGATGCTGCGCCTCCTTGGATGGGCTGCAGCCCTCCTAGGAGATGGCTGCGGCCATCCTAGAATTTCTGGCAGCCACCTAGAGATGGCTGCGCCCCCTAGGAGTCTGTTCGGCCCCTAGAAATGCTGACGGCCCCTCCTGGAGATGCTGCGGCCCCCCTAAGGAATGGCTGCGGCCCTCCTAGAGATGCTGCGCCCTCCTAGAGATGGCTGCGGCCCCCTAGGGATGGCTGCGGCCTCACTAGGAGATGCTGCGACCCTCCTAGAGATTGCTCACCCCCTAGGAGATAGCTGCAGCCCCCTAGGAGATGGCTGGCCCTCCTAGGAGATTGGCTGCTGCCTGCCTATAATGCCCGCGCCCTCTAGAGATGGCGCGCCTCCTAGGAGATGGCTTGCGGCTCCTCTAGAATGGCTGCGGCCTTCCTAGGATGGTGCAGCCCTCGCTAGGAGATGGCGCAGCCTCCTAGAGTATGCTGCGCCCTCCAGAGAATGGCTGCACCCTCCTAGGAGATGGCTGCGGCCTCCTAGAGAGAATGGCTGCGGCCCTCCAGGAGGCTCAGCCCTCCTAGAGATGGCTGCGGCACCCCCCTAGGAGATGGCTGCAGGGCCCTCCTAGAGATGGATGCAGTCCCTCCTAGAAGGCTGCGGCCCTCCTAGGAATGCTGCGGCCCTCCTAGGAATGGCTAGCAGCCCTCCAGATCTGGCTGCGGCCCTCCTAGAGATCTGCAGCCCTCCTAGGAATGGGCTGCGGTCCCTCCTAGGAGATGCTGCTGCCCCCTAGGAATGCTGCGGCCTCTAGAGATGGCTGCGCCCTCCCTAGGAGAATGGCTGCGGCCCTCCCTAGGAGATGCTGCGGCCCTCCTAGAGATGGACTGCGCCCCCTAGGAGATGGGCTGCGCCCTCCTAGAGAGATGGCTGCGCCCCCCTAGGAGATGGGTGCGGCCCTCCTAGGAGATGGCAGCCCTCCTTTAGGAGATGAGCCCTCCTAGGAATGGATGCAGCCCCCCTAGGAGATGGGTCAGCCCTCCTAGGGGATGGATGCAGCCCTCCTAGGAGATGGCTGCCCCTCCTAGGGGATGGATCAGCCCTCCCAGGGGATGGGGCAGCCCTCCTAGGAGATGGGGTGCGCCCTCCAGGGGAAAGGCTGCAGCCCTCCTAGGGGTGGCGCAGCCCTCCTAGGATGGATCAGCCCTCACATAAATTTTTAAATTCCTTTATGTAGGTTCCAACTGCACGTGTCAACATTTACAATATATTTTTTTATTATTCTAAAAAAAACAAAACTACAAAATGCGGCCTACTTAAAAAATTGACTTCCAAATTGGCCTTTTTATACAAAAAAGTTTGGGGCTACTACCTAGGTATTATTCCTTTTCTTGATGGGGTTAAAACCTAGCTGGGGGAGGGTTTGTGGGTGCTTAACTTTTACTTTCCATTAAAACTAAGAGCAATGCACAGACATGGGCCTGTTTCCCCGGCGAACAAAACACCACCACCACCACCACCTCGCCAGGTATCCCTAAGTCACCCCATAACACACGGGAGCACACACACTACGTATGTCGTAACTACCAGACGTTATTTTTACGTCCGTGTGGCTAATGTACGTGATAACTACAATGACGCCATTCCAACGTCCGTATAGTGATTACACACAGACGTCAATGAAGAAAAAAAACGTTTTAAAACAAGCTTCTATTGAGACAGCACTTCGTTCTGTTAGCGTTTTACCAGAGTTCAAAGGAAAACGTCGTCCCAAAAAACGCTTGTTCTGCAACGTGTCTCTCCTTCAATATTATCGACAGTTCGCCACTTAGATCCACCGATGCGTTCCCTCGGTTCGTGTAGCGATTCACGGACGCCAGTTAGGAACATGCACGTGTGAGGACGTCCGGACTAAGCTGCAGGTGTTGGTAAGAGGATTCCTGGGCTCGTCGCAGCTCAGGCTGTAGTGACAGGTTATGAGAGAATTATGCAAACTCTGGTGGGTTGGGAGCGGGGGCTGTCCTAATCTAGGCTGTGTTTGTTGCTGATGATAGCAAGGGACTTAGGGTTACTCTGTTCTCCTCACGTGAGGCTTGAAGTTACCCAGCTATCCCAACTCTGGGGCTCAGTCTCTGGATTCATTATGATAGCAAGGAACTGTGGGCTACCTTCTCCTCACGCGAAGCTTGAAGTTACCCAACTAACTATTCATTTTGTTTTTTTACTGCGTACGTTTTCAGCCTGTCCACTGTAACTTGCTTAGATATCAGAACTTAGTGGCCCAGTCCCTGGACCCATTATTCGACTCTGTTCTATTGACTACAACCCACAGGATGGGCATGGGTTGCATAATAATGCTATTAAATTAACTCTAAATGAGAGACAGCATTTCAGATGAATAAAACACATGTGCAAAATTTGGGTATCTTTACTGCGGAGACGTTTCACCAACCAGTGCTTTTGTCAGTGGAAGAAGTGAAGCGGTAACCTGAGGAATCAGTCCCTTAGTCTTTATAGGTGTTCAGTCCTTCAACCTGAATACCCAGGTGTGTTACCTGTGTCTTGTTCTTGTACCTGTCAGTTTCGTAAATCATTAAAATCACTGTTGCTAAGGCAGTTAAATGAGTGTCTGTTCAACGAACATTAAACAGCGATTTTCTGGTCTAAATTTTTCTTATGCATAGTTTTCCTATTCGATTCCCTACGTCAACTTTATTACGCCCAGACTTATCTTATAAATACTATTTTCTCCATTTTTATATTAGGCTAAATTCGGTCATTAGCCTTGGTTAAGTTAGGTTAAATAAACCTGTAAAAAAAAACGTATGTTTTACCACAGATCAGCATATGGGAGACACTTCAGCTCATACATGTCTGGCAATGTAAAAATACCACATTGCAAATAGGAGTTATGTGTCACCTCACTGGATGATTTGTCACATTCTCTGAGTGAGGTGTCACTTCAGTGTTTAACATTTAAAATGTGTTCCTCTTGCCTCTTCTTTGTATCCCTCTGAAGATGTGTATGTAAGCATATGAAAGCGCTCAGATTTCACTTTCTATTATCACTGTTGTGCTTTTATACATTTGCAATCACGCGTTTTATTGTGATGTCTTCCATGTCTGGCAATGTGGTGGAGGAGAATCCCTACGAAGTGTTCAGTTCAATAAGTATATCACTCCTGGTGGGAGAATGGGTTATACAGCGAGACCCAAGAATATGTGCATATTCCTCGGCTGTGTAACTGAAAAACATCTAGTATCATGGTGTGTTACTTTCAGCATTTGCTTGCTGATGCTTAACTAATCTTTGTGCTGAGTCGAGCTTTGATTACCTTACAACGTCAGTGCATTTGGAAACGCCTCCAAGACAACATACCGTGTGATCGAGAACATGGTATGGCTGCAAACATGGTATGGCCGAGAACATGATGTGGCCGGAACATGATGTGGCCGGAACATGGTGTGGCCGGAACATGGTGTGGCCATAAACATGGTGCTGCTCAAAACAAACTACTACTCCTTACAGTATGTGACTTACTCACGTAGATTCTACCGCTGCTCCCACCACAGTCTTGGTCATGATACAACACAGTATCCTACAACCGTAGCACTCAACAATATTAATCTAACATTTATCGTCCACTACTTGACCGACAACACTCGGCGAACCATCGCAAGACATTAAACACACAGCGTGCAACACAAGTAGCATCACTGACCTGATCCTGCAACACTGTACAACAGAAAAAAGATGAGTTTAATAATACACAGAACAAAATTTCCACTGAACCGCAAGCTGGTTAACTCGCTGTTGCTCCCAGTATGTTAAAATATTTGTTACCAAATCACTGCAGCCAAATAAATAAATTAATTCTGGTATAGAGATTTATGAATCTGTGTTGCACCGGAGAGTAAGACTTCATCAGCATCCCAGCTGAGCTGAGGAGTAAATACCTCGCACGAATAAGCTGAGTGAGGCGCAAACACCTCACACGTACTGACCAGCTCCTGCAGTAGTTACCCGTAACAGATCTGCAATTTTAGAAGGGAGAGATAACAGCTGATAAGTCGATAACATGTTTGGCATGTTAAGTAACCAAGTGGAGAGGTTGTGACTGGCACAGATGTTATCTTTGATATTTTTTAAAGAGGTGGGCTGGTAAGGCAGTATGAAGGCCTCGGCCTGATGACCAAAAGCTCGAGTGGAGAGCTTTTGTAACCGTAGATTGAGACTCAGGAAGCAATTGTCCTGTTTCCTGACGAATCTTTCCGACTGATATGGGTGTTTTCCAGGACACCACGACCAATTACTCAACACCACGACCGATCACATACGAAGACAGAAAAACAGGCCTCTGTTAAGACAAGGTTTACTCAATAAGATCTTCATCAAGTCATATTTGATAAAGCTTCCCTTAAGCTTGCGCAGCTTTAACTGTATCACAGTAAGCCACAGGGGGCAGGGATAACCATAATTCAGTTTGACTCACGAAATCGTAATGACACGATTGCAAAACAAACCATACCACGGATGGGGTTAGAACCCGCGATCAGAAGTCATAAAACTCCAGCCACTGGGTCAGTGGCTTACCTTCGGTCTGGATTTTATGACTCTCTGATCGCGGGTTCTAACCCCATCCGTGGTATGGTTCATAATTCAATTCACTGTAGATGAGGCAGACACATATGTAACACGTGTGATCTTTATTGACAAACATAGATACCAAACTCTCTCTCACACAACTCTCATACATCTACGCGTCAACATGTTATACCAGCCACATAGTGATAACTCCGCTATATTCTCAAATTTAGAGATCAAACTATTACAATGGGACTTCCAGACATGCCCAGCACCCAGTGGCAGCGTGGTGGTAGGCAACTCTTGTACTTAGGATATAGTACATTGACCTGTGTCTGTGACCTGTTTAGGAGAGTAGCGAAATACATTTCCTTTGGAAATCTTGATAATGTTGTAGGCTGAAGCATTATCTGAACCCTTTGTTCAGTATCTATCGTAGATTATAGGCCTTTCCTAATGAATAGCTACCGTAGGTGACAGGTCCTTCCCACTGGGTAGCTACCGTAGGTGATAGGTCCTTCCCACTGGGTAGGTACCGTAGGTGATAGGTCCTTCCCACTGGGTAGCTACCGTAGGTGATAGGTCCTTCCCACTGGCTAGCTACCGTAGGTGATAGGTCCTTTCCACTGGGTAGCTACTGTAGGGGACAGCTTGGTCCTCCCTGCTGAGAAGCTATCGTAGATACCAGAATGATTTTTCCCTTGTGACATTCTGAGCCAATCACAGTAACAACTATCTTTCGGTATACTCATGCAGTCACCAACAGCGATTAGTGGATGGAGGATCGAGCCTGCATCACTCCTTTGCTGAGTGACCCACATAAGATTAGCGCATCACGGAATACAAAAAAAATTGGACTATGAGAGTTGCCTCAACTGTACTATTCTCTGGGTCAGACCTTCAATTGACATTTAACTATTAATGATCACATCAATACTGGAAATTAAGTCACTCTAACTCTGTTAATGTTTATATGTTGCTACATGTCGTTTTGAGTCCGTGGCCAAATGTCACTTCACATGGCCACGCCTCTCTTATTTTAAGTGGCCATGTTTATCTTGCTTCCCATGGCTACACATATGCCAGGTCACCACCTGGAGAAGACCTGGGCCACCTGAAGAAGACCTGGCGAACCTACCTGTACGTGTACTACACATCACTTTACAGAGAAACGTATCACATGGCCACACATCACGTGGACACACATCATCACATGACCACACATCACATGGCCACACTTAGCTCACATAACGCAACATAAAAAAAAATTTTCTCTTATGTGGTCAAAGCTTCACTCAACACTTCCAGAAACGTGTGTGCATCACACATAATTATTTGACATCACAACACTATTGGTTACCACCACAAAACTGAATTTTTGGACATCACTACAATACTCCGCGAATTATTTCACATTAATGATGTCCACTGCAATATTACTAAGTAATGGTCACTAATATAATGTCACTTATTTGATATCAAGAACACTATGGAAAATCTGATGTCACACTTATGCAGATATTTCTGTCTTGTTTAAATCGATAGACGTCAATACAGAAGTAAACTCAACCTCCTTCTTAGATTTGTAAACAAAGAGGAGTTTGCTGGTTATGATTATTTTACAGAATGTAAACTGGTTTGCAGTGATCACCTGTTAATTCTATCGTATCTCCAAGCTTCACAAGTGTGCACACAACTTATCACCAGGAGGAGGGTTGTGTCAAGCTGTCTTTTCGATCTCTGCGTGATAATGCCACTGGTGAGCTTCCTCGTAGCCAGTTGCAGGTGATTATCAACCCAGTGCGAACCCCCAGTACCCCTTCCCTTGAGTGACCTTATTACACTCACATCTGGGGGACAAAGATCAGCAAATCGACCCACACAGATTATTGAACAAGTCTGAGTTTTAACATTTCGACAAGTTAAGGATAATTTGGTAAATGACAACCATTCTTCTCTTCCAACACACACACACACACACACACACACACACACACACACACACACACACACACACACACACAAACACACACATTGACATTTAGTAATATTGAGCGGGTCTCGTCAGCGCTTCGACCTAGACGCGAGTCTAGGCTTGGCTCACTTCAGTTTGTTTTTCCCTCTCTCTCTCGAGTGTATACTAGGCAGTGTATTGATATTTTCATTATACTCTTAGCATGTCAAGAGTTTGAGCAAGTAGCTATGGTGCTCATAGAGCCGAGAAAGAAGTCATGTAGACGATGTGGTGAGTTGGCCAGGAAGCAGCAGCCATGTGGTCAGTGTCACCTCCCACGCACGTCCTGTGTCAACCTCCCACGCACGTCCTGTGTCAACCTCCCACCCACGTCCTGTGTCAACCTCCCACCCACGTCATGTGTCAACCTCCCACCCACGTCATGTGTCAACCTCCCACGCACGTTCTGTGTCAACCTCCCACGCACGTCCTGTGCCAACCTCCCACGCACGTCCCGTGTCAACCTCCCACCCACGTCATGTGTCAACCTCCCACGCACGTTGTGTCAACCTCCCACGCACGTCCTGTGTCAACCTTCCACCCACGTCCTGTGTCAACCTCCCACGCACGTCCCAGTGTGTTGCCCTTCCAGGCACGTTGTGTAACACCAACCATTCCCTTCCCGGCTGCTATAACATCAATCCCCATCATCTCAAGTTTAAGCAATAAAATAACTTTATTCCCGTTACATCTCACGAACAAAACAAGTTTTCGGACAAAAATCACATCGTATTTTTAAATTATATTGTTGTTATCTTCGTTATAGAAGCAAGCACAGACACCGGATTCACTGATCTCCACATTGGCAAACTAGTGAGCTTATGATGTTCAAATGTTTCAACTCCACACAGAGGCCTTGTCAGGATAAGACCAACATATCTTTCCTACCAAGCTCACAGGCCCATCAACACTTTTTTTTTTCCTTCTTGTCTATCATTAACTCATAAATCTACATAATACACGATGGACCTTAATCTGTGTACAAGTTGATAGTTCTCAGCCAATAGCCACCGAGTGATTTTACAAGTCCTTTACTATATGTCTATGGGGGTGCACTTCCATGTACCTCACCACAGCATAACTCTGCCACACAAGCCGTTATATCATTGCTACAACGTCCTTTCACAGGGCCATATACCCCGCAGGTGATGAGGCACAACACTACACCGTCCCTATCAAAACTAACCTCTCCACATGAGGAAGACACACGCGAGTCACCCTGTTGTCGGGGTGTTGACTATAGCCTGGGCCTGTAGCAAGTCTCTCCTCACCACCTGTGAGGCTTCCCTTGCCCTCAGGAAACCTCTTACCCTCTGCGTCACTACAGACCTGCTGTCTCTAGGCTATGGCTAGGGAAGCTATTGTCTTATACTGAGCGTTAGTAAAGGAAAGCTATGCCGATTACTACTGAAGCGTTGTCATCGTTTGGTCCGTCGCGGTATCGCTAAGGAAGTTATTTTCGTCTACTGAGCGTTGCTAAGTGGATAATGTCACCACTAATGCTGCGCCACTGTGTTATTTTCAACCTTAGTGCGTAGCAATGTTAAGTAGATAATGTATCCACCTCTGATTTGATACTGTGCTACAGTTGTTGATAGTACTGAATGCGGGTCAAAGAAACCCAAGACACAGCCATACCCCGGCCGGGATTGAACCCGCGGTCAGAGAGTCTCAAAAACTCCAGCTCGTCGCGTTAGCCACTAGACCAGCTAGCCACAATAAGATTCGTCCAACTAGGTATATTTCTACACCATAGGAAGGTTAGCATCAGGCACCACTGTGACCACAAATGCAAGTTTTTACAGACGAATCTCCGGCTAGCGTGGCCGTGACGAACTCTAGGTAGGTACAAGGCTCGTCAGGAAACAGGACAAGAGTTTCCTGATGCGGGTCATACGATACCCCGCAGGAGCCATAACAAGTACTAAACCATGGACACATCTTACGTTATAACGACGATGCTAAGATTATTAGCGTAACATGTACTCTACAAGAACTGCATGTGTCTCTGTACAGTCAGCGCACACATGCGCGTACACACTACGTCAGATATACCTGGACTAGAACAACATACCGTGTTTGTTCCCGTGTGTAAACATTTTCATATAGACTAATACAGCTAGCATTGTTCCCACTGTGTCTATCATACAGACTTTGTTTCCCACTATGTAATTATCAAAGTGAGTAAGGTACCTGCACACTACTGATCAGCTCCATGTCTTTAGATTAAAGAGAATCTCTCCATCTCAGTAAGATAAGTACAGCGATCACCACTTCCACACTAAACCCGAAATTACAGATAATAAAAAGCGAACACTGAACGAGATGCGTGCAAAATAAATGTTCGATTCCCATTTCTTTGCCGACATTTCGAATCACCATCAGAATGACGGTAAAAGAGAGACAAATCGACAAGGATTCCTCCTAAACTCGATACGGTCGAGGCGGAAGCCATCAAATTCGACGATAAAGATAGAAACAACGTTCAGTTCCACCTCTTGCAGTACGATTTTTCTTTTTAGGAAAATAATTTAACACACTTTAATGACTAGTTTATGTGTACACGAAAGTTCACAACCGTGAGATCGTCACACACGCACTACGTGTGCGTCACATACGAATAACAAATATAGTGAGTCATACATAGCCGGAAGTTATAAGCACATAATGAGTCACAGGGATGTTAGAAATGTTCTTTAGGGTTAGAGTATCAGGAAATGAACGGCCTAGACGCGATAGTGGTATGGGGCAAATCCATAGTAACTTAAAGAATAGTGCGATGGAGTCACGCTGTCAGTAGAGTACGAGACCATAGCTAAGATCCAACCCTTACATCCACAATCAGATGAGTACAATTAGGTGAGCACACACTCACTGCGGTGCGTATATGTATATATACACACACCCCGCAGTGTGTAATTACATTATACATGTACATATACACACACTGCTGTAGTATATAAAATTATTATAGTATATATATATATTATTATATATATATTATATATATATATTATGTATAATATATATAATATATAATATATTATAAATATAGAACATAAGTAAGATGGAACACGCAAAACAGGTCCTACTGACCCATGCGAACAGGTCAGTGTCCCCCCTGGATTAGCATGTGTGTATATACATTATATTGTATATACATATAAAACGTGAACTACCTGTGAAGATCGGGTATTTCATAAAATTAATAAAAAAACAATAAAGAAAGGTTTACCTCATACAGTTGGTACAGAAAAAGTTACATTATTGACGTAGGTAACAGTGAGCCCCGGGGTTATGTAGAACATTATTGACGTAGGTCACAGTGAGCCCCGGGTTATGTAGAACATTATTGACGTAGGTCACAGTGAGCCCCGGGGTTATGTAGAACATTATTGACGTAGGTCACATGAGCCCCGGGTTATGTAGAACATTATTGACGTAGGTCACAGTGAGCCCCGGAGTTATGTAGAACATTACTGACGTAGGTCACAGTGAGCCCCGGGGTTATGTAGAACATTACTGACGTAGGTCACAGTGAGCCCCGGGGTTATGTAGAACATTATTGACGTAGGTCACAGTGAGCCCCGGGGTTATGTAGAACATTATTGACGTAGGTCACAGTGAGCCCCGGGGTTATGTAGAACATTATTGACGTAGGTCACAGTGAGCCCCGGGGCTATGTAGAACATTATTGACGTAGGTCACAGTGAGCCCCGGAGTTATGTAGAACATTACTGACGTAGGTCACAGTGAGCCCCAAGGTTATGTAGAACATTATTGACGTAGGTCACAGTGAGCCCCGGGGTTATGTAGAACATTATTGACGTAGGTCACAGTGAGCCCCGGGGTTATGTAGAACATTATTGACGTAGGTCACAGTGAGCCCCGGGGTTATGTAGAACATTATTGACGTAGGTCACAGTGAGCTCCAGGGCTATGTAGAACATTATTGACGTAGGTCACAGTGAGCCCCGGAGTTATGTAGAACATTACTGACGTAGGTCACAGTGAGCCCCGGGGTTATGTAGAACATTATTGACGTAGGTCACAGTGAGCTCCAGGGTATGTAGAACATTATTGACGTAGGTCACAGTGAGCCCGAGTTATGTAGAACATTATTGACGTAGGTCACAGTGAGCCCAGGAGTTATGTAGAACATTATTGACGTAGGTCACAGTGAGCTCCGGGCTATGTAGAAAAATTATTGACGTAGGTCACAGTGAGCCCCGGAGTTATGTAGAACATTATTGACGTAGGTCACAGTGAGTCCTGGAGTTATGTAGAACATTATTGACGTAGGTCACAGTGAGCCCCGGAGTTATGTAGAACATTATTGATGTAGGTCACAGTGAGCCCCGGAGTTATGTAGAACATTATTGACGTAGGTCACAGTGAGCCCCGGGTTTGTAGAACATTATTGACGTAGGTCACAGTGAGCCCCGGGGTTATGTAGAACATTATTGACGTAGGTCACAGTGAGCCCCGGAGTTATGTAGAACATTATTGACGTAGGTCACAGTGAGCCCCAGAGTTATGTAGATCATTGACGTAGGTCACAGTGAGCCCTGGGGTTATGTAGAACTTTATTGACGTAGGTCACAGTGAGCCCCGGAGTTATGTAGAACATTATTGACGTAGGTCACAGTGAGCCCCGGAGTTATGTAGAACATTATTGACGTACGTCACAGTGAGCCCCGGGGTTATGTAGAACATTATTGACGTAGGTCACAGTGAGCCCCGGGGTTATGTAGAACATTATTGACGTAGGTCACAGTGAGCCCCGGGTTATGTAGAACATTATTGACGTAGGTCACAGTGAGCCCCGGAGTTATGTAGAACATTATTGACGTAGGTCACAGTGAGCCCCGGAGTTATGTAGAACATTATTGACGTAGGTCACAGTGAGCCCCGGAGTTATGTAGAACATTATTGATGTAGGTCACAGTGAGCCCCGGAGTTACGTAGAACATTATTGACGTAGGTCACAGTGAGCCCCGGAGTTATGTAGAACATTATTGACGTAGGTCACAGTGAGCCCCGGGGTTATGTAGAACATTGACGTAGGTCACAGTGAGCCCCGGAGTTATGTAGAACATTATTGACGTAGGTCACAGCGAGCCCCGGAGTTATGTAGAACATTATTGACGTAGGTCACAGTGAGCCCCGGGTTATGTAGAACATTATTGACGTAGGTCACAGTGAGCCCCGGGGTTATGTAGAACATTATTGACGTAGGTCACAGTGAGCCCCGGAGTTATGTAGAACATTATTGACGTAGGTCACAGTGAGCCCCGGGTTATGTAGAACATTATGACGTAGGTCACAGTGAGCCCCGGGTTATGTAGAACATTATTGACGTAGGTCACACTGAGCCCCGGGGTTATGTAGAAACATTATTGACGTAGGTCACAGTGAGCCCCGGAGTTATGTAGAACATTACTGACGTAGGTCACAGTGAGCCCCGGGGTTATGTAGAACATTATTGACGTAGGTCACAGTGAGCCCCGGGTTATGTAGAACATTATTGACGTAGGTCACACTGAGCCCCGGGTTATGTAAACATTATTGACGTAGGTCACAGTGAGCCCCGGGGTTATGTAGAACATTATTGACGTAGGTCACAGTGAGCCCCGGTTATGTAGAACATTATTGACGTAGGTCACAGTGAGCCCCGGGGTTATGTAGAACATTATTGACGTAGGTCACAGTGAGCCCCGGAGTTATGTAGAACATTATTGACGTAGGTCACAGTGAGCCCCGGGTTATGTAGAACATTATTGACGTAGGTCACAGTGAGCCCCGGGTTTATGTAGAACATTATTGACGTAGGTCACAGTGAGCCCCGGGGTTATGTAGAACATTATTGATGTAGGTCACACTGAGCCCCGGGTTTATGTAGAACATTATTGACGTAGGTCACAGTGAGCCCCGGAGTTATGTAGAACATTATGACGTAGGTCACAGTGAGCCCCGGGTTATGTAGAACATTATTGACGTAGGTCACAGTGAGCCCCGGGTTATGTAGAACATTATTGACGTAGGTCACAGTGAGCCCCGGAGTTATGTAGAACATTATTGACGTAGGTCACAGTGAGCCCCGGGGATATGTAGAACATTATTGACGTAGGTCACAGTGAGCCCCGGGGTTATGTAGAACATTATTGACGTAGGTCACAGTGAGCCCCGGGGTTATGTAGAACATTATTGACGTAGGTCACAGTGAGTCCTGGAGTTATGTAGAACATTATTGACGTAGGTCACAGTGAGCCCCGGAGTTATGTAGAACATTATTGACGTAGTTCACAGTGAGCCCCGGAGTTATGTAGAACATTATTGACGTAGGTCACAGTGAGCCCCGGGGTTATGAAGAACATTATTGACGTAGGTCACAGTGAGCCCTGGGGTTATGTAGAACATTATTGACGTAGGTCACAGTGAGCCCCGGAGTTATGTAGAACATTATTGACGTAGGTCACAGTGAGCCCCAGAGTTATGTAGATCATTGACGTAGGTCACAGTGAGCCCTGGGGTTATGTAGAACATTATTGACGTAGGTCACAGTGAGCCCCGGAGTTATGTAGAACATTATTGACGTAGGTCACAGCGAGCCCCGGAGTTATGTAGAACATTATTGACGTAGGTCACAGTGAGCCCCGGGGTTATGTAGAACATTATTGACGTAGGTCACAGTGAGCCCCGGGTTATGTAGAACATTATTGACGTAGGTCACAGTGAGCCCCGGAGTTATGTAGAACATTATTGACGTAGGTCACAGTGAGCCCCGGGGTTATGTAGAACATTATTGACGTAGGTCACAGTGAGCCCCGGGGTTATGTAGAACATTATTGACGTAGGTCACACTGAGCCCCGGGGTTATGTAGAACATTATTGACGTAGGTCACAGTGAGCCCCGGAGTTATGTAGAACATTACTGACGTAGGTCACAGTGAGCCCCGGGGTTATGTAGAACATTATTGACGTAGGTCACAGTGAGCCCCGGGGTTATGTAGAACATTATTGACGTAGGTCACAGCGAGCCCCGGGGTTATGTAGAACATTATTGACGTAGGTCACAGTGAGCCCCGGGGTTATGTAGAACATTATTGACGTAGGTCACAGTGACCCCGGGCTATGTAGAACATTATTGACGTAGGTCACAGTGAGCCCCGGGGTTATGTAGAACATTATTGACGTAGGTCACACTGAGCCCCGAGTTATGTAGAACATTATTGACGTAGGTCACAGTGAGCCCGGGTTATGTAGAACATATTGACGTAGGTCACAGTGAGCCCCGGTTTATGTAGAACATTATTGACGTAGGTCACAGTGAGCCCCGGGGTTATGTAGAACATTATTGACGTAGGTCACACTGAGCCCCGGGTTTATGTAGAACATTATTGACGTAGGTCACAGTGAGCCCCGGAGTTATGTAGAACATTACTGACGTAGGTCACAGTGAGCCCCGGGGTTATGTAGAACATTATTGACGTAGGTCACAGTGAGCCCCGGGGTTATGTAGAACATTATTGACGTAGGTCACAGTGAGCCCCGGAGTTATGTAGAACATTATTGACGTAGGTCACAGTGAGCCCGGGATATGTAGAACATTATTGACGTAGGTCACAGTGAGCCCCGGGGTTATGTAGAACATTATTGACGTAGGTCACAGTGAGCCCCGGGGTTATGTAGAACATTATTGACGTAGGTCACAGTGAGTCCTGGAGTTATGTAGAACATTATTGACGTAGGTCACAGTGAGCCCCGGAGTTATGTAGAACATTATTGACGTAGGTCACAGTGAGCCCCGGAGTTATGTAGAACATTATTGACGTAGGTCACAGTGAGCCCCGGGGTTATGTAGAACATTATTGACGTAGGTCACAGTGAGCCCTGGGGTTATGTAGAACATTATTGACGTAGGTCACAGTGAGCCCCGGAGTTATGTAGAACATTATTGACGTAGGTCACAGTGAGCCCCAGAGTTATGTAGATCATTGACGTAGGTCACAGTGAGCCCTGGGGTTATGTAGAACATTATTGACGTAGGTCACAGTGAGCCCCGGAGTTATGTAGAACATTATTGACGTAGGTCACAGTGAGCCCCGGAGTTATGTAGAACATTATTGACGTACGTCACAGTGAGCCCCGGGGTTATGTAGAACATTATTGACGTAGGTCACAGTGAGCCCAGGGGTTATGTAGAACATTATTGACGTAGGTCACAGTGAGCCCCGGGGTTATGTAGAACATTATTGACGTAGGTCACAGTGAGCCCCGGAGTTATGTAGAACATTATTGACGTAGGTCACAGTGAGCCCCGGAGTTATGTAGAACATTATTGACGTAGGTCACAGTGAGCCCCGGAGTTATGTAGAACATTATTGATGTAGGTCACAGTGAGCCCCGGAGTTATGTAGAACATTATTGACGTAGGTCACAGTGAGCCCCGGAGTTATGTAGAACATTATTGACGTAGGTCACAGTGAGCCCCGGGGTTATGTAGAACATTGACGTAGGTCACAGTGAGCCCCTGAGTTATGTAGAGCATTATTGACGTAGGTCACAGTGAGCCCCGGAGAGTTATGTAGAACATTATTGACGTAGGTCACAGTGAGCCCCGCGGTTATGTAGAACATTATTGACGTAGGTCACAGTGAGCCCCGGGGTTATGTAGAACATTATTGACGTAGGTCACAGTGAGCCCCGGAGTTATGTAGAACATTATTGACGTAGGTCACAGTGAGCCCCGGGGTTATGTAGAACATTATTGACGTAGTCACAGTGAGCCCCGGGTTATGTAGAACATTATTGACGTAGGTCACACAGAGCCCCGGGGTTATGTAGAACATTATTGACGTAGGTCACAGTGAGCCCCGGAGTTATGTAGAACATTACTGACGTAGGTCACAGTGAGCCCCGGGGTTATGTCGAACATTATTGACGTAGGTCACAGTGAGCCCCGGGGTTATGTAGAACATTATTGACGTAGGTCACAGTGAGCCCCGGGGTTATGTAGAACATTATTGACGTAGGTCACAGTGAGCCCCGGGGTTATGTAGAACATTATTGACGTAGGTCACAGTGAGCCCCGGGGCTATGTAGAACATTATTGACGTAGGTCACAGTGAGCCCCGGGGTTATGTAGAACATTATTGACGTAGGTCACAGTGAGCCCCGGGGTTATGTAGAACATTATTGACGTAGGTCACAGTGAGCCCCGGAGTTATGTAGAACATTATTGACGTAGGTCACAGTGAGCCCCGGGGTATGTAGAACATTATTGACGTAGGTCACAGTGAGCCCCGGGGTTATGTAGAACATTATTGACGTAGGTCACAGTGAGCCCCGGGTTTATGTAGAACATTATTGACGTAGGTCACAGTGAGCCCCGGGGTTATGTAGAACATTATTGACGTAGGTCACACTGAGCCCCGGGGTTATGTAGAACATTATTGACGTAGGTCACAGTGAGCCCCGGAGTTATGTAGAACATTACTGACGTAGGTCACAGTGAGCCCCGGGGTTATGTAGAACATTATTGACGTAGGTCACAGTGAGCCCCGGGGTTATGTAGAACATTATTGACGTAGGTCACAGTGAGCCCCGGAGTTATGTAGAACATTATTGACGTATGTCACAGTGAGCCCCGGGGTTATGTAGAACATTATTGACGTAGGTCACAGTGAGCCCCGGGTTATGTAGAACATTATTGACGTAGGTCACAGTGAGCCCCGGGGTTATGTAGAACATTATTGACGTAAGTCACAGTGAACCCCGGAGTTATGTGGAACATTATTGACGTAGGTCACAGTGAGCCCCGGGAGTTATGTAAAAACATTATTGACGTAGGTCACAGTGAGCCCCGGAGTTATGTAGAACATTATTGACGTAGGTCACAGTGAGCCCCGGAGTTATGTAGAACGTTATTGACGTAGGTCACAGTGAGCCCCGGAGTTATGTAGAACATTATTGACGTAGGTCACAGTGAGCCCCGGAGTTATGTAGAACATTATTGACGTAGGTCACAGTGAGCCCCGGGGTTATGTAGAACATTAACTTACATCACACGTTAACGTGAGTGGCTTTAACCAGGAGACGAGGTCATTTAAATTAAACTGGCAGGTTAACTCAAATTTATATGAGAGGACGAAATTATAGAAGAGAATGAGAAGCAGCGATGGAAAGGAAAGATCGGGAATGATAGTGGGATAAAACAATGGATTACGTAAGTAAGTTTATGTTGGTACTGATACCTATAAATACAGTTACGCAAATTATCATACATAGTAACATGTGTGTATATTACCTAGAATAGCCCCAAAAAAGTCTAAGTGACTTATTTCCATTCCTGGTCAGGGGAATGAAAATGATAATTGCAAGAGGAGAATATCCGAGGGAAGACAAGAGAGGCAGTAAGAAAAGAACGTGGGGACACGAAATCCATTAACAAAAGGAGAACGTCTTACGCAAAAATGAGAACTGGGTTAAATGGAAATCGGAGATTTTTGGGACAAAAAAAAGGCAATTTATCCATTTTTGTGCATCCAGACGCTCTTGCGCTACAGCTACTGGATGGACACGGGAAGGGGCAGAATAAACTAGCTGCTTCAGTAGCAAAATCTAAATCTAATCTCGGCGAAAAGATGGCGTCTGAGATGGACAGGACGCCAATTTCTTCCCCGGAAATAGGGAAAGGTGGTAAGTGGCTGTAGGCAGGATGCCAAGACTGTTTGCTACAAGATGGAGAAGACACGACATGTGACATGAGAAAAAAAATGGAATGAGGAAGGGAGAAGCGAGAAATTTTTAGAAACAGAAGAAGAAAAAGAAGATTTTACCGCTTAATTACGAGGACAGTTTATTGAGCAGCAAGAAGATAAAGAAGTAGAAGACGAAGAAGAAGAAGAACAACAACAATAACAAAATGAAGAAGTATATATCCCTAAAAGTTAACTACATTTCTCAACTAGTCAGATAAGCATTATGGCAGGAGAATGTGAGAAATTTCGACTCAGATTTATAAGGGAATCTGTGGTGCAGTGGATCGAGGCGCCGTGACGCCACGACTAAACGATCGAATCCTTTCACGTCAACCGAGATTAAAACTCATAGAGTAATCTTTTACTGAGAATTTTCAATACCTTGACAAGCACACTGGGAAGAACAAGAACAAAATCTTGACAAGCACAATAGGAGGAACAAGAACAATTTCTGTTGCTGTGTGTTGGTTTGCTTGTCTTTATTTGTTTGCTTGTTTTCATGCTCGGGTGTTTTTTCTACCTGTTTAGTTGTTTGTCAATCTGCTTGTTTCGTGGTGTTGTCTGAGACAAGTGTCGTATCTCCTGAAAGTGATTACAGAGACTGACGCACTGCATGACCTCTCTCTCTCTCTCTCTCTCTCTCTCTCTCTCTCTCTCTCTCTCTCTCTCTCTCTCTCTCTCTCTCTCTCTCTCTCTTTCTATTTACCTTCATCACCTTCGTCTTTCATTGTCTTGATGATGGTCTTGGGCGACCAATAAAAAATAATAACCTGTTGATTATTATCTCAGACACCAACTCATGCGAGTGAGAATGATGAAACGTGAGAGACAGAGTGACTGAGCGAGTGAGTGAGTGGGGAGAGTGAGTTATTAAAGCCATTATCTGTTGCATTCTTGCTTATTTCTTACGTACAGAGAGAGAGAGAGAATGAACGTGATTAAGCCAGACAGTTAGATCCTTTGAGACCCATTAAGAATATTGATTAATAGACCCATTTTTCCTGCAATATATGGATCCAGTGATGAGCCTCATTAGCCGCTGCCGTCTCCTCCTACTCCTTCTCTTCCTTTTCCTCCTCCTTCTCTTCCTTCTCCTCTTCCTCCTCCTCCTCCTCCTCCTCCTCCTCCTCCTCCTCCTCCTCCTTCTCTTCCTTCTCCTCCTCCTCCTTTTCCTTCTGTTTCCGCTGCTGTTGTTATTGATATCGCTTCTGCTGGTGCAGCAGCAGTAACTGCCAGGTTGGAATCATCCAGTCATCTTTCAGCTAAGACAGTCCTGGCAAACAACTGGCGAGAATCATCCAGTCATCCTTCAGCTAAGGTAATCTTGGCAAGCCATCAGCCAGAATTATCCAGACATCATCAAAAGGTTGTTAACGACACCACAAACGTCAATAAGGCTTCACATCACCTGCTTACCATCAGAAAATAGTAAGTTAAGCCATTTATAGGTAATGCAGTATGCTCTTAGTGTATATACAACGAGTGATATAAATCTTTCGGTTTATACACTACGATGCCCAGCGTATTTACAATGAGATTATTTTTAACCATTATTTTAAGGATTAAAATATTCTTGACTGGTGGTAAGCAGGTGACATGCAGCCTTAATGACCCTCGAGTACTTAATATCTTTATTTCTACAAATACATGTACAAGGTATACAGTCCTAGCTGACATCAATGACATACTACTATATAGAAAGCCGCTTGTTATGCTGAGCAAATTAGGTCAATTTTGTACTCAGGATGCGACCCACACCAGCTGACTAACACCCAGGTACCTATTGTACTGATGGGCGAACAGGAACAACAGGTGTCTTATGGAAACACGTCCTGTTTTTCAGCCGTACCGGTGGATCGATCCCCTGACCTCAATGTGCGAGCCGAGTGTACTAGCGATCGGGCTACGGACACTTAAACCCCATATTAACTAACCATATAGCTAACAGCGTGTTCACTATTTAACTTGTAATGGCATTATGTTGTTTAATTGTTGATTAAGAAAATTGGATACATCAGTAGTGTGTTGCTCAGGGAAAACTCTAAAGCATTTCTACCATTTTCTATGCCCTGTCTACCCGGGTACTTCCCGTTTTCTAAGAGTTGGGCTGCCCACCTGCCCAGTCATTAGTCACTGGGTACTATTATCTGTCAGGGTCAATTTCACGCCTCACACCTTGTGTTTGTTTTGTGGTCAGTGTGGGCGTGTCAACACCGCGGGGCGCCCACTTCACCACCCAATATGACCCTTATGAACCGTTCATAGAGGCGAGAGTGGCGCGGCTCCGACCCAGCCTTAGGGTAAGTACCACAGATTAAATCTCCAGGTACCTCCAGCCTTTATTGTAAGCAACTTAAACCAGATTTCTTTTTGTACACTGCGCTGAAGGTGAGGGAATCCCGTTTTCTATACCGTGCCTCAGCAGGCAGGGGGGAGGGGGAACACTTACAATGCATTATCACATCATTTTGAGTTAAAGTCAGCGGCGGACCTGCATTTTTGGGGCCATCTAACAAGTATCATAACATGAATGGTATATAATACTGTCAAGTTGAAGAGGATCCTAGAAGGGGATCGAAATATTCAGACCAATTAATCTTCCAAGTTTCTGTCTCCATGTGGGTTATTACACTTTAGTTATTCAGTTAGACACAAGAGCAACAACTGGATAACAGTTAGCCTGAGATTGCTACCATCTGCAGCTCAGAAGGCTGCCATCCCCAGGAGCCCCTTCGAGGCGGGGTAGATGGCAGACCAGAAGCCTAGCTTCTCCCTACGAGCCCCGTGAGGGCGGGGAATGTAGCTAGACCTGGGGACACTTGGTCCCAAAGATGAGGAGGTACTTGTCCCTCCTCCCATGGGAGACTTAAGTCTCGAGACACTTCCCAGATAGGGAGCCAAGGCCGGGTCACCACTACTTGGAAAAGACCCGGGCCGGGAGAATACCGGCGAATAAAAAAAAAAAAAAAAAAATGGATAACGTCAACTTGTCGGTATTATATGCTATTGTTGTTAGGATACTTGTCAGACACAGCAACAATATGGAATCTTGATACAGAGGACTTGACAACTATTACTTACTACTGCTGGTCCAACTCTTGGCCAGGATCTACTTCCACTGAAGAATACCAACTATCAGTGACGATGCTGTCATCTGCTGCCAGTCATCTTCCTCCATTGCTTCAATATATTTTAATGGTTATAATCATAACCATAATTTTTAAAGAGGTAGACCGGTAAGTCAGTGGAAGTCTTCAGTCAGATGACCAAAAGCTCCAGGTGTGGGTCATCATATGACTAAGACCCGCGTCAGGAAACACTTGTCCTGTTTCCTGACAAATTTTATACCTACCAGTGATTCAAATTCTTCAAAAACTACTGTGCTGAACACCTGCTCGTAGAGTTAAGACACATGTGCAACATCTGGATATCTTTATTGTAGACGTTTCGCCATCCAGTGGCTTTATCAATACAGATTCTAGGACATAATAGGAAGACAGTAGAACTATATACAAAAGATGAGGTAATCAGTCCCTCGGCCTTGGAGTTAGTGTTCACAGCATCGTGGTGGAACATCATGGAATCTTGGTTCAGAGGACATCTACAAGACCTTCTTCACGGCTGCTGCAACTAACCCATCTCTTTGGGAAGGACCTACTTCCACTGGGGAATCCCGCCTACCAGTGACTTTGCCCTCGTCTGCTGCCCGTCCCTATCCACTGAAGCCTATATAACCGCCAGTCTTCTTGTCTTTGCTCCAGATTCTCCTCCACCACGATGCTGTGAACACTAACTCCAAGGCCGAGGGACTGATTACCTCATCTTTTGTATATAGTTCTACTGTCTTCCTATTATGTCCTAGAATCTGTATTGATAAAGCCACTGGATGGCGAAACGTCTACAATAAAGATATCCAGATGTTGCACATGTGTCTTAACTTTCATATTGTCGGTATTTTATACCTTTCTTGAACACCTGCTCTTAGGTTGAGGGACTGATTGCCTCATCTTCAACTTCTTCAGTCGTCTGTTTTTGTTACTGTATTCTGTTGATGATAAAGCCACTGGTGGGAGAAACTTCTACATAAAGATACCCAGCTGTTGCACTTGTGTCAAATACTTCAAGGCATTTTATTAATGTAAATAAGATACCAGACATATCTAGCAAATATCCTAAATTTTCTTGCTTGCAACAGATAAGACGTAAATTATACATACATACATATCCAGATGTACTTCTGCTAACCCTTGGGGCCTAGTTGCCAGGATATGTGTGTATCCACATGCTCTTGCGCCACACTCCACAGGATGGATATAGAGTGTGCAATAAACTACCCACTTCAGCGGCAAAATCTAAAAAAAAAAAAAATAGCCCTGTCTACCCGGATACTTGCCGCTTTCTAGGAATGGGGCTGCCCACCTGCCCAGTCAGCGGTCGCAGGGTATTATTATCCGTCAGGGTCAATTTCACGCCTCACACCTTGTGTTTGTTTTGTGGTCAGTGTGGGCGTGTCAACACCGCGGGGCGCCCACGTCACCACCCAATATGACCCTTATGAACCGTTCATAGAGGCGAAAGTGGCGCGGCTCCGACCCAGCCTTAGGGTAAGTACCACAGATTAAATCTCCAAGTACTTCCAGCCTTGTGTGTGTGTGTGTGTGTGTGTGTGTGTGTGTGTGCGCTCACCTATGTGTGGTTGCAGAGATCGAGTCTTAGCTCCTGGCCCCACTTCTCAACTTGCCGGTTGCTACATTCATCCTGTCCAGGCCACCTAGGCCATATCGTACCTTTTCATATGCCAAAAACAAGGCAAATGCCACATCTAGTATCGGGCCCTTACTCAGACAGGATGGGACTTACACAGATGACAACAAGGAAATGAGTGAAATATTGAAATCCCAGTACGACTCTGTGTTTAGTGAACCACTAATCGGTCTGAGGATCGACGACCCAAATGATTTCTTTATGAATGAGCCTCAAAACTCCATAAATGTATGCCAGATTTCCGACATTACCCTAACTCCGATAGATTTCGAAAAAGCCATTGACAACATGCCTATGCACTCAGCCCTGGGCCCAGACTCGTGGAACTCTGTTTTCATTAAGAACTGCAAGAAACCCCTCTCGCGTGCCCTAAGTACACTATGGAGGAGGAGCTTGGACATGGGTGAAATTCCACAGTCATTTAAAACAATGGATATAGCCCCACTCCATAAAGGTGGCAGCAAAGCATTAGCTAAGAACTATAGACCAATAGCTCTGACGTCCCACATCATAAAAATCTTCGAAAGAGTGCTAAGAAGCAGGATTGCAAATCACCTGGATTCCCAAAATCTATACAATCCAGGGCAACATGGGTTCAGGGCAGGTCGCTCCTGCCTCTCACAACTACTGGATCACTATGATATGGCCTTGGATGCACTGGAAGAAAATCAGAATGCAGATGTAATATACACAGACTTTGCAAAAGCATTTGACAAATACGATCATGGTGTAATAGCCCATAAAATACGTGCTAAAGGAATAACTGGGAAAGTGGGGAGATGGATCTTCAACTTCCTAACAAATCGAACACAAAGAGCAGTGGTCAACAGAGCTAAATCGGAGGCTGCCATAGTGAAGAGCTCTGTTCCACAAGGCACAGTACTCACCCCCATCTTATTCCTTATCCTCATATCAGACATAGACAGAGATATACATCACAGCACCGTATCATCCTTTACGGATGATACTAGGATCTGCATGAGGCTGTCATCTGCTGAGGACGCGGTTAACCTCCAAGAAGATATAAACAAAGTTTTCCAGTGGGCAACGGTAAACAATATGATGTTCAATGAGGACAATTCCAACTACTCCGTTATGGAAAACTGGAGGAGATAATAACTAGAACAGAGTATACTACAGACTCTGGCCATACAATAGAGCGGAAAAAATAATGTAAGGGACCTGGGAGTAGTAATGTCTGAGGATCTCACTTTCAAGGATCACAACAGTGCCACGATCGCACGTGCAAAGAAAATGATAGGATGGATAATGAGAACGTTCAAAACGAGAGATGCCAAGCCAATGATGATCCTTTTCAAATCACTTGTTCTCTCTAGGCTGGAATACTGCTGTACATTAACATCTCTATTCAAAGCAGGTGAAATCGCAGATCTAGAGAGTGTACAGAGATCCTTTACTGCACGTATAAGTTCTGTCAAGCACCTTAACTACTGGGAACGCTTGGAAGCACTTGATTTGTACTCGTTGGAACGCAGGAGGGAGAGATATATCATAATCTACACTTGGAAAATCTTGGAAGGAATGGTCCCAAATCTGCACACAGAAATCACTCCCTACGAAAGTAAAAGACTGGACAGGCGATGCAAAATGCCCCCAACAAAAAGTAGGGGCGCCATTGGTACACTAAGGGAAAACACCGTAAGTGTCCGGGGCCCAAGACTGTTCAACAGCCTCCCATCAAGCATTAGGGGAATTGCCAATAAACCCCTGGCTGCCTTCAAGAGAGAGCTGGACAGATACCTAAAGTCAGTGCCGGATCAGCCGGGCTGTGGCTCGTACGTTGGACTGCGTGCGGCCAGCAGTAACAGCCTAGTTGATCAGGCCCTGATCCATCGGGAGGCCTGGTCATGGACCGGGCCGCGGGGGCGTTGATCCCCGGAATAACCTCCAGGTAACCTCCAGGTAACCACTCTTAAAACTATGTATAGAGGCTGCCTAGACCACTTCTTCACCGAGGTTATCCCACTTCCCGACCACCCTGAGACTGCAGAAATACTTCCTGACATCCCTGCCACTCATCTGTCTTCAACTTCCTACTGTGCCTCATGTTGAACTCCTCACATACTTTTTGGTTGTTTCTTTTGATCTTCCCTCCTTCCTTCCTCAACCTGATTACCTGGTCCTTGACTTGTAGACAGCCTGTACTGTCTGCATAGACAGCCTATGCTGTCTGCCATCTTAGTTCATATTTCGCGGCACTAAGGTGCTGCCCTCTCTCAGCCTGCCCAGGTCCCACTCGCACTCACTCATCAGCGGCCTAGAAGCAGACGACAAGTCTACTCCCTCTCTCCCTCGTGGGATGGCCCTCCCAGGCACGTAACACACATGCCTGTGTACCCACCACGATTTTGCAAATAAACTAAGAAGCCTCCGAAGACGTTTATCATTGAACCCCGCTCTGCAAGAGTCGCCAAATAAACTCGTTATAGACTGTTGTTTTGTTCCTGATGTGGCTGTATAACAACTTTGACTTTTGATGCTATGTCATTCTCGTATTTGACGTTTGGTTTCTCTCCTTATCCATGCATATTCATTTGTGGCTCTTCGGCTCAACTCCCTGTTTTCCTGGGTCCTATGTCTTCTATGCATTTTCCATACTCTAGCACACTTGCTTCGGCCTCTCCGCACCTCCTGGTCTTCCAGTTGTTTCTGTTGCCCTTTGGTATGAACTTCTCCGCTGCCTCCCTGCACTTTGTGGTCACGTGTTCCATCGTTTCGTTTACTATCTTTTCCTCTAGCACACTTACCCACCGCACCTCAAGTAAGAATTGCCTCATACCTGTGTAGGTCCCCTTTTTGGAAGTTTGGCTTCTCCCAGCCTTCTCGTACTACTTCACTATTCATTGTTAACTCTACTATCTATTCGAAACTCAAGACCAAGTAATCAATAGTGCCTAGGGGCCTTTCGTGTGTGATATCCCCTATGTCTGAACTGTTCAAGGTGAGTACAAGGTCCAAACCAAGCTATTGGTTATAAAGTAGAAATAATCCCAGGAGGCAGCTCAGATGAAAAGTCACACATATATGAGCTGCTGAATGTCTGCAATAAACACACCCTAAACCAACAGATAGGGGAGCCAACTAGACTGGAGAACACGCTTGACCTTATTTTTACAAATAATGAGAACCTGATAAGAAACATGGCAATATAAAAAACAACTAATTCTGATCACAATCCAATCGAAATCCAGATTTACATGCACAGTAGTCCTGATCAGCATAATGCATATAGCTATGAGGTTGTTTAGCCAAATTCTATTTCAACAACAAGAACATCAACTTGGACCAGGTGAACCATGTCCTAAATGAAACATGTTGGGAAGATATCTTATATAACATGGACCCTAACCAGTGCCTTGAAAACATCAACTTCCTGGTAGCTGAAATATGTTCAAGGCATTTCCCCTAAGAAAAAAGAAGAGAAGAAGTACACTGGAGAGAGAAAGATGTTCTCTCTACAGGAGAAGGCGAAGAATCACTGAGCTCCTCAAGAATGCTATATTATCTGAAACACGGAAGGAAGCGCTAACCAGGAAAGTGGAAAATATTGAGTTTAAATTAAAGGACTCATACAGGATCCAGGAGAGATAAGAGGAGTTAAGAGTGATTAGTAAAATTGAAAGAAATTCGAAATATTTCTTCTCATATGCTAAAAACAAGGTTAAAACCACATCTAGTATAGGGTCCCTGCTCAGACATAATGGATCTTACACAGATGACAACAAAGAAATGAGTAAGGTACTGAAATCTCAATATGACTCTGTGTTTAGCGAGCCACTAATCAGTCTAAAGATAGACAATCCATATATTTTTTTTTCATGAATGAGCCCCAAAACCCTGTCAATGTATGCCATATTTCTGACATAACCCTAACTCCACTAGACTTTGAGAAAGCCATTGACAACATGACCATGCACTCAGCCCCAGGCCCAAACTCTTGGAACTCTGTGTTCCAAGAGTCTGAAATCCCTCTCGCAGGCTCTAAATATGCTATGGAGGAGCATTGACACAGGTGAGATTCCACAGTCTCTAAAAACAATAGATATAGCCCCACTCCTTAAAGGTAGCAGCAAAGCAACAGCTAAGAACTATAGACCAATAGCTCTAACGTCCCACATCATAAAAATCTTTGAAAGAGTTCTAAGAAGCAGGATTGCAACCCACTTGGATTCCCAGCAGTTGCACAATCCAGGGCAACATGGGTTGAGAGCAGGTCGCTCCTGCGTCTTGCAACTACTGGATCACTATGATATGGTCTTAGATGCACTGGAAAACAAACAGAATGCAGATGTAAAATACATAGATTTTGCAAAAGCCTTTGACAAGTGCGATCATGATGTAATAGCGCACAAAATACGTGCTAAAGGGATAACTGGCAAAGTGGGCACTTGGATCTTCAACTTTCTAATCAATAGAACACAAAGAGTAGTGGTAAACAGAATTAAATCAGAAGCTGCCATAGTGAGGAGCTCTGTTCCACAAGGCAGAGTACTCGCCCCTGTCCTGTTCCTCATCCTCATATCAGACATAGACAGAGATGTAAACCATAGCACCATATCATCCTCTGCAGACGATACTAGGATCTGCATGTCAGTGTCATCCATTGAGGACACGGCAAAGCTCCAAGAAGACATAAACCATGTTTTCCAATGGGCAACAGAGAACAATATGATGTTCAATGAAAACAAATTCCAATTACTCCGTTATGGAAAGCTGGAGGAAATAATAACGAGAACTGAGTATACTACAAACTTTAATCACCCAATATAGTAGAAAAGTAATGTGAAGGATCTGGGTGTGGTAATGTCTGAGCATCTTACCTTCAAGGATCTTAACAGTGCCACTATCAAGTCTGCGAGGAAAATGATAGGATGGATAATGAGAACATTCAAAACAAGAGATATCAAGCCAGTGATACCTCGAGATTATTCCGGGGATCAACGCCCCCGCGGCCCGGTCCATGACCAGGCCTCCCGGTGGATCAGGCCTGATCAACTAGGCTGTTACTGTTGGCCGCACGCAGTCCAACGTACGAGCCACAGCCCGGCTGATCCGGCACTGACTTCAGGTATCTGTCCAGCTCTCTCTTGAAGGCAGCCAGGGGTTTATTGGCAATTCCCCTAATGCTTGATGGGAGGCTGTTGAACAGTCTTGGGCCCCGGACACTTATGGTGTTTTCTCTTAGTGTACCAATGGCGCCCTTACTTTTAATTGGGGGCATTTTGCATCGCCTGCCCAGTCTTTTACTTTCGTAGGGAGTGATTTGTGTGTGCAGATTCGAGACCATTCCTTCCAAGATTTTTCAAGTGTAGATTATGATATATCTCTCCCTCCTTTTTAAATCACTTGTTCTCTCAGGACTAGAATACTGCTGTACATTAACATTTCCAGTCAAGGCAGGTGAAATGGCAGGTCTAGAGAGTGTACAGAGAACCTTTACTGCACGAATAAGTTCCATCAAACACCTTAACTACTGGGAACGCCTGGAAGCACTTGACTTGTAATCACTGGAGCGCAGGCGAGAGAGATATATCATAATCTACACCTGGAAAATCTTAGAGGGACTGGTCCCTAATCTGCACACAGAAATCACTCCCTACGATAGCAAAAGACTGGGCAGGCGATGCAACATATGCCCAATGAAAAGTAGGGGCGCTATTAGTACACTAAGAGAAAGCACAATAAGTGGACCCCTGGTTGTCTTCAATAGGAAGCTGGACAGATACCTAAAGTCAGTGCTGTATCAGCCGGGCTGTGGTTTGTACGTTAGACTATGTGCGGCCAGCAGTACCAAACTAGTTGATCAGGCCCTGATCCACCGGGAGGCCTGGTCGTGGACCGAACCGCGGGGGAGTTGACCCCTGGAATGCCCTCCAGGTAGACTTCACATCTCCGGCCCTCCACGTGGCTCCAAATTCAATTAATCAATCTCCTTATGGTTGAAATCCCCCATGATAAGTAACTTTGCCCTGCTCATGAGGGTCATTCTGGCTTGTGTGTCCACCATCATTCGGTTGCTCTCATCGTATTCCTGTCTTGGCCTCCTGCTGTTCGGTGGTGGGTTGTACATTGCTACTATCATCAATTTTGGGCCCCCAGTATGAAGTGCTCCTACTATGTAGACATCCACTACTCCTTTAGTTTGTCCTCCCATTACCTCAAAACTCCATTGGTTTTTGATAAGCAGTGCAACTCCTCCTCCCCTCCCCCTCATTTTTCCTTGTCTTTCCACGGGATCTGATATCCAAATGGGAAGATTGCATCTCTTATCACTTCCATGAGCTGTCTCTGTGATTGCTATGATGTCCAGGAATGCCTCAGTGATTCTCTCCTGCCACTTCCCACTCTTATTTGTAATTCCATCTACGTTGGTGTACCACACCTTCAGCTTCCTTTCTAGAACTGTATTCTGGGGGTGGGAGAGGTTGTTGTTGGCTGTGGGTATGGTAGGCAAGTCTGGATATTATGGTAGTTTGTTGGTGTGGCAGTATTAGTACTGGGAGGGTGGGGACTGTAGGGTGTGGAGTGTGGCTAGGTTGTGTGTGTGTATGTGTGTGTGTACTCACCTAGTTGTGGTTGCAGGGGTCGAGTCACAGCTACTGGCCCTGCCTCTTTGCTGGCAGCTACTAGGTCACTCTTCCCGCTCTGAGCTTTATCATACGTCTTCTTAAAGCTATGTATGGATCCTGCCTCCTCAGCATCACTTCCCAGACTATTCCACTTTCTGACAACTCTGTGACTAAAGATATACTTCTTAACATCCCTGTGATTCATCTGAGTCTTCAGCTTTTAACTGTGACCCCTTGTAGCTGTGTCCCATCTCTGGAACATTGTGTGTGTGTGTGTGTGTGTGTGTTTGCGACATTCAGTCGAATTAATAAACCGCGTGTAGTCGACAGGTTTTAAACTTAATGAACCAACTAGGTCCTGAAATCGTACTGCCAGGATGTTGCTCCTAGTGATGCTTCAGTGTTAGTGTGGGTGTGGGGAAGGGAAGTTGTGGTAGTGGTGGTGATGGTGGTAGTAGTGGTAGTGATGGTGGTGGTAGTAGTGACGGTGATGATGGTGGTGGTAGACTACCCTAGTATACTGTTCCATGCTTTCCCCTCCCACAACTTGTCACCACCACCACCACCACCACCACACCTGCTTCAATCAATACGCCCATTCTCCACCACACCCACCATCGCCGCCCTCCCCGCCCGCTCACCACAACTGCCACCCACACTACACCCGCCACTTCACATCATTCCCACCATCATCATACACCGCTCAACCACAAACCACATCAACCACCATTTAATTTACAATGTCATCCATCCATCTATTACTATTATTATTATTATTTTATTATTATTATTATTATTATTATTATTATTATTATTATTATTATTATTATTATCTATTACAAATAATATTTTTCATAAGGCGGCTCATACTCTTTTCTTTGCCTATCTTCTTTTTCTTTTTAACTGTCTGTCATCTTGTCATCCTCCTCCTCATCCTTCTCTTTCTCCTCCTCCACCTCCATTCCTCTCCTTCCTTTTCCTCCTCCTCCTCCTCCTCCTCCTCCTCCTCTTGCTCCTTCTCGCCTGCATAAATCCTCAGTCTGATCCTCGCTTACCTTAGTGTCGTGGCCTTGAGACGTGGAGAAAGTTCTTGACTCTCCGGCTAAGTGTTGCTGCAGGTGTATTGGATGATACACAAATATTTACCACTTCTGTATTTTAGTGTTGAACCCTGTTTATCTACACGCTTCATATATCTTATAATTCAACTCTCTGCACAATCTGAACTGACTAAGATTCGTATTTATAGCCTAGTCTTAAGCTCACAATGTCAACTTTCTGCATTCTACTGACCCTATTACTTTCTCCATCTGCTTTAATTGCAATTCTAATACGACTTTTTTTCTTTTTTACTTTCGACATTTCAAAATGGCTTTAATTGGTTATAAAGCATTGTTTATTACGCTCTCGGGGAACCTATGTGAGAGGACAGATTAGATTACATTGTGCCGCCGAAGCGGCTAGTTTATTGTGCAGCCCTTATTCATCCTGTGGACGGTAGCGTAAGAGAATAATAATACACAAAAGCTGTAGGAACTAGGTCACAATGGCGTTCGCAGCGGCACGTGTGGATGTGTAACTACAAATTCTGATAGGAACTCTCTCTCTCTCCTCAGAACTTGACAATTTTAATTCTTCGTTATTATCGCAGTTGCTGGTGTTGTGGACATCAGAGGTATCCTATCTGCCACAGCAGGGGTACGTAACCTTTTTACGATTACAGACCCCCACTGGATTGCCAAGTGTGTCTCCGTACCACCTTTACCAGACTGTGGAAATCATCACCACCATCACCAGTTCTATTAGGTACCGGTATGACTTCAGAAAATGTCAGTAGTTTAGTTTTATTTTACATATGAATAGTTAGCAACAGAAGAACTGATGGCTTAATGTAATCCAACGACAACGTTCCCTTAAAATTGTTCAGAGATCGAGTCCTGTACCCCCACGATTTGGTTCCTGTACCTCCAAGGAGTATGGATACCCCAGGTTAAGAACCTTGTGCTGAATATTAAAATGGTATAAAATACCGACAGGTTGTTAGGTAAGACACATATGCAACAGTTAGGTATCTTTATTTCGATACCTACACAGTCGAGTAAAGAAAAGTTGATAGAAGCAGAAGAGACTTGAAGACGATGTAATCAGTCCATCACCCTTGAAGATTTGAGGATACCTAACTGTTGCATATGTGTCTTACCTAAAAACCTGTCGGTATTTTATACCATTTTAATATTCACTCTGTCAGACACTGCAACACAAGGGTATCTTGGTACAGAACTGAAACCAACTTGGACAACTTCTACTAGTGAGAATGGTTGGATTTGAGAGTGACGTGATCTCCCAACGACTACATTCTTACCTCTACTAGTGGCCTACATCTCACCTCTTGGCTGTACATAAGGCTCCATCCTGTCACTTCAACTCCATATTGTTTCAGACTATGGAACAATATTCTTCTCCATACTGAGGGACTGACCACCTTAAATCTTCAAGGGTGATGGATTAATTACATCGTCTTCAAGTCTCTTCTGCTTCTATCAACTTTTCTGTACTCGACTGAAGAAGCCTACTGTGTAGGCGAAACGTTTCGAAATAAAGATACCTAACTGTTGCATATGTGTCTTACCTAACAACCCCTGTGCTACACGGTCGTTCATAATCATCCTTCCATTCACCTGTCTCCACCGTTCTGTCTTAACTGTTATAGAGATAGGTGCTACCCTTCTCGTCCAGTGACTGAGGTGGGGAGAGACCAAGTCAGGTGACGCACACGGAATACATAATATCTGTCTTATAACCTAGACCAAGAACCATGTCAAATACCTGCGAGATATTGTGACTGTTTCTGTTCATGTTATGGTTGGTTGGTTTCCTTTGTTTAATTTTCTGATAGTGATTGTGACGTTATGTGATGTGAACAGTGTGCTCAAGTGTGTACGTGAGTGTACAACAATTGTGTACCTGAGTGTACAACAAGCGTGGACCTGAGTGTACAACAAGCGTGGACCTGAGTGTACAACAAGCGTGGACCTGAGTGTACAACAAGCGTGGACCTGGAGTGCATCTCAAACTCGACCACCCTCCACCCTCTAGCATCAGTTTTTATTTCTCTCCCCTTCGGTATGTGCAGCCTCCATAATATATATATATATATATATATAATATATATATATATATATATATATATATATATATATATATATATATTACATATACATCTTCATTGCTAGGAATTTTCTCTGACAGTGGAAGATGAGATAATCAGTCTTTCTTTAAGTGTTGATCAGTATAAATGAGAGGCATGAGAATGGTCACTTGTACACTGGAGCCGCGAGGTGAGTGAGACTCACTATTGAAAGTACCATACCAAGGGTAAGGAATTGTTTTTCCCATTACTCCTTTCAGAGCTAATTACACTCCATTTAACAAATACCAGTCAAATAGCCACTTAATTCCTCCCATCTTCGATCTCTGAACCCATTCAAATTACGAGAGGGTGTGAATAGACCCCCTTACCCCTTAACAGCCACTTAAGTTCACTTTTTCAAAATATAAATACTTAGTAACCATTTAAGCAGCGTTGAAAGGGTACAAATGGATTGTAACTAACTGTTAGGAGTAATTATGAAGAATATCCCTCATCCCTGTAATGAGAGCAATAGGTCATAGCTAAGAGCTGGGACAGGATCAAATCGTCTTCCACACGTCCTTCCCTCCTTCATCCTTCTGCTTGAGCGGCAAAACCTGCATTAACTTCTGAATGTCTTAAACGGGGAATTTACAACCCTCATGGACGTTAGGATTTATGTTACTCTTCTGCACTATGTAGTGATCCCTATTGTTGTGGAAAGGGGGTAGAATGCCTAGTTGGGATAGGTCAATAGATGCTGAACTAGTTACAGGTCATCGTTTGACAAAGGCTCGTGTGTTAGGTAATATCTGTCTTGTTTCCTGACGAGTAAACACCATCAGTAACAACAAGATTTCGAGTGGTTGGTTGTAGACGATTTTCATGATACCAGTCATTTATTCATCATCTCTGTCGTTCAGGGTGGCAATTATGGCGTGCTGACTTATCATTCTTTTCGTGCTTCCCCGCTCCTCCTTCTCCTTCCTACTTCTTTTACACTCACACTGATGATGAGTTGTAATGTTTCATTATTTTCATCTTCTCGACAACTACTGCCACTGTTTCGCCAACCAAGAAAATTTATGGGTAAGAGCCGGGATAAAATACGGATAATTGTGACATAAGACACATGTAACTTGACTTCAAGAGAGCAAGAGTTCATTCTTGTTGTATCATTCGGGCAGCTTAACGCATTTGTTGGCGTGAAGTTATCCAGCTCTGTTGACGCTACAATATCATTTGGTCAATACTTTGTTTGGGCTTTCCAGGGGACCCATTTGTCTCCAGGCTGTCTTCATTCCAACTCAGTACGGGAATCCACCCCACCAGACTTTATCTCTCACACTAATGAACCCTTCAACGAGCCATTTGTTCTACTGAACTTACGCCCACGTTGTCAGATGTACAGGTTGGCAGGCTTCAACGCTTGTATCCTTTAGAGCTCGTTTTTCTCTTACGAACTGTAAGAGGAGAGCGAGCGCAAGAGGAAGCAGTTGAAGAGGGTATTTTACCTCGTAAATGGAAGGCTTCAGTAGTCTTTCCTTTTAGGAAGCCAGGTACATCCAGACGAAGACAGACTCATTGCAGTAACATTTATCTTACCAGCTCCACATGCAAATTACTGGAACAAGTGGTCGATAGCATGCTTGTGTGGTAGTTGGTGACCAGGAATTGCCTGTCGTCTCATCAGTTTAACTATCCAAAGAATTCTTTCCCCAGTGACCTTTATCTCTGTCTTGACACATCCTTCCAGCTGGGTTATTATCACGAAGCTCCAGATTTTCACACGTATTCCTCTTTCGGCTTATCAAACATTTACCGTCAATACTTAGGCCTCCTACGTAAATGGTCCAAGTCGGACCGAAACGTCGTCGTAAGCTCCTCTCTTCTATGTACGGGTTATTTGTGTATCGTTCCAGTCACGGTATTGTGCCTTTTTTTGTTATTTAGGCCTCCTCTTTGGTTGCCGACTTTTTTGAATATTTCTTCCTAGATATATTTGTTCATTTTTTTTTTTATCTATCCAGCATCACTGATGAAATAAATAAATCGTGTGTATTCCTTCGCTGGCGCCGCTGCATTCTCCATCAACAAGGATTGTATTTATTGTTTCTGGTGTAACTCACTATATTACAGGCATTTGATTTACGCCCACACTATCTTGTAGTCTCTTACTCTTGTAGTCTCAAACCCGGACTCTTTCTCTCGTTGTAATTTCTGCTGTTGGCGTTCTTCTCTGGTTGCAGTTTTCAGATACTAGCCACAGCTGGCTAGTATCCTCAGTGTAGTGTAACTACCCTTTCTTGCTGCCTTCATTCACGTTGCTGTCATCTCTTCCATAATGTCTGCTGTAGTTCCAGACTCGAAGAGAAAGAGAGAGTTATCAAGTTATTACTTTATAACGCCCTCCTTGGGCGAAACGCTGTTATTGTAAAGGATTACGTTGTTTCGCGTGTCTTTCTCATCAGTCGTTCGTTGCTTTGCTATGTTTATTCTGTCCTCTGGTCCGAGAGTACCATCTATCCTGTGCCGCGAGAGTACCATCCATTCTCTAGGAGTACATCTATCCTCTGCTCCTAGAGTACCATCCTAAATATAGTACGCAATGACCCTTACAAGTTTAGCGTCTTCAATTATTATTATTATTATTATTATTATTATTATTATTATTATTATTATTATTATTATTATATTATTATTATTATTATTACTATTATTCTCTTGTTTCCTCCTTCCTCTTGCCAACCTTTCCTATTTCCCCTCACCCTCCTCTCCATATTTATCAGCTTCTGTTTCTTACCAATGTTTCATTACTCTTCTCTCTACTCTTACCTTTCTCTTCCTCCCAATATTCCTCCTTCTACTTTCCATCAATGTTCTCCTCCTACTCCTCCCTCTCTCTCTCCTTCATTCTTCTCTTCCATCACTACTTACTCGTCTCAGCCTCTCAGTCTCCCTTTCACTCCACCCACTAACATCCTCTCATTTCACCCACTAACACCCTCTCATTCCACCCACTAACACCCTCTCATTCCACCCACTAACACCCTCTCATTCCACCCACTAACATCCTCTCGTTCCACCCGCTAACCCCCTCTCATTCCACCCACTAACACCCTCTCATTCCACCCACTAACATCCTCTCATTCCATCCTAACACCCTCTTATTCCACCTCCCTCGAGAATCTCCCTATTTCTAACACCTTCCTCCATACCTGTGTTCCACTAGCCATACCACCAACACCACCTCCAATAATATTCCACCAGCCTGGCCACTATCACCACCACCACACTGTCCTTTCTTCCCTCGAGCATTTATCATCCCCAGCCTCTTCCTCTCCCTCCCCATCCACCACCAGCCTCCTATTCCAGCTGTCTCATCCATCTGTTCCATTGGCAGCTGCTACATTACTCAAGGTATCTTAGTCAGCACTCCCAAGTTGCATACATACATTTTTTGCGATTTTCTCGACTGGTCGACACTGGCAATGAAGAGACAAGAGTTAGATGTCAACATGAGTAGTGTTGGTGGAGATTCCTCAGTGTAAACATTCGTCTGTGGTCACAGTGGGGGACTCCTACTAACCTCTCTGGTTTATTTATATTTCTACTTGGAAAGATTCATTTTGAACGTGTCATGAGTCAGTGGCCTTTCCTAGGGTGCCAACACCACTCACTCACCAGAGTGTCAGACACTGCAACATCATGGGATCTTGATACAAGAAAGTCTTCAATACTTGTCCAACCTTCGGACGAAGATCTACTTAGATTAGTGAATGGTTCCACTATGATCCCGCCTCATCCTACTTCGACTCACCGGACTACAGTATATAAGCAACTTCTCCGGCCATATGCTGTACTTTCTACAAGAGTGGTGGACTGAACACATCGATTCCAGGCTGAGGGACTGATTACCTCAAACTCTTCCTCTCCTAACCCATTTCTACTTTGTATTGGACTGATGAAGCCACTGTTTGACGAAACGTTTCTTTTATAAAGATTTCCATATATTGCATAAGTGTCTCAGTCTTCAACTTGTCGGTTTTCAAAACCATTTATCACACCACTCACCTCACTTCTTCAACTGGATATATATATTATATATATATATATATATATATATATATATATATATATATATATATATATATATATATATATATATATATATATATATATATATATATATATATATAAACACTAACAGATCAGATTTAGAGAGAGAGAGAGAGGTAGAGGACCCTGTATAACTATGTGAGGTAAACTACTGTAAATATGAGAGGTACACCAATGTATAGGAGAGTGTCGCTGTGTCAATATGGTAGATGGTAGTAGTGCCGTGTTCAATACCTGTCATCCACCCACACATGTGTTTGCTTGCCCTCAGGTATGTGTGTGTCTGTGTATTTGTGCGAGTGTGTGTGTGTGTGTTTGTGTGTTTGTCGACGCAGGTCAATACGTGTATGAAAGGTGTCGAGGACTGGTGAGGGCGGAAGCTGTGTCAACATGAGTGGGGAGAGAGAACACACAACGTGTCATATATGAGTTTTGTACACTTCCTGATGGCTTGGTCTAGAGATACCCCATCAATTTCTCTCTCTCTCTCTCTCTCCCTCTCTATCTCTCTCTCCTCTCTCTCTCCCTCTCTCTCTCTCTCTCTCTCCTTTCTATCCTTGACCGAGTCACATAGTAATACGTGAAGGTCTTAATTTAGATTGCAGCACATAGTTCATTCTCAGAAACAGACTTGGTGTGGATTTCAGAGTCTTTTGTTATCTGTTTTCCCATACTCTCTCTCCCTCTCTCTCTCTCTCTCTCTCTCTCTCTCTCTCTCCCTCTCTCTCTATCTAGAAAACCCTCCAACCGATTTTTCAAAAAAATGGTGAACTACACCAAAGATAAAATAAAAAAGAACCATTGACTCTCATGTTAATGGATGATCCTCGTGCTCCTTTGATCCATTAATTTGTTATAAGCATCCAAAATATTTTATTTTTTTTTTTTGATAATGTGTTATGCTTTTAATATTTTGTATATTATTTTATTATTGTTGTTGCTATCTTTAATTTTGTTAATTTTAACATTAATTTCCTTTAATAAGAATCCAAAAATTTTGAAGGTTTGGGAAAATTTCCCGACACGAGGTGGATAATATCCTGAGGTGGATAATATCCTGAGGTGGATAATATCCTGAGGTGGATAATATCCTGAGGTGGATAATATCCTGAGGTGGATAATATCTTGAGGCGGATAATATTCTGAGGTGGATAATATCCTGAGGTGGATAATATTCTGAGGTGGATAATATCCTGAGGTGGATAATATCCTGAGGTGGATAATATCCTGAGGTGGATAATATCCTGAGGTGGATAATATAAGAACATAGAACATAAGAACATAACGAAGGAACACTGCAGCAGGCCTACTGGCCCATGCGAGGCAGGTCCAAGTCTCCTACCGGTTTAAGCCAATGCACCCAACCTAGTCAGGTCAGGTCACATTGACTTAAGGGAGGAACACGGCAACCGACCTGGTAGCACAAGCTATCAGGTCCAACTCACACCCACCCACATCCACTCATGTATTTATCCAACCTATTTTTAAAGCTACACAACGTTCTGGCCTCTATAACTGTACTTGGGAGTTTGTTCCACTCATCCACAACTCTATTACCAAACCAGTACTTTCCTATATCCTTCCTGAATCTGAATTTTTCCAACTTAAAACCATTGCTGCGAGTCCTGTCTAGGCTAGATATTTTCAGCACACTATTTACATCCCCTTTATTTATTCCTGTCTTCCATTTATACACCTCAATCATATCACCCCTAATTCTACGTCTTTCTAGAGAGTGCAGATTCAGGGCCCTTAGTCTATCCTCATAGGGAAGGTTTCTGATACATGGGATCAACTTTGTCATCCTCCTTTGTACATTTTCCAGAGCATTTATATCCATTCTGTAATTCGGTGACCAAAACTGTGCAGCATAATCTAAATGAGGCCTAACCAAGGATGTATAGAGTTGAAGAACAACCTGAGGACTCCTATTATTTATGCTTCTTGATATGAAGCCAAGGATTCTATTAGCTTTATTGCGAACACTTATGCACTGTTGTCTTGGTTTCAGATTACTGCTAACCAGAACTCCTAAATCTTTTTCGCAATCCGTAATATTAAGATCTACATTATTTAGTTTATATGTGGCATGGTTATTGTCCTGTCCAACATTTAGAACTTTGCATTTGTCTATATTAAACTGCATCTGACACTTCTCCGACCACTACTTCAGTCTATTCAAATCTTCCTGGAGTGCTCTAATGTCCTCGTCAGAATGAATTCGACGGCCTATTTTGGTGTCATCGGCAAATTTGCTGATGTTGCTCTTTATGCCCTCATCTATGTCGTTTATGTAGACTGTGAACAGCAGGGGGCCCAACACTGACCCCTGTGGAACACCGCTCGTGACGCTTCCCCACTCTGATTTCTCCCCATTTATGTAAACTCTCTGCTGCCTATTTGTCAACCATGCCTCTATCCAGGAAAAAATTTCTCCTATTCCATGTGCCTTAATTTTCCTCAATAGTCTCTGATGTGGGACCCTGAGGTGAATAATATTCTGAGGTGGATAATATCCTGAAGTGGATAATATCCTGAGGTGGATAATATCCTGAGGTGGATAATATCCTGAGGTGAATAATATTCTGAGGTGGATAATATCCTGAGGTGGATAATATCCTGAGGTGGATAATATCCTGAGGTGGATAATATCCTGAGGTGGATAATATTCTGAGGTGGATAATATCCTGAGGTGGATAATATCCTGAGGTGGATAATATCCTGAGGTGGATAATATTCTTAGGTGAATAATACCCTGAGGTGGATAATATCCTGAGATGGCTAATACTCTGATGTGGATAATACCCTGAGGTGGATAATATCCTTAGGTGGATAATATCCTGAGGCGGATAATACCCTGAGGTGGATAATATCCTGAAGTGGATAATATCCTGAAGTGGATAATACCCTGAAGTGGATAATATCCTGAGGTGGATAATTACCTGAGGTGGATAATATCCTGAGGTGGATAATACTCTGAGATGGATAATATCCTGAAGTGGATAATATCTTGAGGTGGATAATACCCTGAAGTGGATAATATTCTGAAGTGGATAATACCCTGAGGTGGATAATATCCTTAGGTGAATAACATTATGAGGTGGATAATACCCTGAGGTGGATAATATCCTGAAGTGGATAATATCCTGAGGTGGATAATACCCTGAAGTGGATAATATTCCGAAGTGGATAATACCCTGAGGTGGATAATATTCTGAGGTGGAGAAACGACGTTCCAAAGGACACCGCATGGTAGATAACTCCCAAGGTGGGCGCCGTCCTAACTGAGACGCAGCCCTGATGCGGACGTCTTCCTGACTGAGACGCAGCCCTAAGGTGGACGCCACCAATTTTTTGGGGTTATAAGTCTGCGAGAGGCAGAGGAGTGAGGAACTTGGCGGTGGTCTACATAGACCAACACCAATTTGGTCAAGTTCCTTGACGCTCCGTCTTTTCCACGGAAGCGACTGCCAGTTACCCTGATCCCCGGATCAATCGCTACGGCTCTGGCACATGTGAACCAAGTCAGCAGTTCAATCCCCCGCGAGTGCCAACCTTGATGGCAAACACCACCTCATTCACAGTTTGATCCTCTGACCGGCCATAACGCAAGACCCAGTCCTAAACACTGATCTGATATCCAAAAATATTTCAATAGTAAACGCAAATCTTAAAACTATCGCAGAAGAGTGTCTCTCTGTCACGGCAAACGCGTGTAGCACTGCAGCAGGTAGCCATGACGAGGCGGCTGGCTGGATGTAACATCGTATTACCGATAAGTATGAGGACATGGACGTAATATATATTACTGGGGCAACTTTAACTCTGTTTAGAGTTTTCTCGCGATTGATATGGTTAACATAATGTTCGCTTGGTAGCATGTGTCAGATCTGGTGGTAGAAGTGGAGACCTTGCCACAGGGGTACTCTGTTGAGCACTACAAGAGTTGGGGGATGGGGGCTCTTTTGAGTGCTACTGAAGTTGGTTCCACAGCACACTGCGCCCCGCCATCAAAGCAACCACGTAACAGAGTTTGAGAGTTTGTCAACAGCGCCCAGAGCAGCGCTACTCACCTGGGACCTCAGAGAAAACTATCGTTAAGTATGGAAAGTCACCTCACTGAGTGTATCAATTTGTGAGAGTCACCTCACTGAGTGTATCAGCTTGTGAGTCACCTCACTGAGTGTATCAATTTGTGAGAGTCACCTCACTGGGTGTATCAGCTTGTGAGAGTCACCTCACTGAGTGTATCAGCTTGAGAGTCACCTCACTGAGTGTATCAGCTTGTGAGTCACCTCACTGAATCACCTTGTGAGAGCTGGTTCAGCCTCCCGTGATTCATAAATTATGAGATGACGTCACATGATATCTTCCCCAAAATGAATTTGCGGAAGCAGCTAATGGAAAGTTTTAAACATTTTTTAAACACGAATTTTTGTTTTACGCAGGAACAGACCACACACACACACACACACACACACACACACACACACACACACACACACACACACACACACACACACACACACACACACACACACACACACACACACATGGGTGACTTTAACCACAAGGAGATCGATTGGGAGAACTTGGAGCCACATGGGGCCCAAGATACATGGAGGGCTAAGATGATGGAGGTGGTACTGGAAAACTTCATGCACCAACACGTAAGGGACACTACAAGAGAGAGAGGAGAGGATGAACCAGCAAGACTGGACCTAGTATTCACCTTGAGTAGTGCAGATATTGAGGACATCATATATGAAAGACCCCTTGGGGTCAGCGATCATGTGGTTTTAATCTTCGAATACACAGTAGAGCTACAAGTGGAGGGGGAAGCAGGAAGGCCAGGATGAATGAAGCCAAACTACAAGAAAGGGGACTACACGGGAATGAGGAACTTCCTGAACGGGGTTCAATGGGAGAGAGAACTGGCAGGGAAGCCAGTTAATGAGATGATGGAATATGTAGCAACAATGTGCAAGGAGGCTGAGGAGAGGTTTGTACCCAAGGGTAACAGGATTAATGAAAAAGCCAGGATGAGCCCATGGTTCACTCAAAGGTGCAGGAAGGCAAAAACCAAGTGTGCTAGGGAATGGAAGAAATATAGAAGGCAAAGGACCCAGGAGAATAAGGAGAGCAGTCGTAGAGCCAGAAATGAATATACACAGATAAGAAGGGAGGCCCAACGACAATATGAAAACGACTTAGCAGCGAAAGTCAAATTTGACCCGAAGCTGTTATACAGCCACATCAGGAGGAAAACAACGGTCAAAAACCAGGTAATCAGGCTTCTAAGAAAGGAAGGAGGAGAGACAACAAGAAATGACCGTGAAGTAAGTGAGGAACTCAACAAGAAATTCAAACAAGTGTTCACAGAAGAGACAGAAGGGGCTCCAGAAAGACGGAGAGGTGGGGCACACCACCAAGTACACACAACTGAGGAAGAAGTGAAGAGGCTTCTGAGTGAGCTAGATACCTCAAAGGCAATGGGGCCGGATAACATCTCTCCATGGGTCCTGAGATAGGGAGCAGAGGCGCTATGTGTACCCCTAACAACAATATTCAATACATCTATCGAAACAGGGAGATTGCCTGAGGCATGGAAGACAGCAAATGTAGTCCCAATCTTTAAAAAAGGAGACAGACATGAAGCACTAAACTACAGACCAGTGTTACTGACATGTATAGTATGCAAAGTCATGGAGGAGATTATCAGGAGAAGAGTGGTGGAACACCTAGAAAGGAATGATCTCATCAACAGCAGCCAACATGGTTTCAGGGACGGGAATTCCTGTCACAAACCTACTGGAGTTCTATGATATGGTGACAGCAGTAAGACAAGAGAGAGAAGGGTGGGTGGATTGCATTTTCTTGGACTGCAAGAAGGCGTTTGACACAGTTCCACACAAGAGATTAGTGCAAAAACTGGAGGACCAAGCAGGGATAACAGGGAAGGCACTACAATGGATCAGGGAACAATTGTCAGGAAGACAGCAGCGAGTCATGGTACGTGGCGAGGTGTCAGAGTGGGCACCTGTGACCAGCGGGGTCCCACAATGGCCAGTCTTAGGACCAGTGCTGTTTCTGATATTTGTGAACGACATGACGGAAGGAATAGACTCCAAAGTGTCCCTGTTTGCAGATGACGTGAAGTTGATGAGAAGAATTCATTCGACCGAAGACCAGGCAGAACTACAAAGGGATCTGGACAGGCTGCAGACCTTGTCCAGCAATTGGCTCCTGGAGTTCAACCCCACCAAGTGCAAAGTCATGAAGATTGGGGAAGGGCAAAGAAGACCGCAGACGGAGTACAGTCTAGGGAGCCAGAGACTACAAACCTCACTCAAGGAAAAAGATCTTGGGGTGAGTATAACACCAGGCACATCTCCTGAAGCGCACATCAACCAAATAACTGCTGCAGCATATGGGCGCCTAGCAAACCTCAGAACAGCATTCCGACATCTTAATAAGGAATCGTTCAGGACCCTGTACACCGTGTACGTTAGGCCCATATTAGAGTATGCGGCACCAGTTTGGAACCCACACCTAGCCAAGCACGTAAAGAAACTAGAAAAAGTGCAAAGGTTCGCAACAAGACTAGTCCCAGAACTAAGGGGTATGTCCTACGAGGAGAGGTTAAGGGAAATCAACCTGACGACGCTGGAGGACAGGAGAGATAGGAGGGACATGATAACGACATACAAAATACTGAGATGAATTGACAAGGTGGACAAAGACAGGATGTTCCAGAGATTGGACACAGTAACAAGGGGACACAGTTGGAAGCTGAAGACACAGATAAATCACAGGGATGCTAGTAAATATTTCTTCAGCCACAGAGTAGTCAGGAAGTGGAATAGTTTGGGAAGCGATGTAGTGGAGGCAGGATCCATACATAGCTTTAAGCAGAGGTATGATAAAGCTCACGGTTCAGGGAGAGTGACCTAGTAGCGATCAGTGAAGAGGCGGGGCCAGGAGCTCGGACTCGACCCTTGCAACCTCAACTAGGTGAGTACAACTAGGTGAGTACACACACACACACACACACAAAGTTTCATTATCATTAAGTTTAAGTGTGAACAGTAACAGGTGTTGGATTATTTTAATTACATTATAGTTCTGTTCCCCTCCCCCTTCTCTAAATTTCCACATTTTCTTGACTACATTTGGTTCGTTGTTTATCAATTTGCTCTCTTCGTTATCTTCCTTTACTCTTCCTGATCTTTTAACATATTTCATTGTTCTAATTTGTATCAAATTTGTTCTCTGATGGTTTCCCACATCAGTGAAATATTTTCCAGATTCTGATGATGAGTGAATCCTTAACAAAACGTTGCATGTCCCAAAACATTGCAAAATAAACACGAGAGACCTACAACCATACTGGACTATGGTATGAAACACACGTGCAATACTTGGGTTTGTATATTATGGAAACGTTTCGCCAGGCTATGGCTTCATCAGTCCAATAAAAATGAATGGTGAAGATGAGAAAGAGAATGAGGTAATCAGTCCCTCAGTCTGGAGTCGATGTAATCAGACTAAGGGACTGACAACCTCAAACTCCTACTGACCTCCACCATTCTTCTTTGTACTGGACTAATGAAACCACTGTGACGCGAAAAGATTACATAATAAAAACACCCAAGTCTTGCACATGTATCTAATTTATGAACTTCACAGTGACACACCAGTAGGGCAGAGAGCCAAGTGCTCTATCACACCAACTCTATGACGAGAGTCAACAACACAACTATGCAATCTGCAACACAACTATTAAGATGTAAACAAAACCCACTGAGCTGCTGGTTATATCGTTACGACCCGCCTCAACCAACATATTTACCAGCGATTATGTGAAGGGTTGGGTGGAGGCGTGGAGGGTTAGGTGGAGGTGTGGAGGGTTGGATGGAGGCGTGGAGGGTTGGATGGAGGCGTGGAGGGTTGGGTGGAGGTGTGGAGGGTTCGGTGGAGGCGTGGAGGGTTGGGTGGAGGTGTGGAGGGCTGGGTGGAGGTGTGGAGGGCTGGGAGTAGGTGTTGAGGGCTGGGTGGAGGTGTGGAGGGTTGGATGAGGCGTGGAGGGTTGGGTGGAGTGTGGAGGGTTGGGTGGAGGCGTGGATGGTTGGGTGGAGGCGTGGAGGGTTGGATGGAGGCGTGGAGGGTTGGATGGAGGCGTGGAGGGTTGGATGGAGGCGTGGAGGGTTGGATGGAGGCGTGGAGGGTTGGATGGAGGCGTGGAGGGTTGAGTGGAGGCGTGAAGGGTTGGGTGGAGGCGTGGAGGGTTGGGTGAGGCGTGGAGGGTTGGGTGGAGGTGTGGAGGGTTGGATGGAGGCGTGGAGGGTTGGATGGAGGCGTGGAGGGCTGGGTGGAGGCGTGGATGGTTGGGTGGAGGCGTGGAGGGTTGGGTGGAGGCGTGGAGGGTTGGGTTGGAGGCGTGGGAGGGTTGGGTGGAGGTGTGGAGGGTTTCGGTGGAGGCGTGGAGGTTGGGTGGAGGTGTGGAGGGCTGGGGTGGAGGTGTGGAGGGCTGGGAGTAGGTGTTTGAGGCTGGGTGGAGGTGTGGAGGGTTGGATGGAGGCGTGGAGGGTTGGGTGGAGGTGTGGAGGGTTAGGTGGAGGTGTGGAGGTTGGATGGAGGCGTGGAGGGTTGGATGGAG
>NC_069427.1:15195424-15197924 GCF_026875155.1 Cherax quadricarinatus
CCAGGGCGGTGGCAACCACAGTGTACAGCAAGTATTTCGTTTAATAAATCACTTCATTTGATTACGTATGTGTAAATGGTGAATTCAGCTTGAAGTATACGACAAGAAAAGAGAAGGGACAGAGCAGGTGGAGCAGAAGACTTACCTTGAACGTTGTTCACACTTCCTGACGACGTAGGCAACGGCGAAGACCAGAGCAAACGACGCCCAGGGCAGGAGCAACCACAGCCTGTAGGAGGAGACGTCGAACACATCGTTAAGGTGAAAACCTTCATTCAGTGGGCGAGGAGTTAGGAGAGTACGTACAGCAAGGAAGGTATGAGAGAGAAAGAGAAAGAGAGAGAGAGAGAGAGAGAGGAGAGAGAGGGGGAGAGAAGAGAGGAGAGAGAGAGGGGAGAGAGAGAGAGAGAGAAAAGAGAGAGAGGGAGGGAGAGCCAGTTTAGTTGGTGGTGGAAGATGCCGTAATGGGAATGAGATAGCTTAGTTTGGGGGATCAGAAGAGCAAGAAGATGCATGAAAGGTAAATAAAAAAGAACACATGAGCTGCTGAAGATGAGAGTGTTGGAGAGAGGATGTGGAGGAAGGCAGGGAAAAAAAAAGGAAATGAAGACGAGGGGGGCAGGGATGGTGGGAGAGGGCGAGCAGGAGGGAGGGGGAGGAACATAACAGTCAGAGTTAAGATCTGTAAGTTAACAAAGTTAGTGAGAACAACCAACGAGACTCTCAAAGTTTACCAAGTTAAGAGATGATGGTGTAGGTGTTGAGCAGTATGGCTGACTTAATGAAAACATGACTATTTAATGTATAGTTGTAAATATTAATACATACGTCAGTACACACACGCACACATATACGCATTATATATATATATATATATATATATATATATATATATATATATATATATATATATATATATATATATATATATATATATGTATGTATATATATATATATATTATATATATATATATATATATATATATATATATATATATATATATATATATATAATGGCAACAACAAGTAAGAGGGAGGTGAAAGTGTATAAACTAAGGGAGGAGGAAGTTCGGGTGAGATATAAGCAACTATTGGCAGAAAAGTGGGCTGGTGCACGTATGAGTAGTGGGGGGGTTGAAGAGGATTGGAATAGTTTTAAAAATGCAGTATTAGAATGTGGGGCAGAAGTTTGTGGTTATAGGAGGGTGGGTGCAGGAGGAATGAGGAATGATTGGTGGAATGATGAAGTAAAGGGTGTGAAAAAAAGAAAAAGCTAGCTTATGACAGGTTTTTACAAAGCAGAAGTGTTATAAGAAGAGTAGAGTATATGGAGAGTAAAAGAAAGGTGAAGAGAGTGGTGAGAGAGTGCAAAAGGAGAGCAGATGATAAAGTGGGAGAGGCACTGTCAAGAAATTTTAATGAAAATAAGAAAATTTTTTGGAGTGAGTTAAACAAGTTAAGAAAGCCTAGAGAACGAATGGATTTGTCAGTTAAAAATAGAGTAGGGGAGTTAGTAGATGGGGAGATGGAAGTTTTGGGTAGATGGCGAGAATATTTTGAGGAACTTTTAAATGTCGACGAAGAAAGGGAAGCTGTAATTTCATGCACTGGCCAGGGATGTATACCATCTTTTAGGAGTGAAGAAGAACAGGATGTGAGTGTGGGAGAGGTGCGTGAGGCATTACGTAGAATAAAAGGGGGTAAAGCAGCTGGAACTGACGGGATCATGACAGAAATGTTAAAAGCAGGGGGTTATATAGTGTTGGAGTGGTTGGTATTTTTGTTTAATAAATGTATGAAAGAGGGGAAGGTACCTAGGGATTGGCAGAGAGCATGTATAGTCCCTTTATATAAAGGGAAGGGGGACAAAAGAGATTGTAAAACTTATAGAGGAATAAGTTTACTGAGTATACCAGGAAAAGTGTACGGTATGGTTATAATTGAAAGAATTAGAGGTAAGACAGCAAGTAGGATTGCGGATGAGCAAGGAGGTTTCAGAGTGGGTAGGGAATGTGTAGATCAAGTGTTTACATTGAAGCACATATGTGAACAGTATTTGGATAAAGGTAGGGAAGTTTTTATTGCTTTTATGGATTTAGAAAAGGCATATGATGGAGTGGATAGGGGAGCAATGTGGCAGATGTTGCAAGTATATGGAATAGGTGGTAAGTTACTAAATGCTGTAAAGAGCTTTTATGAGGATAGTGAGGCTCAGGTTAGGGTGTGTAGAAGAGAGGGAGACTACTTCCCAGTAATGTCACCATGGTTGTTTAATATATTTATAGATGGGGTTGTAAAAGAAGTAAATGCTAGGGTGTTCAGGAGAGGGGTGGGATTAAATTATGGGGAATTAAATACAAAATGGGAATTGACACAGTTGCTTTTTGCAGATGATACTGTGCTTATGGGAGATTCTAAAGAAAAATTGCAAAGGTTAGTGGATGAGTTTGGGAGAGTGTGTAAAGGTAGAAAGTTGAAAGTGAACATGGAAAAGAGTAAG
>NC_069427.1:15202924-15217924 GCF_026875155.1 Cherax quadricarinatus
CCCAGACTATGAACGAGGTCCCCAGACTATGAAGGAGGTCCCCAGACTATAAATGAGGTCCCCAGACTATGAACGAGGTCCCCAGACTATGAACGAGGTCCCCAGACTATGAAGGAGGTCCCCAGACTATGAAGGAGGTCCCCAGACTATGACGGAGGTCCCCAGACTATGAACAAGGTCCCCAGACTATGAATGAGGTCCCCAGACTATGAACGAGGTCCCCAGACTATGAACGAGGTCCCCAGACTATGAACGAGGTCACCAGACTATGAATGAGGTCCCCAGACTATGAACGAGGTCCCCAGACTATGAAGGAGGTCCCCAGACTATAAATGAGGTCCCCAGACTATGAACGAGGTCCCCAGACTATGAACGAGGTCCCCAGACTATGAAGGAGGTCCCCAGACTATGAAGGAGGTCCCCAGACTATGACGGAGGTCCCCAGACTATGAACAAGGTCCCCAGACTATGAATGAGGTCCCCAGACTATGAACGAGGTCCCCTGACTATGAACGAGGTCCCCAGACTATGAACAAGGTCCCCAGACTATGAACGAGGTCCCCAGACTATGAACAAGGTCCCCAGACTATGAATGAGGTCCACAGACTATGAACGAGGTCCCCAGACTATGAACGAGGTCCCCAGACTATGAACGAGGTTCCCAGACTATGAATGATGTCCCCAGACTATGAACGAGGTCCCCAGACTATGAAGGAGGTCTCCAGACTATGAATGAGGTCCCCAGACTATGAATGAGGTCCCCAGACTATGAAGAAGGTCCCCAGACTATGAAGAAGGTCCCCAGACTATGAACGAGGTCCTCAGACTACGAAGGAGGGTCCCAGACTATGAAGGAGGTCCCCAGACTATGAAGGAGGTCCCCAGACTATGAAGGAGGTCCCCAGACTATGAAGGAGATGCCCGGACTATGAAGAAGGGGGCAGAGAAGATGGTGAGGGCTGTGGGTCTGCCATCGTAGGGCTGCAGGAGGAACACAGGACTCCGTCCGCTGCTGCTGATCAATACTATGTCAGCCCTTTGTTGCCTTCTGTTCTAGATGCCCAAATATTAAGGTCTGTCTTTGCCTTTGTCCGCCTGTCCATACAGTGTTAAGGTCCGTCCCTGCCTCTATCCACCTGTCTACATAATGTTAAGGTCCGTCACTGTCCCCGTCCACATGTCCACATAATGTTAAGGTCCGTCCCAGCCTCTCTCTCACCGTCCACATAATGTTAAGATCCGTCCCTGCCTGTCTCACTGTCCACATAATGTTAAGGTTCGTCCCTGCCTCTGTCTCACCGTCCACATAATGTTAAGGTCCGTCCCTGCCTCTGTCTCTCCGTCCATATAATGTTAAGATCCGTCCCTGCCTCTGTCTCACCGTCAACATAATGTTAAGGTCCGTCCCTGCCTCTGTCTCACCGTCAACATAATGTTAAGGTCTGTCTCTGCCTCTGTCTCACCGACCACATAATGTTAAGGTCCGTCCCTGCCTCTGTCTCACCGTCAACATAATGTTAAGGTCTGTCTCTGCCTCTGTCTCACCGTCCACATAATGTTAAGGTCCGTCCTTGCCCCTTTCTCACCGTCAACATAATTTTAAGGTTCGTCCCTGCCTCTGTCTCACCGTCCATATAATGTTAAGGTCCGTCCCTCCCTCTGTATCACCGTCCACATAATGTTAAGGTCCGTCCCTGCCTCTGTCTCACCGTCCACATAATGTTAAGGTCCGTCCCTGCCTCTGTCTCACCGTCCACATAATGTTAAGGTCCGTCCCTGCCTCTGTCTCACCGTCCACAAGGCAAATCTACTGTGACATTTTTAAACGGCTAAGACACCTGTGTCGTGTGAATGACTGTGAGCATTTACCTACTTGTAATTACCTACATATAATTACGTACCTGTAATTGCCTATTACTAATCCTCTATATAGCTTCTCTTTCGTGAGATCTTAACTTTCAAAAGAGTGACGAGAATCAGAAGACTTCTAACTCTGTTTCATCTCTCGTGTCGAGTCTGCTTCATCTTCACTTCCTCTGATGTTTGCCCTTTCTAGTGTGCGCCTTGAGGCTGGTGAAGGGCTCTTGATCTAAGAAATCGAAGCTCCTCTTTTTTCCCCATTTTTCGAGTCAAATTTGTTTGCCTCCCGTTCCTCAGGCGCTGTTTGATCTCTTCGGGAGTTAGCGATTATTTACGCCCCCCTCATCCCCATGAATGTTCAGGTGTTGCCTAATGGGTTTCCTTTTCGCCTCTTCCTTACTTCCAGTCTCATCCTCAGTCTCCCACCTCACTAACTCCTCACCCTTTGCTTCTTCCTGCACCTTCTACCTCACCTTCACCTTTCCCCATCAACCTGCAACATACATTCTCGTTTACATATTGCAACTATTACACCAGTGCAACTGTGTCAGTGGCTGTATCTCTTCCAACCAAACATTGCACTATATTCTCGTTGTGAAAATCTGAGTCAGTTGAGTCAACAATGATGGCGGATACTCTCACAGCCCAGCACGGCCATTATGGCTATTATGTTGATTGAGCTTACAGCAGTCATCGCCGACACAGCCATTCCGGCTCATCTCCATTGCACTTTACCACAATCCCATCCATAATCTAATTTATGTTCCATTTCCTCAGTCATAAGAACACAGAGAAGCACTGCAGAAGGCAAACACTTTGTATATATTCTGATGAGCATATCTCTCATTGTGGACATCCTCTCTACCCAAGTGTTTATCCACCGAGGAATGTATATATCTGTATACATATACTGAGAGTTTAATCCTACATGAGTCATATATATATATATATATATATATATATATATATATATATATATATATATATATATATATATATATATATATATATTATATATATATATAGTTCCTTGATAATGTGAGTAGTCACGAAAGCGCTTGGAATTTCTCTGTTCTTTCAGAGTGGTTGTTTTGCATATATATATATATATATATATATATATATATATATATATATATATATATATATATATATACACGGAGAGAGAGAGACTTGGCACTGATCATGGTGACCGAGCACTTGTGATCCTGCCTCGTTATATAATGTCTTTCTATCACCGGCCTATCACATGTAAGACCGTCCAGGCCCACACTCTTGATACCCTAGAGTATATTGCATGTAACGATCAGGTCCCTTCTCTTATTTACACGGCCGTCAAATCTAACTCCCCAGAGAGAACCACAACACAGAGAGATGAACCAAAATTTTGACCGCTGGTTGGTTAGTATTTGTCAGGAAACAGGACAAGTGTTTCCTGACGCGGCACTCTCGGAAGAGTGAAAAAAAATAAACACACATTAGAGAACAAGCTTTTATTTGGGGTAATTTTCACTCTGTGAGGAGTTTTATTAAGTCATGACTTGAAGCTCAACGGAATGTGGTCCCACTGAAATTTTTTCAAGACTTATCTGAACATCGGTAACACTATTAGTGCTACTTTCTTACGCGGCTTCACGACCGGGCTCAACAGTTGCCAAACACACAAGCTATCCTCCAGGAAATGAAGAGTAGAAACATCGGAAGAAATTCGAAAACGTATATCCACGAAGAGGTAAAATTCGCTTCCGGGCATTGTTGGAGAAGAGACGTACGTCCTCTTGATCTTCCTCTCTCTCACAGCTTCACCAGGATGTTTCTCCATGGATATGATAGGAAAGAATTGTTAGTATTTCAGAATAAACGAAAGAATCCGGCGGCTTGTGTCGCCGTGGTCACTTTCTCTACGATTCTGCTCTAAATTTTATGGAATTTTGAGTTGGTAATAATAATAATAATTATAATTAAAATAATAATAATAATAAAATAATAATAATAATAATAATAATACAATAGTAATAATAATAATAATAATAATAATAATAATAATAATAATAATAATAATAATAATAAAATAATAATAATAATAATAATAATAATAATAATAATAATAATAATGAATAATATAATATATAATATATATTATTATTATTATTATTATTATTATTATTATTATTATTATTATTATTATATACTATTATTATATCTCGCAAAACTACCGAACAAACACAGGTCATATGAAAATATTGCATGATAGTACCAACAATACCTGCATGATAATACCAACAATACCTGCATGATAGTACCAACAATACCTGCATGATAATACCAACAATACCTGCATGATAGTACCAACAATACCTGCATGATAGTACCAACAATACCTGCATGATAATACCAACAATACCTGCATGATAATACCAACAATACCTGCATGATAGTACCAACAATACCTGCATGATAATACCAACAATACCTGCATGATAGTACCAACAATACCTGCATGATAATACCAACAATACCTGCATGATAGTACCAACAATACCTGCATGATAATACCAACAATACCTGCATGATAGTACCAACAATACCTGCATGATATACCAACAATACCTGCATGATAGTACCAACAATACCTGCATGATAATACCAACAATACCTGCATGATAGTACCAACAATACCTGCATGATAGTATCAACAATATCGGCATGATAGTACCAACAATACCTGCATGATAATACCAATAATACCTGCATGTTAGTACCAACAATACCTGCATGATAGTACCAACAATACCTGCATGATAGTACAAACAATACCTGCATGATAGTACCAACAATACCTGCATGTTAGCACCAACAATACCTGCATGATAGTACCAACAATACCTGCATGATAATGCCAATAATATCTGCATGATAGTACCAACAATACCTGCATGATAGTACCAACAATACCTGCATGATAGTACCAACAATACCTGCATGATAGTACCAACAATACCTGCATGATAGTACCAACAATACCTGCATGATAGCACAAACAATACCTGCATGATAGTACCAACAATACCTGCATGATAGTACCAACAATACCTGCATGATAGCACAAACAATACCTGCATGATAGTACCACTTGTTATTGTTCCTGGCTTGTTTACTGTCCTTTCCTTTCTGTACTACTTCCCTACCTGATGATGACACAAGAAGGACCGAAACGTCCTCTAGAATCTCCTCTCCAAGCCTTGGCTTATTGTGAGTACACACCAGTTGTGGAGCACACATAAGTACAAGTAAATCCTGCTGAATGACACATATATGCGACACCTATCCTTATTCTGTAGACGTTTCGCCAATCAGTGGCACTGGTACTGGTTGGCGAAACGTCTTTAAGGTAGAGATGTCCAGGTTCTCCACATGTGTCTTATCAACCTGTGGTCATCGTATACCATTAACGTTATGGCTCAGGAAATCGTAATAATACGTCTGCCACCATGGGCTAGCACTATTGGGATTTTCCCTGCCCTGGGTTTGAACTCCATCCGTTCTGTGATTAATGGTATGGTGAGTTTCTCAAAGACTAGAGATCAAGGTAACTAGTAGTGTCAGTTACGTTCCTTGAAGACCTTGCTGTTGGTGAAGGGCTCTTTATCCATGGAAATGGGAACTACCCTTCCCTTAATTAATCGGGGAAGGGGTCGTACAAGGGTCGTACAGCACCATTCCCTAGGCGCTGTGTGACCCCTTTTGAATTTAACGTTTCGACTTGATAAAAGTTAAAATGTATGAAATTACCTTGACCACACGACACCTGGTAGTCAATTACCTTGACCATACGACACCTGGCGGTCAATTACCTTGACCACTCGAAACCTAGCGGTCAATTACTTTGGCCACACGACACCTGGCGGTCAACTACCTTGACCATACGAAACCTGGCGGTCAATTACCTTGACCACACGAAACCTGGCGGTCAATTACTTTGGCCACACGACACCTGGCGGTCAACTACCTTGACCATACGAAACCTGGCGGTCAGTTACCTTGACCACTCGAAACCTAGCGGTCAATTACTTTGGCCACACGACACCTGGCGGTCAACTACCTTGACCATACGAAACCTGGCGGTCAATTACCTTGACCACACGAAACCTGGCGGTCAATTACTTTGACCACACGACACCTAGTGGTCAATTACCGCCTGACCTCAATCACAAGCTGATAACTATACAGTGCCTAGTATTGCAACCTGGTGATTAAGCGGGTGGCTGGGTGAGTGAGTGGCTGAGTGGGTGTGTGAGTGGCTGAGTGGGTGTGTGAGTGGGCCGTTCAAAGAGAGTTTTTTCATTCAAATATTCAAACGGGTTGTCAATTTCTCTAATGGACTTCGTTCATTTTGCATTTTATCCTCTGGAGTGAAATAAGCCACACGTTGTTAGTAGCACATACGCCACACGTTGTTAGTAGCACATACGCCACACGTTGTTAGTAGCACATACGCCAGACTTTGTTAGTAGCACATACGCCACACGTTGTTAGTAACACATACGCCACACGTTGTTAGTAGCACATACGCCACCCTGTGTTAGTAACATATACGCCACACACACACACACACACACACACACACACACACACACACACACACACACACACACACACACACACACACACAACACACACACATGCACACACACACACGCACACACACACACACACACACACACACACACACACACACACACACACACACACATACACACACACACACACACACACACATACACACACACACACACACACACACACACACACACACCACACACACACACACACACACACACACACACACAACACACACACACACACACACACACACACACACACAAGAGATTCAAAGAAGTGTTCACAGAGGAGACAGAAGGGGCTCCAGAAAGACGGAGAGGTGGGGTACACCACCATGTGCTGGACACAGTACACACAACCGAGGAAGAAGTGAAGAGGCTTCTGAGTGAGCTAGATACCTCAAAGGCAATGGGGCCAGATAACATCTCCCCATGGGTCCTGAGAGAGGGAGCAGAGGCGCTATGTGTACCCCTAACAACAATATTCAATACATCTATCGAAACAGAGAAATTGCCTGAGGCATGGAAGACAGCAAATGTGGTACCAATCTTTAAAAAAGGAGACAGACACGAAGCACTAAACTACAGACCAGTGTCAATGACATGAATAGCATGCAAAATCATGGAAAAAATTGTCAGGAGAAGAATGGTGGAACATCTAGAAAGGAATGATCTCATCACCAGCAGCCAACATGGTTTCAGAGATGGGAAATCCTGTGTCACAAACCTACTGGAGTTCTATGACATGGTGACAGCAGTAAGACAAGAGAGAGAAGGGTGGGTGGATTGCATTTTCTTAGACTGCAAGAAGGCGTTTGACACAGTACCACACAAGAGATTAGTGCAAAAACTGGAGGACCAAGCAGGAATAACAGGGAAGGCACTGCAATGGATCAGGGAATACTTGTCAGGAAGACAGCAGCGAGTAATGGTACGAGGAGAGGTGTCAGAGTGGGCACCTGTGACCAGCGGGGTCCCACAGGGGTCAGTCCTAGGACCAGTGCTGTTTCTGGTATTTGTGAACTACATGACGGAAGGAATAAACTCCGAGGTGTCACTGTTTGCAGATGACGTGAACTTGATGAGAAGAGTTCATTCGATCGAAGACCAGGCAGAAGTACAAAGGGATCTGGACAGGCTGCAGACCTGGTCCAGCAACTGGCTCCTGGAGTTCAATCCCACCAAGTGCAAAGTCATGAGGATTGGGGAAGGGCAAAGAAGACCGCAGATGGACTACAAACATCACTCAAGGAAAAAGATCTTGGGGTGAGTATAACACCAGGCACATCTCCTGAAGCGCACATCAACCAAATAACTGCTGCAGCATATGGGCGCCTGGCAAACCTCAGAACAGCATTCCGACATCTTAATAAGGAATCGTTCAGGACCCTGTACACCGTGTACGTTAGGCCCATATTGGAGTATGCGGCACCAGTTTGGAACCCACACCTAGCCAAGCATGTAAAGAAACTAGAGAAAGTGCAAAGGTTAGCAACAAGACTAGTCCCAGAGCTAAGAGGTATGTCCTATGAGGAGAGGTTAAGAGAAATCAACCTGACGAAACTGGAGGACAGGAGAGATAAGGGGGACATGATAACGACTTACAAAATACTGAGAGGAATTGACAAGGTGGACAAAGACAGGATGTTCCAGAGACTGGACACAGTAACAAGGGGACACAGTTGGAAGTTGAAGACACAGATGAATCAAAGGGATGTTAGGAAGTATTTCTTCAGCCACAGAGTAGTCAGGAAGTGGAATAGTTTGGGAAGCGATGTAATGGAGTCAGGATCCATACATAGCTTTAAGCAGAGGTACGATAAAGCTCATGGTTCAGGGAGAGTGACCTAGTAGCGACCAGTGAATAGGCGGGGCCAGGAGCTTGGACTCGAAGCCTGCAACCTCAACTAGGTGAGTACAACTAGGTGAGTACACACACACACACATACACACGCGCACACACACATACACACGCGCACACACACACACACACACACACACACACACACACACACACACACACACACACACACACACACACATACACACACACACACACACACACACACACACACACACACACACACACACACACACACACACACACACACACACACATACACACACACACATACACACACACACACACACACACACACACACACACACACACACACACACACACACACACTTCACCTGGAAGACGTCTTTATTAACTGTGCTGGAGAAACAGACAAAAACATCTCGCCAAATCCTCTCTATCCAAAATTAATAACTTTGAGACTTCGCTTCGCTGCAACTTTAAAAAAAATCCAAACTCGATAATTACCGGAACACTTAACTTTCTAACTTTTTATTTCTGAACGAAAAAGATGACTCAGACAACCAGATTTTTTGAAATAAATATCAGTATGAGAATTATTGAATTTATTGGCCGGCAGCTTTATTGAAAGATGGTAAAACTGAGGTTTGGTTCAGTCTTCAAGTAGGAAGGTTTTGATGCTGGTGATGGGATCTTGATTCAGGGAGTTAGAGTTACCCCCCAGCTTCCTCGGGTTAAAACTAATTGTCTTCCATTCTATAGGTGATCTATGGTTCTTAAGGGATTCGTGTTTCTCCGAGAATAATAATAATATAATGATAATAATAATAATAATAATAATAATAATAATAATAATAATAATAATAATAATAACAATAATAATAATAATAATAATAATAATAATAATAATAATAATAATAATAATAATAACAATAATAATAATAATAATAATAATAATAATAATAATAATAATAATAATTTAATAATAATAATAACAATAATAATAATAATAATAATAATAATAATAATAACATAATAATAATAATAATAATAATAATAATAATAATAATAATAATAATAATAAAATAATAATAATAATAATAATAATAACAATAATAATAATACAATAATAATAATAATAAATAATAATAATAATAATAATAATATATAATAATAATAATAATAATAATAATAATAATAATAATATAATAATAACAATAATAATAATAATAATAATAATAATAATAACAATAATAATAATAATAATAATAACAATAATATAATAATAATAATAATAATAATAATAACAATATAATAAATAATAATAATAATAATAATAATAATAATAACTAATAATATAACAATAATAATAATAATAAAATAAAATAATAACAATAATAATAATAATAATAATAATATAATAATAATAATAATAATAATAATAATAATAATAATAATAATAATAATAATAATAATAATAATAATAATAACAATAATAATAATAATAATAATAATAATAATAATAATAATAATATAATAATATAATAAAATAATAATAATAATAATAAAATAATAATAATAATAATAATAATAATAATAATAATAATAATAATAATAATAATAATAATAATAATAATAATAATAATAATAAAATAATAATAATAATAATAATAATAATAATAATAATAATAATAATAATAATAATAATAATAATAATAATAAATAATAACAATAATAATAATAACAATAATAATAATAATAATAATAATAATAATAATAATAATATAATAATAATAACATAATAATAATAAATAATAATAATAAAATAATAATAATAATAATATAATAATATAATAATAATAATACAATAATAATAATAACAATAATAATAATAATAATATATAATATAATAATTTAATATATAAATATATAATAATAATATATAAATATGACAACAACTATAATAATAATATTAATCGCGTTTTAGCTGCAACTTTTTACACTTTAAATCTTACTCACCATCATTCTCCCCACCACTCCACCATTCTCCCACCACTCCACCATTCTCCCCACCACTCCACCATTCTCCCCACCACTCCACCATTCTCCCCACCACTCCATCATTCTCCCCACCACTCCACCATTCTCCCACCACTCCACCATTCTCCCCACCACTCCATCATTCTCCCCACCACTCCACCATTCTCCCACCACTCACCCCCCACACTCCACCATTCTCCCCACCCTCCATCATTCTCCCCCCACTCCACCATTCTCCCACCACTCCATCATTCTCCCCACCACTCCATCATTCTCCCCACCACTCCATCATTTCCCCACCATCCCATTCTCCCCACCACTCCATCATTCTCCCCACCACTCCACCATTCTCCCCACCACTCCATCATTCTCCCCACCACTCCACCATTCTCCCCACCACTCCATCATTCCCCCACCACTCACCTTCTCCCCACCACTCCATCATTCTCCCCACCACTCCATCATTCTCCCCACCACTCCATCATTCTCCCCACCACTCCACTATTCTCCCCACCTCTCCACTATTCTCCCCACCACTCCACTATTCTCCCCACCACTCCACCATTAATACTGATCACAATACACTGGGGGCGGGGGCGAGGTGGCCCATTTAAGGGCGACTGCAGAGATTTACAGCAGTTTGTGTTAGTGCCAGGGTAGTGAAAACTGGCACTCTGTGGCCCCCATCACTGCGGCCTTTTGTGGTCCCCATTGTGATCTTTTATAGTCCTCAATGTGACCTTTTTTAGCCTTCAATGTAGCCTTTTGTAGCCTTCAATGTAGCCTTTTGTAGCCCTTTGTGTGGCCTTTTGTAGTCCTCAATGTGGCTTTCCGTAGTCTTCAGTGTTCCTTTTTGTGACCCTCAATGCAGTCTTTGTGATCCTCAATGCAGTCTTTGTGATCCTCAATGCAGTCTTTGTGATTCTCAATGCAGTCTTTGTGATCCTCAATGCAGTCTTTGTGATCCTCAATGCAGTCTTTGTGATCCTCAATGCAGTCTTTGTGATCCTCAATGCAGTCTTTGTGATCCTCAATGCAGTCTTTGTGATCCTCAATGCAGTCTTTGTGATCTCAATGCAGTCTTTGTGATCCTCAATGCAGTCTTTGTGATCCTCAATGCAGTCTTTGTGATCCTCAATGCAGTCTTTGTGATCCTTGTTATTAAAGTAAAATAGTGTGAATATGACTGCGGATGATGCGGAAATCTTAGGTAAGATCAAAAATAAAAATAACTATAAACCTTTACAGTATAACTTGAATAAACTGAGCAAACAGCATGATTGATGATGGAATATATTGTAGATAAATCTCATGTAATGGAAATGTAGATCAATGCCACGAGATGGAAATAGGAGACAACGAAACCTAGCAACACGAAGAATGTAGACTGAAGTGAGGGAGGGTGAGGGGAGACTGACGGAAGGTGAGGCTGAGGGAGAAGGGTGAGACTGAGGGAGAAGGGTGATACTGAGGGAGAAGAGGAAGGGAATGGTAAGCCGAAGGACAGAGAGGAGATCTTCGTGAAAACAAAAAAGTGTGATTGAAAAAAAAGAAAGGGAGGAAGAGAGAAAGAGAGAGAGACAGCAGAAGCTGGAATGTAGGAATGTGAAGGAATAAAAGACTAGGCAGTGATGAAGGAGGCTGTCAGTTTCAAAGCTTTATTAATTAAATCAAATAAAAGTTTACTTTCTTTCTCACATTTAGGTGATCTCGAGTTTTCAGGCTGAGAATTGCTGCTGCTTGTGTTGCTGCTGCTTGTGTTGCTGCTGCTTGTGTTGCTGCTGCTTGTGTTGCTGCTGCTTGTGTTGCTGCTGCTTGTGTTGCTGCTGCTTGTGTTGCTGCTGCTTGTGTTGCTGCTGCTTGTGTTGCTGCTGCTTGTGTTGCTGCTGCTTGTGTTGCTGCTGCTTGTGTTGCTGCTGCTTGTGTTGCTGCTGCTTGTGTTGCTGCTGCTTGTGTTGCTGCTGCTTGTGTTGCTGCTGCTTGTGTTACTGCTGCTTGTGTTGCTGCTGCTTGTGTTGCTGCTGCTTGTGTTGCTGCTGCTTGTGTTACTGCTGCTTGTGTTGCTGCTGCTTGTGTTGCTGCTGCTTGTGTTGCTGCTTCTTGTGTTGCTGCTGCTTGTGTTGCTGCTGCTTGTGTTGCTGCTGCTTGTGTTGCTGCTGCTTGTGTTGCTGCTGCTTGTGTTGCTGCTGCTTGTGTTACTGCTGCTTGTGTTGCTGCTGCTTGTGTTGCTGCTGCTTGTGTTGCTGCTGCTTGTGTTGCTGCTGCTTGTGTTGTTGCTGCTTGTGTTGTTGCTGCTTGTGTTGCTGCTGCTTCTGTTGCTGCTGCTTGTATTGCTGCTGCTTGTGTTGCTGCTGCTTGTGTCTTAAAGAGTAAAAGCTCCTTGAAATAATGAATTACTGACAAGAAGACAAATAAGCAGATTTCAGAACTTGCTTTTATTAAGACAACGTTTCGCTTTGTGTAGAGAGCTTTAACAAATCATAATTTGATGAAGCTCTACACACGATCGCCTCCACACCTTCAAATCACTACATCTCATAATACTAACAACGTAATTAGATTTGTTTTTCTAAGTGACAAAATTCGATACATCTGCTCCTACCTATAGTATATCGTAGTTACGTGCTGGGAACAAAAGCTTCCAGTGTTTATTAGAGGAGAGAAGGGAAGGGAAGAAGAGGGAAACAAAGAGGGGGGGAGTAATTGCTTGTGTCTTCCCCCCTGTGCCAGCTACTGGGGGGAATCAGGTGTTTACCAGAGCGCGTCATCGTAAACTGGACGCCAGATTGTCGGACTACTAAAATAAGAATCAAACTCTGTATCAGAAGGTTTCCAGTGCGAGCTGGAGTGATCAAGGAGAGGATAACTAGAGAATCCAAGTTTATATTTGTCGCGATAAGAAGAGACTATTAAGAGCAAACAGGTAAAGCTTTTCAGGTGAATTAGTGCCAGAATTAATAAAAAATTGTACTAGTGTGAGTGTTTTTTGACAAATCCAGTGATACTCTTGATTGAATTTTTTTATGAATTCCTTCCAGATCTCGTCTGAGCCACTTAGATGATGACCTCCCACACACACACACACACACACACACACACACACACACATACACAAAGCTCAGGAAGCAGAGAGAGAGAGGATCCAGTAGCGATCAGTGAAGAGGCGGGGCCAGGAGCTGAGTCTCGACCCCTGCAACCACAATTAGGTGAGTACAATTAGGTGAGTACACACACACACACACACACACACACACACACACACACACACACACACATTTGATAAAGCTCATGGAGCGGGGAGAGAGAGGGCCCAGTAGCAACCGGTGAAGAGGGGAGGCCAGGAGCTAAGACTCGACCCCTGCAACCACAAATAGATGAGTACAAATAGGTGAGTACACACACACACACACCTGGTCAAGCACGTCAAGAAATTAGAGAAAGTGCAAAGGTTTGCAACAAGGCCAGTTCCAGAACTAAGGGGAATGTCCTATGAAGAAAGGTTAAGGGAAATCGGTCTGACAACACTGGAGGACAGGAGGGTCAGGGGAGACATGATAACGACATACAAAATACTGCGTGGAATAGACAAGGTGGACAGAGACAGGATGTTCCAGAGATGGGACACAGAAATAAGAGGTCACAGTTGGAAGTTGAAGACTCAGATGAGTCAGAGGGATGTTAGGAAGTATTTCTTCAGTCATAGAGTTGTCAGGAAGTGAAACAGTCTAGCAAGTGATCTAATGGAGGCAGGCACCATACATAGCTTTAAGACGAGGTATGATAAAGCTCATGGAGCAGGGAGAGAGAGGACCTAGTAGCGATCAGTGAAGGTGAGTACACACACACACACACACACACACACACACACACACACACACACACACACACACACACACACACACACACAGGAGCTGTGAATCGACCCCTGCAACCACAAATAGGTGAGTATAGACAAAAACACGTTCTCACCACGGTATGGCAACAACAAAAGAGAGAGATGCATGGCTCAATAACATAAACTGAAGAGCAATTAAGCTCTCTAGAGTCTAGTTAGTAATGCATTCGGCTACAAGCTCACCAAACAATATTTTTAAAGCGCTAAAAATATTGATTAAACTTAACCTAATATTCTTAGAGAAATATTACTTGTATAAATATTTTTCTTATTCCCAGTTACCACAAGAGGTGATCCCAAAAGATGTCTCCCTTTCATCAAGGATGGAAAACCTATGATCCCCTACGACATCCAGAGGACCTGAAGTCTCAGTTTCATCTGAAAGGAAGGCCTGGCATCTTCCATGACCTTCAGATTGTCTTTGATCTTCCTGTTATATGCAGGGGAAGCCCTGGCATCACCAGTGGCCTATAGAGGTCCTGCAATTTATCTGTCATCTGTGAGGAAGGCCTATCATCTCCGATGAACTTCATAGGATCTACGGCCTCCCTGTCATCAGGAAGTAAGGCCTATCAGAGCCGGAGATTAAAGCAGAAAAGCACTAAAACCACACACACACTCTCGGAGACCAGGATTCGTTTACAAAAGTGAGTGTTGTTTAGGTCCCAGGCGAGTCGACACTTATATACTGGAACAACGGTTCTCTCTGTGTAAAGTTTGTTCTGCAACATGTGTTGTTTTTTAATAGTGTCGACAATTCA
>NC_069427.1:15220424-15237924 GCF_026875155.1 Cherax quadricarinatus
AATAATTTTATACCAAAAGAACATTAGAAATCTTACCTTACCTTATTACAACCAGCGCTATTTAGTTTAACCTAAGCTAATTAAATATATTTCAGATAAGTTTACAATAATTTAATAATAAACAAACAAAATGAAATATATTTTTTCGTTAGGTTCAAAATGATTTTTGCGAAATTATTGCATACACAAATTTCCGTTTCCCTTATTCGGCAAGAAGAGCGTTGCTATTGAAGCCAAAATCGCAAGTTATATCTTTCCGGCACAACATATATATACCGAGGGGTATATATCCGTCAATGTATACGTAGCGGTATGTGTAGCATCAACTGTTACTATGTTACTGCCAATCAAATCTCTCATTTTTTCCCGAATTTGATTAAAAGTTTATAATCCGACATTTTGCATACAAAGTGTTTCATTACAAAACAGATATTTGGTTTGTCAGCGTTGTAATCTTTATTATTTTCCATTAAAACCCATTCCCCTGTCATTATTTACTTCCTCCCTATTATCAGCGACGGTGGCGCTTTATTGGGCAGGGAAAAAAATGGTAAAAATATGTGATGACGCGGGTTTGACTCGCAACCCATTTAATGGGGCCCATGATCATGGGGTCGAATTTAGCAGTTAGCAGAGTAAATAAAGAGTAAAGTATATAATGGTGGGTCTTCTTCCCCTTATATAGACAAACACACTAGAGAATACAGTACCTGAGGACTGGTTATGTGAATACAGTACCTGAGGGCTGGTTATGTGAATACAGTACCTGAGGGCTGGTTATGTGAATACAGTACCTGAGGACTGGTTATGTGAATACAGTACCTGAGGGCTGGTTATGTGAATACAGTACCTGAGGACTGGTTATGTGAATACAGTACCTGAGGACTGGTTATGTGAATACAGTACCTGAGGACTGGTTATGTGAATACAGTACCTGAGGGCTGGTTATGGAATACAGTACCTGAGGGCTGCTATGTGAATACAGTACCTGAGGACTGGTTATGTGAATACAGTACCTGAGGACTGGTTATGTGAATACAGTACCTGAGGACTGGTTATGTGAATACAGTACCTGAGGGCTGGTTATGTGAATACAGTACCTGAGGACTGGTTATGTGAATACAGTACCTGAGGGCTGGTTATGTGAATACAGTACCTGAGGGCTGGTTATGTGAATACAGTACCTGAGGGCTGGTTATGTGGAATACAGTCCTGAGGACTGTTATGTGAATACAGTACCTGAGGGCTGGTTATGTGAATACAGTACCTGAGGGTCGGTTATGTGAATACAGTACCTGAGGACTGGTTATGTGAATACAGTACCTGAGGACTGGTTATGTGAATACAGTACCTGAGGACTGGTTATGTGAATACAGTACCTGAGGACTGGTTATGTGATACAGTACCTGAGGATGGTTATGTGAATACAGTACCTGAGGACTGGTTATGTGAATACAGTACCTGAGGGCTGGTTATGTGAATACAGTACGTGAGGGCTGGTTATGTGAATACAGTACCTGAGGACTGGTTATGTGAATACAGTACCTGAGGGCTGGTTATGTGAATACAGTACCTGAGGGCTGGTTATGTGAATACAGTACCTGAGGACTGGTTATGTGAATACAGTACCTGAGGGCTGGTTATGTGAATACAGTACATGAGGACTGGTTATGTGAATACAGTACCTGAGGGCTGGTTATGTGAATACAGTACCTGAGGACTGGTTATGTGAATACAGTACCTGAGGACTGGTTATGTGAATACAGTACCTGAGGACTGGTGATGTGAATACAGTACCTGAGGGCTGGTTATGTGAATACAGTACCTGAGGGCTGGTTATGTGAATACAGTACCTGAGGGCTGGTTATGTGAATACAGTACCTGAGGACTGGTTATGTGAATACAGTACCTGAGGACTGGTTATGTGAATACAGTACCTGAGGACTGGTTATGTGAATACAGTACCTGAGGACTGGTTATGTGAATACATTGCCTGAGGGCTGGTTATGTGAATACAGTACCTGAGGGCTGGTTATGTGAATACAGTACGTGAGGACTGGTTATGAGAATACAGTACCTGAGGACTGGTTATGTGAATACAGTACCTGAGGACTGGTTATGTGAATACAGTACCTGAGGGCTGGTTATGTGAATACAGTACCTGAGGGCTGGTTATGTGAATACAGTACCTGAGGGCTGGTTATGTGAATACAGTACGTGAGGGCTGGTTATGTGAATACAGTACCTGAGGACTGGTTATGTGAATACAGTACCTAAGGGCTGGTTATGTGAATACAGTACCTGCGGACTGATTATTTTAATACAGTACCTGAGGACTGGTTATGTGAATACAGTACCTGAAGACTGGTTATGTGAATACAGTACCTGAGGACTGGTTATGTGAATACAGTACCTGAGGACTGGTTATGTGAATACAGTACCTGAAGACTGGTTATGTGAATACAGTACCTGAGGACTGGTTATGTGAATACAGTACCTGAGGACTGATTATTTTAATACAGTACGTGGCGACTTATTATTTTAATACAGTACCTGACGACTGAATATCTGAATACAGTACCTGAGACTGGTTATGTGAATACAGTGCCTGATGACTGGCTACGTGAATACAGTACCTGATGACTGATTATTTTAATACAGTACCTGAGGACTGATTATTTTAATACAGTACCTGAGGACTGATTATTTTAAATAGTACCCCGGCTTAAATTTTTATTTTAATATACAGTACCTGACAAAAGAATATCTTTAATACAGTACCTGAAGACTGGTTTTTGTGAATCCCGTACCTAGGGCTGGGTTTTTTGCATAAAAAACGAAAGATATAGAATGCCCCCGGGGCTAAATCGTCTCGTTTTTGTAAATGAGGTGATTCGGATGGAAAGGGAAACGGTTTATATTTTGTAAAAAGAATGTTGGGGGACTGGGGCAGTTTTTTGGGGTAAATGCGTGTGGATTTAAAATTTTTTTATTTGGGTTTCCATTTTTCCACCCGCTGCTGCTGGGTGCGCTTTCTGCTGGGTGTTCTTTTTTCTTTTTTAACCGGAGCTGCAAGTACCGATATGTTTTGCTGACTTTTCGCTGGTGGGGCCGCTGGGGGGCTCGTGGTGGGGCTTTGCTGGGGGTGCTCGCCGGAAATGCTCGCGGGGGGTGCTCTGTTTTGGTTTTTGGCTTCTTTTTCGGTGTTTTGGGGCTGGGGGGTTGCTGTCCGGGTTTCGCTGCTGGTTTTTTTTGCTTTTTTTTTTGTACTGATGATGTTTCTGTTCGTTCTGCTGCTATTGTTGATGTTACTGTTTTGCTGCCCTCCTGTTTGGGAAACTGCTAACCCCCACTGTTTTTTGCCGCTAAGGGTGTACCGCCCATTTTTTTTTCTGCATAAAATTTTGCCTGTGTTTCTGCCCGATGCTGCTGGGAGTTATTGGGTTTCTGCTGGTTGGGGGCCCGCACTGTGCCCGCAGCAGCTGCTTTCTGCTGCTGCGCTCCTGTTTTCTGTTTTTACTGCTTGCTACGCTGTTTTTCTGCTGCTACTGCCCTGCCCGCTTGCTGCTGCGCTTTCTACGGGGGGCGGGTGCTGCTGCTGTTTCTGCTGCTGCGACTGCACAAAAAACCCCTGCTGCCCCGCTTTCGCTACTGCTGCTGCTCCTGTTTTCTCGGTTACCCGCTGTTTCCGGGTCTACTCAACTTTGGGTGCTGCAAATCCTGCTGGCCCGCTGCTGCTATTTCTGCGCCCGCTGCACTAAATGCTGCTACGGGGTTGCTGGGTGCTACTTTCACAAATACTAAATTGCCTTTCTGCACTGCTACTACTCCTGCTGCTGCGGGTGCTGCTGCTGCGGGTGCTGCCTTTCTGCCCTTTAAATGCTGTTTCTCTGCTGTTCTGCTGGGTAAATGCAGCTGTTCTCGCTACACGGCGCTGCTGCACTCTGCCTGCTGCTGCCCCGCTAATACTGGGGTGCTACTCTGCTGCTGGGGTGCTACTGCAAATATTTTCTTGGGTGCTGCTGCTGCTTTTCTGCTACGGCAAATTTCTAGCTGCGCTTTCGGGTGCTGCGCTCTGCTAAATGCTGTTACTGGGTGCCCGGTGCTCCCGTTACTTTATTACTGCTGTTTCTGCTGCACTGGGTACTGCAAAAGGGTGGGCTGGGCTTTCTCCACTGCTCTTAAATGCGCTGCTGGGTACTGCTTGCGCTGCGCCCGCTACCCGCGCTGCTCCTGTTTTTTGGGGGTTTTCTGCCGTTTTCTGCTGCTACTGCAAACCCTTTTCTGGGTGCAACCCGCTGCTTTCTTTTTTTTTTGGGTGCTACTCTTTCCGGGACGGGTGCTGCTACTACTGCCCGCTACTGTGCTTCCCGCGCTACTTTCGACTATACTGCTGCGCTTTCTGCTGCTGCTGCTGCACTGCCCGTTTCCCCGCGCTGCTGCTGCTCCTGTTACTGCTGGGTTTCTGCTGTTTTTGCTGCCCAAATGCTACTGCAGCTGTTTGCTAAATGCGCTAACTGGGTACTACTATGGCCCGCTGCTGCACTGCTGCTGGGCTTGGGGCTGGGTGCTCGCTGCTGTGCTGCTGCTCTGCTGGGGTGGGTGCTGCTGCTTCTCGCTGCTGCTTGCTCTCTTCTGCTGCAACTTTCTCCTTTCTTCCGCCTGCTGCTGCCCGCTTGCTGCTGCTTTCCTTTCTGCCCGCTGCTGCGGGTCGCGGCTGCTGTTTCTGCTGTTGGGTTTCACTTGCTGTTCTCTGGGCTACTGCTGCTGCTGCTGCTGCTGCTGCTGGGGTTGTTTTTGTTTCTGGCCCCTCTTGGGTGTTTGCCCCGGCTGCTGTGCTGCTGCTCGGTGCTGCTGCTGCTGCGCTGCCCAGGGGGTTTTTTCTGCTGCCCGCTGGGGCTGCCCGCTACTCTCTGCTAAGCTGCGCTGGTCGCTTTCTGCTGCGCTTGGGTGCTGCTACTGCTCTGCTGCTGCTGCTGCGCTGCTGCTCTGCTGGCTACTAAGCTGCTTTCGGTTTCTTTCTGTTTCTGCTGTTGCGCTTTCTGCTGTCGGCTGCTTCCCGCTTGGTGGGCTCTGCTGCTGGTTTGGGGGCTGGCTGCTGGCTCTGCTCTGCGTTTCGGTTGGCTGCCCTTTTTGTTTGTTGCTTGCTGTTTGCTGCTGTTGCTGCTGCTGCTGCTTTTTGGTGGTGTTTGCTACGCTGTTTTGTTGGCCCGCCGCTGCGCGTTTCTTGCGCGCTGTTTCTGGGTGTTGCTTTTTTGTTGTTGTTGCTGCTTGGGGTGCTGGCTCGCTGGCTGTTTCTGCTGCCCGCTTGCTGGTTGCTGCTGCTGCGCTGCTGCTAGCTGCCCCTTGCTCCGTTGGGTGTGCTTTGCTGCTGTGTGCTGCTTCGCTGCTGTGCTGCTGCTTGGTTGCTGTTGGGGTGAGTTTTGCTGCTGCTGCTGCTGCTTCTGCTGCTAACTGCTTTGCTGCTGGCCCCGCTGCTGTTTTGCTGCGGGTGCTCTGCAGCGCTGCTTTTTTGGGTGCACTGCCCTCTTACTGGGTGGGGCTGCTGCTGCTGCTGCTGCTGGCGGGCCCTGCTACTTGCTTACTGCGCTGCTGCTGGGGTGTTTCCGGGTGCTAGCTGCTGCCGCTTGCTTGCAACCCGCTCACTACTGCTGCCTGCTGCTGCTGCTTCTACCTGTCTTAAATGGGTGCTGGGGCTCCCGGTACTGCTTTTTCGGGGTTTCTTGGGTGACCCTGGCTCTCCGGCTGCGGGTTTGGGTGTTTTTGCTGCTACTGCTACTACTGCTTTTTTCCCGCCTACGCTCTCTTGCTGCTGCTACTGCTGCTGCTCCGTTTCGGGGGTTTTTTTTCGCTGCCCCTGCAGCGGTCGCTGCTGCCCACTTGGGGTTTTGCTGCTGCTTCCTTGCTGGGTGCACTGCTGCTGCTCCCACCCGGGTGCCTTTCTGCTGCGGGGTGCTTCCCCGCCATCTTTGCTGCTGCTGCTTCTGCTAAATGCTTTGCTGCCTTTCTATTTCGGTCTGCGGCTGCTGCTCTATTTTCCCGTTCCCGCTGTTCTGTTTTTTTTTTGCCCGCTCTGCTCTGGCTTCGCTTCTGGTCTTGCTCTGCTGCTTGGCTCCCCCTGCTGCTGCTACTGCTGCTGCTGGGTGCTGCCCGCTGCTGCTGGGTTTTCTGCTTTCTGCTGCTGCTTCTGCTGCTGCTAAAAACCTGCTGCTGGCTGCTGCTGCTGTGCCCCTGCTCTACTGCTGGGTGGGGTGCTTTTTCCGCTGCTTTTCTGCTCTCTGGCTACCGGGGGTGTGGCTGCTGCTGATTTCTGCTGCTGCTCGCTGTTGGGTGCTGCTGGGGTGCTGTTTTGCGTTTGCTGCGCTGTGCTGCTGCTTGCTTGCCCGCGCTGCTGCTGGCCCGCTGCTCGCCCCTCGCTGTTGTTTTTGTTTCTGCGGGTGCGGGGCGTTTCTTTTCCCCGCCGGCTGCTGCTGCGGGTGCTGCTGCTTGCTGCTGCTGCTCTGCTGCTGCAAACTCTGCTGCTGCTGCTGCTGCTGCTTTGCTGGCTCTCTGTCTGCCTTTTTGCTACCCGGGAACTTTTCTGCTTTTCTGCCGGCTGCTGGGTTTTCCCGCCCGCCTTTATGCTGGGCTGCGCCCGCTGCTTCTTTGCTCGGCTGTTTTGTTTTTCTGCTGGGGCTGCTGCCTTTCTGTTTTCGCTCTGCTGCTGTTTCTTGCTGGTTGCTGCTCTTGCTCTGCTGCTGCTGTTTTCGCTGCTGCTGCTTTGCTGTTTCTGTTGTTTTTGTTGCCCCGCTGCTGCGGGTCGTTTCTGCTCTTTCTCTGCTCTGCGCTGCTGCTGCTGCTGCGGCCCTGCTGCTGCTCTGCGCACGCTGCTGCTGCTTCGCTGCGCTGCTGCGCTTTCCCGCTGCTCCCTGCTGCTTTCGCTGCTGCTGCCCCTGCTGCTAGCTGCTTGGGTGCTGCGGGTGCTCTTTCCTGCTGCTGCTGTGCGGGTCGCTTTTCTTTTCGGCTCTGCTGCTTGGGGGTTTCTGGTTTTTTGTTTTTGTTGTTTCGTTTCTTGCTGTTTCTGCTCTCTGGTGTTTCCCGCTGCCTTTTGTTTCGCTGTCTGCTGCTGCTTTCTGCGTTTCTGCTGTTGCTGTTGTTTGTTGTTGCTGCTGCTTGCGCTTTTCTGCTGCTGTTGCTGCTGCGCTGCTGTTGCTGCTACTGTTTTTTTTCGCTGCTGCTAAATGCTCTTTCTGTTGTTTCTGCCGCTGCCCGCACTGCGTTTCTGTTGTTTTTCTTTCTGTTTTTGTGCTGCAGCTGCTGGTGAAGTTTCTGCTACTCTGCTGTGGGTTTGCGTTTTTGGTTTGCTGCTGCTGCTGGTGGCTGCTGTTTGCTGCCCGCTGTTGCTGCTGCTGCTTTCTGCTGTTTCTGCTGCTCTTTTTGTTTCTGTTGGTTTGGCTGCTGCTGCTGGCTGCTGCCCCTTTCTGCCCGTTGCTGCGGGTGTTTTTGGGTGGTTTTTGGGTTTCTGCGCTGCTGCTGTTTGCTGCTGCTCCCGCTCGTGTTTTTGTTGTTTTTCCCCCGCTCTTTTACCTTCGTTTGCCCTGGGGTCCCGCACACTGTGTTTCTTTTTGTTTTCCCGTTTTTTTTATTGTATGTGTTTGGTGTTGTGTTTGTGTTTTTGTGTGTAAAAGAAGAAAGTGTAAATGGTACTTTAATGTTGTGGGTTGTTTTGTTTTCAGTGTGTGTTTGGGTTTTTGTGTGTTTTAAAAGTGTTTTGTTGTTTGTTGTGTACCGGTGTTGTTTGGTTGGGTTGTTTTTGCAGCAGCATTTTGCGCCCCCGGGGTTTCCTGCTGGGTTTCTGCTCTTTTTGCTGAAAAAAATGCGCTTCCCGTTTTGGTTTCTGAGTTGGCCGCTCCGGTCGCAACGGGTTCTCTCCCTTTGGTTGGCTGGTTTGGTGTCCCGTCGGGGCTCCGCAAAAAAATCCCCCAACAACAACCCCGTTTTCAAAAAACCGGGAATTGAAAATTCTCCCACTTTAAAATTTTTCAAATTGGCCCCTTAAAAATTCAACCCCGAGAAAACCCGAAATGGGGGGTTAAAACCCTTTTTTGTTTTTGTTTTTAATTTTAAATTGTAAAGGGGGTTAAATTAGATTAGAGTTAAGTAGTTTAGGGAAGTGTAAGGGGCTGTATTATTTAAGGGGTAAATAAATAGGGAAACCTTTTTAATCTTAAAAGTGGGTTTGGGGGGATAAAAGATGTTAACAGAATTTAAATTTAAGGAAAAATTAGGGGTAAGGAAAATGGAGTAAAAGGGATTACGTTTTTGGGAAAAAAAAGGTAAATAGCCCTTTTTTAGCCCCGGCAAAGGGCCTGGGAGGGCTAAACCCCGGGACAATTCAACAAAACAAGGAAGGTATAAAAAAAAGTTAAAAAACTGGAAAATGGGGAAAACACTAAGCTTTCCTGGGAAAAATTGGGTTCCCCAAGGGGGCCTTGACCAAGCACCCAAAAAGGTTTGAAATTTTTTTTTAAAAAGGGAAAAATTTCAAAACTTTCCCGGCCCGGATAGGGGACTTTTTTTTCCTGGGCTTTGGGTTGGGGGAAAGAAGCTCATTCCCCCATATTAAAACAACCCATTCTGTCCAAAAACCGGAAAGGAACGTTTGGAAAAGGGGTTTCCCAAAGCAAGGGGTTCCCCAAAAAATTTTAAGGAAAGGGGGGGGCCCGTCTAGTAAAATTTTCCAAGGGTTTTGGAAAGAATGGTTGCCCGGGGCAAGGTGCAAAGCGGGTCCTCTGTTTGGGAAAAGCTTAAAATTCCCCAAAAACCCTGGGCCCTTTTTTAAACATTACAGTTTTAAGTGATTGGGGAATTTCCGTGTTGGGGACTGGCAATTATTAAAGGGGCTTTTTAAAAATTTAAAAAAGGTGTTAATTTTAATTTTTTCGGAAAAGAAGAAATGTTTTTGAGTCTGGGAAATGAACAAAAGAAAAGGTTATTGGAAACTTTTTCCCCAGGGGAAAAGGGAAAAATTAGGGGTTTTTGGGAAAAAAGGGGAAAAAGCGAATTTATAAAAAAAAAAGGGGGGTCTTTAAATTCTTTTTTAAACCTTCAGGTTTAAAAAGGGAATGTTTTGGCATTTCCCTTTCAGGAAATTGGGGGAAATTGGCCATAAAGAAAACGGGAAATTTAAAAAACCGGAATTTAAAAAGAAAGGGAAAGCCCGGTAGAACCAGGGGGGGGGGAACAAAATTTTAATGCTTCCCCCGTTGCTAAAAACCCGGGGTTAAAAATTTAAATCACTTTCGGGGGTCTAGCAAAGAACCAAGGGGGGGTTGGGGAAAATTTGTTTTTGGGATAAAACCGTTAAATTTAAAAGGGGAAAGGGGCTCTTGGGGGGGAAAAAGGATAGGAGTAAGGTTTTTAATTTCCCGGGGCTTTAATTTAGGATATTGAAAGGGGGTTTTTTGGGTTAAATTTTGAATTTAAACCACCTTTTTAAATTGTTCCCGGTTTTTGGAAGGGAAAGTTTTTTGGAAAAAGAAAGGGAAAATCCCTGTTTTACGGTTTTTTTGGGCAAGGAAATTGAAATAATTTTGGGGAAATTGGGAACCCCCGGTCAAAATTAATTTTTTTGCCAAAAGGAAAAGAAATTGGGAAAACAGAATGGTTGCCGGGGGGGGGGAAATTTTTGGTTTTCAATTTCTGGCCTTGGAAAACCAAAACGTAAATGGGGAAAATTCGGTTTTAAAATTTTTTTAAAAAAAACTGGGACCTTTTCCTATAAAAAAAAATGAATTTTAAAAAACCCCAAAAGGGAAAAAAGGGGGGAAAATATCTTTTGGGAAAAAGGGGAATTTTGGCAATCAAAGGGGGGGAGGGTCATCTTATGAATCAGTATATTGACATTAAGAGGGACTTTAAAAAAGGGGATAAGAAAAGCTAAACGGGACAAATGAAATTAAAGTTGCTAGGGATTCGAAAACAAACCCAAAAGTTTTTTCTAGGTTTATAGAACAAAAGTTAGAGATAACATAGGTCCCCTTAAAAATAACTCTGGGCATCTCACTGACAAGGAGAATGAAATGTGTTCTATTCTTAATAATTATTTTCTATCGGTTTTCACTCAGGAAGACACTGACAATATCCCAGTAATTAATTTTTATAGTGGGCCTGATGATGATAAATTATGCAATATGACAGTCACTAGCGAAATTATTATCAAACAGATAGACCGGTTGAAGCAAAATAAATCCCCGGGCCCTGATGAACTTTTTTCAAGGGTTCTTAAAGAGTGTAAAATGGAACTCTGTGAACCATTAACTAATATTTTTAATTTATCTTTTCAAACAGGTGTAGCGCCTGATATGTGGAAGATGGCTAATGTAATTCCTATTTTTAAAGCAGGGGACAAGTCGTTACCGTCAAATTACCGCCCAATAAGCCTAACCTCAATTGTGGGCAATTTACTAGAGTCAGTTATAGCTGATAGTATGAGAAGCCATCTGGATAGTCATAATTTGATTAATGATACTCAACATGGTTTCACCAGTGGCCGTTCCTGCCTAATTTATTAACCTTCTTCAGCAATGCTTTTGAGGCCGTTGGTCAGGATAAAGAATTCGATATTGTTTATTTGGATTTTAGTAAGGCTTTTGATAGAGTACCACATCAGAGACTTGAAGAAAGTGGCTGCCCATGGCACTGGGAGAAAAATGCTGTCATGGATCGAGTCATGGCTCACTAATAGGAAGCAGAGAGTGTGCATAAATGGGGTTAAATCTGAGTGGGGATCTGTAACAAGTGGCGTTCCACAGGGAGCAGTCTTGGGTCCCTTGTTGCTTATAATATATATCAATGACCTTGATGAGGGAATTGCTAGTGATATGAGCAAATTCGCCGATGACACAAAGATAGGTAGGATAATTGATTCAAACTTAGATGTCACGGAACTTCAGGAGGATTTAGACAAACTCAGTTCGTGGTCAGAAAAGTGGTAGATGCAGTTCAATGTAGATAAATGCAAGATTCTGAAGCTCGGGAGTGTCCACAACCCTAGTACTTATCAGTTAAATAACGTAGAACTTAGCCATACAGATTGCGAAAATGATTTGGGAATCATGGTAAGCAGCATTGTAAGGATTGTTAAGGACCTGCCTAGTATGGGCCAACAGGCCTGCTGCAGTGCTCCTTCTTTCTCATGTTCTTATGTTCTTAAAACAAATACTAAACATCGTGTAATAAAAATGTTACTTAACATTTTAAAAGAACAGTATAAGAAATGTCAAAAAAAAAACAGACTTCACAGGAGAGTTGCGTTAAAATTTGTTAACCTGAGTTAGGGCTGAAACAGACAAGTGGTCGAGGGTAAACTTTGGTAATTATCCCCCCAAAGTATCGCCATAACCCACACCAAAGTTACCTCATAATTTCCACACAGACCGACTTCGTTCAACTCAAAAAAATATATATAAGTGTGAAGTGAAATAAAGTATCTCTTAAAATTTTCTTATATGCGTTGATCTTTATTTTTGCTATTTTTTTTTTTGGTGTGTAGAAATACGGCAGATATATTTATTATAAATATTTGTATCGTAAACTGGATTTTGTTGGCTGTTCGGATAATAATAATAATAATAATAATAATAATAATAATAATAATAATAATAATAATAATAATAATAATAATAATAATAATAATAATAATAATAATAACAGCAGCAATAATAATAATAATAATAGCTAAAATAATAATAATTATTATTATAATTAATAATAATAATACCATAATAATATATATCATGGACACCATGCCCAGCCCTTCTAGGGCAGGGTAGGTGCCTGAGCCAGAGCTTGTACCTCACAAGACTGTCGTTCCCATTAGCCCCCTTGGGGCGGGGATGGCAGACCAGAGAGGCCTAGCTTCTCCCTTACGAGCCCGTGTGGGTGGGGAATGTGGCTAGGCCTGGGGACAGTTGGTCCCAACGATGAGGGGGTACTTGTACCTCCTTCCATGGCAGACTTAGGTCTCAGACACTCCCTAGACAGGGAGCCAGGCCCGGGCCACCCCTTGGAAAAGGCCCGGGCTGGGAGGATACCTGCGAATCAACAACAAAAAAAGAACAACAATAATAATTAAAATAATAATAATTATCATTATTATTATTATAATTAATAATAAAAACAATAGTAACACTAATAACAACAATAATAATAACAGCAAAAATAATGACAACAATAATAATAACAACAGCAAAAATAATAATAATAATAATAATAATAATAATAATAATAATAATAATAATAATAATAATAATAATAATAATAATAATAATAATAATATTAATAAAAGTAATTTTGTTTAACGTACAACAGCCAACACAGATAATATGTGAAGAGCTGCAGCGGTAAACTCGGAGGAAAATCTTTGAGAGTGAACGTGACACACCAGTCGCTGTGCTGAACGACCAACCTTCAGGTCCACGCCTCCACACCGACCTAAAATCTTAACTCTTCCTCTCTCTTGCTTCCTTCACTTTATTTTATAGTAATAAGACTTGCTTGCCCTTGCTATATTTGCAACATATTGGTTCGTTAATATCTATCTTATTTTTCATTATCTTCAAGAGTAAAGTCATGGTTAACTTTCTTTGATATTGTTTGAATATAACAAGTGATCAGGAGAACTAGACAATACTCACTGGGCAGGTTGGTTGGCTTATGGGGTTTGAAGGCTGTCGACTACACGATGAACATTGACTCTGCAGGTGACCTGTACACTTGCATTCATATATTTTTTACTTTCTAAAAAAGTGGCTAAAATAAACTCTCATTAGTTAGAAAATACTTATTAAATACACTAGTCCTGAAATTGATTATAATGCTGATCAGGAAGATATTGTTTATTTTAATTAAATTTGTAATTTTGGTATGGTTGGCACCACATAAAGTCATGTCTTCTTCATTTTTAAATAAAAGATTGTTGCTGGTTCCCTGAAGCCCAAGCTGCCTTGTGTTTGCGTAAGAAACTCCATTAAAAATAGACGCAAGGTCCATTTTCTGAGACTACTTAGTTTCTTTAGTAAAGAAGTCGACTCAGGGAAGAAAACCGCCAGAGGAACACAAAACATTAAATTAGTCATTTAAAGATGGCTGAAGGGTTCAACACAGATGTTTGGACGATGACATATGTTTGAGGCACATGTTTCTACTAGTTCCAGGGCCTGATTAATGCATGGGCTTCAGGGACTGCAGCCCAGGGGCCTCCGCCGGCTGGAGGGCCTCCAGAGATGTTCTCAACAAGTTTCAATTTACTGAGGTTTTGGAGAAATTTGTTTCCAAGAAATTAAGCAAAGCAAATGTTGAATTTTAATTGTGGTTAACTTTGTAAAAATAAATTTAATATTTCTTTAACTTTTTTCTGGTTGAAATATCACTGTAGGCCTCACAGTACCTGTAGCCCAGAAGCCTCACAGTACCTGTAGCCCAGAACTCTCACAGTAACTGTAGCCCAGAAGCCTCACAGTACCTGTAGCCCAGAAGCCTCAAAGTACCTGTAGCCCAGAAGCCTCAAAGTACCTGTAGCCCAGAAGCCTCACAGTACCTGTAGCCCAGAACTCTCACAGTACCTGTAGCCCAGAAGCCTCACAGTACCTGTAGCCCACAAGCCTCAAAGTACCTGTAGCCCACAAGCCTCAAAGTACCTGTAGCCCAGAAGCCTCACAGTACCTGTAGCCCAGAAGCCTCAAAGTACCTGTAGCCCAGAAGCCTCAAACTACCTGTAGCCCAGAAGCCTTACAGTACCTGTAGCCCAGAAGCCTCAAAGTACCTGTAGCTCAGAAGCCTCAAAGTACCTGTTGCCCAGAAGCCTCACAGTTCCTGTAGCCCAGAAGCCTCACAGTACCTGTAGCCCAGAAGCCTCAAAGTACCTGTACCCCAGAAGCCTCACAGTACCTGTAGCCTAGAAGCCTCAAAGTACCTGTAGCCCAGAAGCCTCAAAGTACCTGTAGCCCAGAAGCCTCAAAGTACCTGTAGCTCAGAAGCCTCAAAGTACCTGTAGCCCAGAAGCCTCAAAGTACATGTAGCTCAGAAGCCTCCAAGTACCTGTAGCCCAGAAGCCTCACAGTTCCTGTAGCCCAGAATCCTCACAGTTCCTGTAGCCAAGAAGCCTTACAGTACCTGTAGCCCAGAAGCCTCAAAGTACCTGTAGCCCAGAAGCCTCACAGTACCTGTAGCCCAGAAGCCTCAAAGTACCTGTAGCCCAGAAGCCTCACAGTACCTGTAGCCCAGAAGCCTCAAAGTACCTGTAGCTCAGAAGCCTCAAAGTACCTGTAGCCCAGAAGCCTCACAGTTACTGTAGCCCAGAAGCCTCCACAGTACCTGTAGCCAGAAGCCTCAAGTTCCTGTAGCCAGAAGCCTCAAAGTACCTGTAGCCCAGAAGCCTCACAGTACCTGTAGCCCAGAAGCCTCAAAGTACCTGTAGCTCAGAAGCCTCACAGTACCTGTAGCCCAGAAGCCTCACAGTTCCTGTAGCCCAGAAGCCTCACAGTACCTGTAGCCCAGAAGCCTCACGGTTCCTGTAGCCCAGAAGCCTCACAGTACCTGTAGCTCAGAAGCCTCACAGTTCCTGTAGCCCAGAAGCCTCACAGTACCTGTAGCCCAGAAGCCTCAAAGTATCTGTAGCCCAGAAGCCTCAAAGTACCTGTAGCCCAGAAGCCTCACAGTTCCTGTAGCCCAGAAGCCTCAAAGTACCTGTAGCCCAGAAGCCTCAAAGAACCTGTAGCCCAGAAGCCTCACAGTACCTGTAGCCCAGAAGCCTCAAAGTACCTGTAGCCCAGAAGCCTCACAGTTCCTGTAGCTCAGAAGCCTCACAGTACCTGTAGCCCAGAAGCCTCACAGTTCCTGTAGCCCAGAAGCCTCACAGTGTCTGTAGCCCAGAAGCCTCACAGTACCTGTAGCCCAGAAGCCTCACAGTTCCTGTAGCCCAGAAGCCTCAAAGTACCTGTAGCCCAGAAGCCTCACAGTACCTGTAGCCCAGAAGCCTCAAAGTACCTGTAGCCCAGAAGCCTCAAGTATCCTGTAGCCAGAAGCTTCACAGTACTGTAGCCCAGAAGCCTCACAGTACCTGTAGCCCAGAAGCCTCAAAGTACCTGTAGCCCAGAAGCCTCACAGTACCTGTAGCCCAGAAGCCTCAAAGTACCTGTAGCCCAGAAACCTCAAAGTACCTGTAGCCCAGAAGCCTCACAGTACCTGTAGCCCAGAAGCCTCACAGTTACTGTAGCCCAGAAGCCTCAAAGTACCTGTAGCCCAGAAGCCTCACAGTTACTGTAGCCCAGAAGCCTCAAAGTACCTGTAGCCCAGAAGCCTCACAATACCTGTAGCCCAGAAGCCTTACAGTTACTGTAGCCCAGAAGCCTCAAAGTACCTGTAGCCGAGAAGCCTCACAGTACCTGTAGCCCAGAAGCCTCTCAGTTCCTGTAGCCCAGAAACCTCACAGTGCCTGTAACCCAGAAGCCTCACAGTACCTGTAGCCCAGAAGCCTCACAGTTACTGTAGCCCAGAAGCCTCAAAGTACCTGTAGCCCAGAAGCCTCACAGTACCTGTAGCCCAGAAGCCTCACAGTTACTGTAGCCCAGAAGCCTCAAAGTACCTGTAGCCCAGAAGCTCACACTACCTGTAGCCCAGAAGCTCTCAGTACTGTAGCCCAGAAGCCTCAAAGTACCTGTAGCCCAGAAGCCTCACAGTACCTGTAGCCCAGAAGCCTCACAGTACCTGTAGCCCAGAAGCCTCAAAGTACCTGTAGCCCAGAAGCCTCACAGTACCTGTAGCTCAGAAGCCTCACAGTTACTGTAGCCCAGAAGCCTCAAAGTACCTGTAGCCCAGAAGCCTCACAGTTACTGTAGCCCAGAAGCCTCAAAGTACCTGTTGCCCAGAAGCCTCACAATACCTGTAGCCCAGAAGCCTCACAGTTACTGTAGCCCAGAAGCCTCAAAGTACCTGTAGCCCAGAAGCCTCACAGTACCTGTAGCCCAAAAGCCTCACAGTTACTGTAGCCCAGAAGCCTCAAAGTACCTGTAGCCCAGAAGCCTCACAGTACCTGTAGCCCAGAAGCCTCACAGTTCCTGTAGCCCAGAAGCCTCACAGTGCCTGTAGCCCAGAAGCCTCACAATACCTCTAGCCCAGAAGCCTCACAGTTCCTGTAGCCCAGAAGCCTCAAAGTACCTGTAGCCCAGAAGCCTCACAGTACCTGTAGCCCAGAAGCCTCAAAGTACCTGTAGCCCAGAAGCCTCAAAGTACCTGTAGCCCAGAAGCTTCACAGTACCTGTAGCCCAGAAGCCTCAAAGTACCTGTAGCCCAGAAGCCTCACAGTACCTGTAGCCCAGAAGCCTCAAAGTACCTGTAGCCCAGGAGCCTCACAGTACCTGTAGCCCAGAAGCCTCACAGTTACTGTAGCCCAGAAGCCTCAAAGTACCTGTAGCCCAGAAGCCTCACAATACCTGTAGCCCAGAAGCCTCAAAGTACCTGTAGCCCAGAAGCCTCACAGTTACTGTAGCCCAGAAGCCTCAAAGTACCTGTAGCCAAGAAGAAGCCTCAAATACCTGTAGCCCAGAAGCCTCAAAGTACCTGTAGCCCAGAAGCCTCACAGTTACTGTAGCCCAGAAGCCTCAAAGTACCTGTAGCCCAGAAGCCTCACAATACCTGTAGCCCAGAAGCCCAACAGGGCATCGAAATTATTATTATTATTTTTATTAACACACTGGCCGATTCCCACCAAGGCAGGGTGGCCCGAAAAGCTAAAATACTTTCACCCATCATCCTCCGTCACTGTCTTGCCAGAAGGGTGCGTTTAATTACAGTTTTTTAACATGGCAACATTACACCGGCCCCTTCCGAAAGAAAAGTTGCACGGCCACTGTACTTCCCATCTCCAGGACTCAAGTCCGGCCTGCCGGTTTCCCTGAACCCCTTCATAAATGTTACTTTGCTCACACTCCAACAGCACGTCACCACGGTGACATCACACATCCTTGTCTAAGGCCTACTTTTACTGGGAAATAATCTCCCTCATTCCTACATACTCTAACTTGAGCCTCACTATCCTCGTAAAAACTCTTCACTGCTTTCAGTAACCTACCTCCTATACCATACACCTGCAACATCTGCCACATTGCCCCCCTATCCTCCCTGTCATACGCCTTTTCCAAATCTATAAATGCCACAAAAACCTCTTTAACCTTATCTAAATACTGTTCACTTATGTTTCACTTAAACACCTGGTCCACACACCCCCTACCTTTCCTAAAGCCTCCTTGTTCATCTGCTATCCTATTTTCCGTCTTACTCTTAATTCTTTCAGTAATAACTCTACCATACACTTTACCAGGTATACTCAACAGACTTATCCCCCTATAATTTTTGCACTCTCTTTTGTCCCCTTTGCCTTTATACAAAGAAACTATGCATGTTCTCTGCCAATCCCCAGGTACCTTACCCTCTTCCATACATTTATTAAATAATTGCACCA
>NC_069427.1:15242924-15275424 GCF_026875155.1 Cherax quadricarinatus
AAACTGACGATTGCACCACTCAGCTTGTCTGCTATCTACACTTGTGAAGAGCTGGTGGCCTGAGTTCGAGTTCTTATGAAGAGATTCATGAAAACCAGTTGGCCGATCATGAAATTCCATCCAACTCTCCATCGATGTTCCCTGTAACTCCTTCCACTCTCAGTAAATATATCTTGCTCTGTATTTAACACTGACCAAAGCATCTCAATAACCCTTCTGATCTTTGAATTATACCCTTCATATACCTGGAGTTTACCTGGAGAAGGTTTCGGGGGCCAATGCCCCCGCGGCCCGGTCTGAGACCAGGCTTCATGGTGGCTCAGGGTCTGATCAACCAGGCTGTTACTGCTGGCCGCACGCAAGCTGACGTACGAACCACAGCCCGGTTGGTCAGATACTGACTTTAGGTGCCTGTCCAGTGCCTTCTTGAAGACAGCCAGGGGTCTATTGGTAATCCCCCTTATGTATGCTGGGAGGCAATTGAACAGTTTGGGCCCCGGACACTTATTGTGTTGTCTCTCAGTGTACTCGTGGCACCTCTGCTTATCATTGGGGAATGTTGCATCTCCTGCCGAGTGATTTTCGTGTGCAGGTTTGATACCAATCCCTCCAGGACCTTCCAATTCGTATTCCCAGCAAAATATATTTGCACATAACCCATTAATCTCGATACATCACTGCTTCCAGTCACCTCATCGCTACAACACTGAGCGTTTGATCAGTGTTCCCTCTAACACACTTCTTTCTTCAACCATTAAAAATATTTTTTTTTACCACAGATTCCTAAACACTCGTTGCAATTTATTCTCTTTACGTACCATGGGATTGGTCTCATGTTTCACAGACTCACAGAATGAGTGTTGACATGAGAGGGTTCCTAGGTTGGGGGGAGAGAAAAGGCAATCAGTTACCTGTAGTCAGGTGCTCAAATATGTTTCCACCAATTTAATTTGAAAGAATCCAGCTGGATCCATGTTCGTTCATTTGGATGAAATGTCAGTTTTTAATAAAAATTCTTGTTATCAGTTAACAGCGGAACTAGTTATGATTGGATACACTTTATACATAAAGGCTCCAGCCAACAAAAAAAAAAAGGTGCTAACATGATGCTAGGTATTAACAACCAATTGCAGGTGATTGAAATACAAATAGCAAAATGAAAAAAAAAGGTACAAATGTGTATGTTAAAACTCTTTACAAGAAGAGTGACGAGAGTTTGCTCCGGGTGGTACAGTGTTTACCTCAACACAGCCAGGAAAGAGAACAACACCTTTCATCAGGCAGCTTGATGGAAATGAGGACGTTCTGGATAATACCAAGTATTCTGGAGCACTTTGTGATAGTAACTATTAAAAATTTTGATGAAGGCCATGAAATTTGATTGCTAGGAAGCCTTAATACAATTTATTTAACGTTTTAAAAAATTAACCACTTAATCAAAATATAATTAAATTAGGCTGGGTATTAGCAAGACGCAAATTAATCACTTATGTTTATAAATCTTTAGTAATTGTGAAAATATTACACTAGTACAGTGCGCATTACACATGTAGTTACTGTACATGATTGGAAGAGCAATTAAATAATACCAGAAAGCCACGATGCTTAAAATTAAAATGATTGATCAATGTGTTGTGTAAATTATATCTGTATATAAATGGTTCAGAGAGGCGGCAAGTTGATAAACTAGACACATGTGTAACACTTCGGTATCTTTATTATGGAAACGCTTCGCCACACAGTGGCTTCATCAGTCCAATACAAAGTAATCAGTTCATCAGACTGGCTGAGGGACTGATTATCTCAAACTCTTTTTAATCTCCACCATTGTTCTTTGTACTGGACTGATGAAGCCACTATGTGGCGAAACGTTTCCACAATATACATACCCAAGTGTTGTACATGTGTCTAATTTAGCACATTTTATCTGGTTGCTGGACGTGTATCGGCATGTAGATTGCTCTCCAAAGTTCTGTTACAGACATTTACACCTTGAAAGTTCTGTGCACTTCCACTGAGCCGTCTTGTATGTACATCTCCCACCACAGCCATGTAAGTTCTTGCAGTTACACTTAAAAAGTTCAATGCATGTTTCTGATGCCATGGGGACCGTGGTCCACACAGGAAGCAAAGATTTGCCGGCCTTGTGCAGAGTCCAGTCTCGTATTTCAGAAGAGTTTCTTCATTGCAGTTGGTGCAACCTTCTCATGAAAAAGGGGGAAGAGTTGAGTGAGTTCCACCTGTAGCTCACCTGATACATCCTGGTGGGAGACGTGGTAAACTAGTCAAGATGCCGTGCCTTTCTTTTTCCCGATTACCCGTTTAGATTAGTTCAAATGCCTCCTTCAACCAAGTTTCTCTTCGCCTTGCATCTGCTAAGTGTTTGAATAAATGGTTTAGAAAAACCAACACATTTATAAATGGGGACACTTGAGTATCTTTCTTCAGGAAACGTTTCGCCAGCCAGTGGCTCCTTCAGTCCAGTGCAGAAGAAGCCACTTGCTGGAGAAAGGTTTCCATAAAAAAAGATACCCAAGTGTTGGACAAGTGTCTTATTCATTATCTTCTAGGTGTACTATCACAGGCTCCAACGTGCCAGAAAGTTCATGGACAGACAGAGGGGGGGGGGGTTTCCGGAGGACATCAGCTGGAACAGTAGTGAAGTTTTCAGACAACTACTGATGATACCTGTTTGGGTCTGAGAGTTATTCCATCCTAACAGACTCAAAAATGTGGACTTGGTCGTAATTCGAAATGGGCTGAAATAGGCTAGTGCTTGACAGATTGTGGTCAGTGATGTCCAGAACACCCACTGTGAGGAGCCGAAGTAGCAGCTGGGGGAGGGGACACAAAACACCGTTCTTCCTGGTACTGACAAGCAGCAGTTACCAACTAATTCTCATTCTGCAGGATTCGCTCGTAGCTTACAGTGAGATCTAAGTCGGCTGAGCGACTTCCTGAACCTCGTCTATGAATGGACGTTCAAACTGGTGTATACTGACAACAGTGATTCATGATTTAATGTATATGGACTTTTAACTGCTTTTTAAATGGTCTCGCCTAAGAGTTGAACAGGATAGTCTAGGAGCCAATGTGGCCCTTCTGGGACTCTACACAAGTAACCGCTCATAGGACAGAAAAAAGCTTATGACGACGTGTCGGTCCGACTTAATAATAATCATATTTTTATTTCTACAAGTACATGTACAAGGTATACAGTCCTAGCTGACATCAGTGACATTCTACTATATAGAAAGTCGCTTGTTATGCTGAACATTTCGGGCAAATTAGGTCAGTTTTGTCCCAGGATGCGACCCACACCAATCGACTAACACCCATTATCCATTGTTACTGATGGGGAACATAGACAACCGGTGTAAAGAAACACGTCCAATGTTTCTACCTTTGCCGGGAATCGAACCCGAACCCTAACCGTGTGAAGTGAGAGTTTTACCCACCACGCCACGGGGCACTTGGACCATTCATAAGCTTTTCTCTCTCTCCTATGTGCGAGTTATTTGTGTATTGTTCCAGTCACGGTATTGAGCCTTCTGGGGCTCCACTGAACCTTGATCGTTTAGGTCAACTACATACATGAGCAAATGAACCACGTAAATAAGAGCAACCTGACTCTGAGCCGAAGATGTGTCTTTGCAGCTTAAATTCTAGTGTATCTTCAATGTTACACAAATAAAATGTATTCTTTTCTTGATTATTTTGACCGATAGACAGGCAAAATAACTTTTGTGCCTGTCTATCGCTTATTATAATGCCCAAGGCATGACCTGAATCACTGGGTTCCACCATAAAATTCACACTTTGACCATAAATAAAGCTTGGAAAATCCGTAGTTTTCTTGCCCAGTCTGTCCCCATGTTTGGCAAACGTGACTAAGTTGGTGGCTGGGGCAACAAGCCGCCAAGCTGGTATAAGGACACGTACTGCAGCTTTATAAAGTCTCGCTCTTACGCGAAACATCGTCTAAAATAACAACAAAATTCTGTATGGTTAAAACCAGGTTCGTAATACCAACAAGTTGTAGGGAAAGACACTCGAGGGAACACTTAGGACATGGTGAATATTTTACGGTAATAGTAGTTAGTATTAAACGGTATTAGTAATTAGTATTAAACGGTATTAATAATTAGTATCAAAATATATTAATAATTAGTATTAAACTAATAATAATTAGTATTAAATGGTATTAGTAATTAGTATTAAACGGTATTAATTAGTGTTAAATTATATTAGTATTAAACGGTATTAATAATTAGTATTAAACGGTATTAACAATTAGTTTTAAACGGTATAAGTAATTAGTATTAAACGGTTTTAGCAATTCGCATTAAACGGTATTAGTAGTTCGCATTAAAAAGTATTAGTAATTCGTATTAACGATGCAACAAGTCAGTGAAACCCATAACACTAATACCAGTTTAAACAGTCACTCAGGCGAGCAAGAAGTTACGTAGCTAGACATAGATTATGTTAGAGAGCTCCTCCCTGTTAAAAAGAGTCACCTCCCCACTCCAGACGCTCTCTTATAATACAGTGGCTCGTGACTTCGATGGTGATCTTATATGCTCATGCGCAACGGGAGACAAACTGAAAGACTTTTTTCTTTAGTGTTGTGTTGAATTCAGTGTAATGATACAGAGAGGAGGCCTTTGATATGTTTCGAGACGTCAACAACACAAACTGCACGAGGAAGCCAAGTGTTGACTTGTAAGAAGAAAAACATACAAGTTGAGGCACTAGCTTCTATTAGGAAAGCATTTCGCTTTGTGTAGAGGTTCTTCAGCTCATGATAAAGCTCTATGCAGGGCGAAACATTGTCCCACTTACAGCTTGTTCTTTGTCTCCGCACGACCCAACTGGGTCAAACTGCAAAATACAAACAACGCAGAGACAACAGAGAAACAGCTTCCGTATTCAACACAGCCTTCAGTTCTGCATTTACAGCTAAACACAAGAAGAACATCGCCACGCTGCAAAATTTCTTCGTAGGATTGGTATGACAGGTTAATCTACCAAGAGCAGCTAAACATTAACAAATCAAGTGAGCTGGAAGACCTGCCTGCTAGAATTGTAAAATTTGTACATACTACTGGTATTAATATTTAACAGCATAATAAAAAAGGCCAGGTACCAAGCAATTGAATAGGCTTGCTAAATGTATGGATCACGGTTCAAGTGCCCTTTGTCCATTATTCTGTCCATTCAGTGACACTCCTTCATTGCCACTTATCTTGAGTTTATATATATATATATATATATATATATATATATATATATATATATATATATATATATATATATATATATATATATATATATATATATATATGTCGTGCCGAATAGGTAAAACTTGTTATTTTGGTTTAAATAGCAACGCTCTTCTTGTCGAATAAGGCAGGCAAAAATTTGTGTATCCAATAATTTCGCAAAAATCATTCTGAACCTAACGAAAAAAAAATTTCATTGTGTTTTTTATTGTTAAATTATTGTAAACCTATCTAAAATATATTTTGCTGAATTAGGCTAAATTAAATTTCGCTTGTTATAATAAGGTTAATTTTTTAAGGTTCTTTTGGTACAAATTTATTAATTTTTGCATTAACATAAATGAAGAAATATATATCTTTAAACGTATAAGAGAAAATTTTAGAAAGGACTTAATTTTAAATGAGTTCTTGCTAATTGAGACAAAACTTGTACACTCCTCTATCATCCCATTAACTCAGGTAAACAAATGGAGAATATTATTAGGCACAAGACCATAAAATTTATGGAAAATAATAAGCAGTAAGCGACATGGTTTTCACAGAGAAGAACAACTAAGCTCGTAACTTCATTAATAAAAACCCGCTCAGAAATACTTCTTGAAGGTGAGATCTTGATCCAAGGAATAGGAGTTACCCCTCACTCTTGTCTGATCCAACCTGATTACCTCCCATCCCCAGGCGCTGTGTCACCCTTACTATTTTACCACTTCCCCCTTATAATAATAATGTTAATGTTGCAGTTTTATAACTGTAGTGTAAGTGCGCCTCTGGCAAGACAGTGATGGAGTGAATAATAATGAAAGTTTTTCTTTTTCGGTCCACCTTACCTGGGTGGGAGACGGCCGACGTGTTAATAAAAAAATAAAAATTAAATGATTTAAAGACTCAGAGGCTCAAGCCTGGGGATACAAGGATTAGTGTCCATAGAAAATGTTAAGTAGGTAGTAAGGAGGATCAGGGAAGGATAGAAAGGGGTTGAACAAGGCGCATGGTAAATAAGATAAAAGGCTGGTTTAAGAACATAAGAAAATAGGAACACCGCAGCAGGCTAATGGGCCCATACTAGGCAAGTTCTTCTCAGACCCAAACCCACTAACAAAAATATTTGCCCAGCCCATTTCCAAGGTACTCGAACCCTAGGAAAGAGAGACTTCGAGATCCCATTCAAATCTTGACGATATTTAACAAATTCTGGCACTCAAATATAAGGAACTGTTTGAAGTGTGGAGTAATTCAATAACGTGAAACATGAGAATGAACTTCGTGGTTTAAGAGCTCATGAGTTTCCCTGTCTCTAATATCACGTTTATTTTCCCCTATAATCTACCTTGTCTATAATTACCATGAATTAAGGAAAGATCCTGGACTTCACCTTACTAGAGCAGACAAAGCAAATGCGATAGTAATTATGGACAAGGTAGATTATAGGGAAAAAATAACATATTATTGGAAAACATGGTAACTGACGTGGCTCTTAGACTGAGCTGCAGACACAACACTCGACAGACTGCCTTGACTGCCCTTTGAAGTCGTTATTGCTGAAACATTTGTGATCACTGGAAACCTGATGTTGGTTAATGAACCATCCAGGATTCATGAACCACCCAGGACCATCAGTAGTCCATAGCATAGTTTTAGTGGTAGCGGTAGTAGCTGTGGTGGTAGTAGTGGTGGTGGTAGTAGTAGTGGTGGTGGTAATAGTAGTGGTAGTGGTGGCAGTGGTAACAGTAGAAGTGGTAAAAGTAATAGTAGTAGTGGTGGTGGTAGCAGTAGTAGTGGTAGCAGTAGTGATAATGGTAGCGGGGGTAGTTGTAGTGGTAGCAATAGTAGGGGTAGTAGCAATAGTAGAGGTACCAGTGATGCAAGTTTAAACTGTACTTCCAAATTTCCATTTAATACATCCATTGACCTTTTCCCTAGAACACGGTGTCAATCTTCGCCCACATCAGCAAGCCAGAAGTGAGGCCAGAGGAAATGAAGGGTAGAGAGATGGAGAGCCTTCTGCTGTGCTATCTTGAACACAAATGTCTAGATAGAAGAGAGGTAGCCAGATCGAAGTTAGTCCTTCATAGTCTTTATATAATCTTTATATAGTCTTTATATAAATAGTCATGTCTTGTGTTGTCAGCCTCTTTCACGTCTGAATTCCTATATTTCAGTCCCTAAACTTATTTCTCTATCCTGTGTTCATTAAAACTTGCTTCTTTTATATTCTTCCACGCTGCTCCTCCCAGAAAACTGGATTATTAAACAAAAGAAGCGCTAAACCACAAGGCTATTACCAGCGCTGTCCAGAAAACGGTAAAATATATATTTCCAAAAGAAATTTTTTTTTTCAACAATAGACACAGATGACTTTCCCTTTCCCACCCAGCACAATATTCACTTCTTTCCACCTACCATCTTAAACAGTGATATCACACATCATACACAATATTTTCTTATATTTAAAACTGTTCTTTTTTTCAACTACATACCGAAACATGACTTCTCTTTCTAATAAAACACTCTTTACAGTTTTCAAAAAATTTGCCACGTTTTTCCCCTATAAGTTATATATATATATTATAATGTATATATATATACGTTAATTTTATATTATATAATATATATTATATATATATTATATATATATTATTATACGTGTGTGTGTGTGTGTGTTGTAATCTGCACCGCAAGTTACAAGTCATTTATCTAAGCACATTTAGTTATAATTTCGCAGTAGTCATCTGCACCCGGTGCTCCTCCAACCTTATCTGTTATTTTTCACAAGTGTATCTCACTTTTGCGTTAAGGTCATCTTTAATAATTATTCTCTCATTTTTTGAAGATTCCCAACCTTCTCTTCTGCATTCCTCTCACCACCAGGCGCAGTAACACTTGCTACTGTCTACTTTTCATAATTTTCTTTTATTCTAAGACACATCATTCAAGTATATATGAACATATAAATCTCTTCACTTCTCCATTTCTATGCAACTATTCATTCAAAATTAGAGGAACTTCCTCTCCGGATCTCGTTCACTCAGATTCACCCAACTATTTTATTTTTATGTAGTTCTTTCCTTTTCAAACTCTCTCACGTCTGTTAACTTGCGTTCGCTCAGTGCCAGAACTTTCAGTTCTATTCACAACACTAACAATCAGCTCTATTCTTAACGTCCGTATTGTAGCCACACGCATTCACACACTCCAACTTAAAATTTTCCGTTTTTTTTTTTTTTTTTGGGGGGGGGGAATTCCATGCCTGAAAAAACATAACCAGCCCGAGGGCTTCGAAATTTTAATCACTATTTTCGACACATGCATTGACGGGATTGGGGGATGAGGGGTAGGATTCTGAACTTACTTTCCCATTAGAAATGGAAAGGAAATATTACAAATTCCGAGAATTATAAAGAAACACTAGAGAGAAAAGTGTGTGCTAAATGTAAGACGATGTTAATAAGATATATCTGCCATTATAAATGTTCCAAACATAGAAAAAGAGACTGGCAATCCTGGCAGTGCATCAGACTTAACAAAATTCCGTTTTTTTCAGTAGTGTGACAGGACGGAAGTTGAGTAACTCCGTGGACAGTGGATGTCTCCTGTCTATCGTCAATGACCTCGTCAAGCAATTAAAAGTGGAAGAAGAACAGGCTAATATACAATAACATAATTTACATGAGGTGACTTCATATAGTCTAATTAAATTTTCATTATCTTTCTGATTGTTGTATCACTCTTATGAAGGGTCCGTTAAATTAATTATTTGTCCAGTATATACTAAACAGTTTTGATACTGGAAATAACATTAGTCATACTGTCAGCATTTTTTATGAACATAATTTCCATTTGCATCAAGAAATAAAGTTCTGTTTTAGGTTTATTATAAAAAAAATTCAGTATGTTGTGGAGCAGCTTAAGATATTCTCTTTGACCTCGATATTACCTGGTTTAAACATTATAATACTGTTTAATTTCTTCAAGATTGATGGACTGATCACATTGTACTTCTCCACCGCTTCTGTTGTCTCCAGTTTTAGTCACCTCTGTATGTGACTGAAGAAGCCTGCTGTGTGAGCGAAATTTTTCAGCAATAGAGACACCCAGATATTTTTCATGTACTTTAAAGCGTCATTATAAGAATCGGTAAATAACAAGTTTAATTTTCTCGCCAGTTTGACCATCGCATACTCTAGTATAACTCGCTAATATGTGTCATAGTATATTACTGCTACTTAGGATGCAAATTTTTCATATTTTTGTTTATTATAGAAGCAGCGTGGGTTAAATATTTTGTGTTGTTGTCAAGAAATAGTTGTACCAGTTAATTGTCTTTGTTACAATGATCAAATAGTTACAAGTGTCTCGTTGTCTTCATTGAAGAAATGGTTCTATTACTTCGTTGTCTTCGTTAATTTTAGACACAATATTGTTCCATTAGTAAAATTAGTTCATTGTCTTTGCTACTTACAAGTCTTAGGTAACTCCGGTAGCTCATAGTAACCTAGTCATTCATTATCATCTTAGCATCGTGTCCTTCAGCGTGAAAACTCCAGCTGGTCTGTTAGGCTGGACCTCTACCCTCGAGGGTGCATTAATGACGCTCAAAGGCTCTTCATCCGAGGAATAGGAGTTGCTCTTCCATTTATCGGATCAAGTCTGATTACCTCCCATACAACAGGCGTTTTATAACCCTTACGGTTCATATCCTATAAATCAGCAAAAGGATTTTTTTTACGAATTATGCAGATTATTACTAACTTCTACCCACAAAAAAATCAGATGATTCTTAAACAATCCCCATAAATTTCACTGATTGTATCTATATCCCCCCTCTTCCCGTCCACAAAGCTCACAGATTATCATCTAATTCTACCCACAAACTCTGCAGATTATGACTAAGTTCCTCTTCCCAATAACTACACAAATTATCACAAGGTTCTTTCTGAAAACGACTCAAATTATCAATGTTTTCCTCCACAGACTGAACAGATTACCACTAACTTCTTCCTACGAATGCATAGATTATCTCTAAAATCTAGCAATAAACAAAAGTTGTCCCTAAGTTTTACCCACAAACTATACAGAAAATAATTATGTCTTGTCCACAATCCTCCCAGATTATCAATAAACTCTCACAAACTAAATACGGTATTACGTCGTTCTTCCTTCCCAAACTACATTAACTTAAGACACATGAGTGACGTAGATAAGTGATTCAAAGAACCGATAATTGATACATAAGACACATGTGTAACACTTGGGTATCTTTACTGGGGAAACGTTTCGCCACACAGTGGCTTTATCAGTCCAATACAAAAAGAATGGTGAAGATTAGAAGGAGTTTGAGGTAATCAGTCCCTCAGCCCGGAGTCGTTGTGATATTCAACCGATTACCTCAAACTCCTTCTGATCTCCACCATTCTTCTTTGTATTGGACTGATGAAGCCACCATGTAGCGAAACGTTTCCTCAATATAAATACCCAAGTGTTGCACATGTGTCTAATTTACCACATGAGTGAAAGTTGTTACTCTAGCTTTTCCTAAATCAGTGAGTTGGTAGCTGACATGTGTGGTGGGTGAGCAACTAAACAGGAACACAAGCAAACAAGAATCAACCAACATTGCAATAGGCCTACTGACCCATGATAGGCAGGTTCAAATCACACGCACTCATGTACCCACCCAACCTATAGTTAAAGCTACCCAAAGTTCTTGCCTCAGTGACGCTACCTATGCGGAACAACACATTTACAATATTACAGACACAACGTTTCGCTCTATGAAAAGCTTTATCATTGAGTTGATAATGTTCTAAATAAAGAGGAACTTTGTCACAATGAGAAGCTGTTCTATATCTGTCTTTTCTTCTTTACCGTCGGCAGTACACTGCTGTATCCAAACTTATTCAGTAATGAAACTGTCAGTGTCTGGGAACCCTCTAGACACCATATTACAAAAAAAAACATTTCTTTCTGCGAGTTAAATCGTGAGCACAACTGGCGGATTTTCGTGTTGTCCTTCAAAATACTGATAGACTGGAATATAGAATTCATTCGTGGTATTTTTCTGGTATTAAATCCATTATTAACGACCAACAATCATCGATGGAAAACGAAGCTCTAATTCGTACTGAATCATAGTATTTTTTGCGTTTTATTCGTAATGGGAGTTGATTTCGCTCACTATTGGGACATACACAGCGTATACACAAAGTTCAAATATATGAGAGTCATGAGTCCAGGTTTTTTTTTTTACACTGAATCTCAAAAATAAAAAAAATCGTGCTAGTAACGCAAAAATCTATAATGCCAAGCTTGCTAGCTGCACTCTGATCTACAGATGGCATTAATAAATTCTATACTGCTTTGCTATTCATGCTTAAGCATTCAGTAGTCTTGGCTTCAGCGGAGTTGTATTGAAAGGCATAGAGAGCGTGCTTAAATCCTACAAACATGCGCTCAAAACCTCCTGGTATAGATGAACTACATCGGGTAAATGATCTCTTTGATGTAAAAAATATTCACTATCAATATTCCATATGGACAAACGTATTTGTTACTTTGCAATTGGCTATGTTTTCCATGCGATAATAGGCTTAGGCCTACAATATCTACGCTTTAAATAAGAAAAACAAGGCTAATCCAGGTCTATTTGCATCAGCCAGCATTCTTTCCAAGAGTAATCTATTTCTACTAGAAATAGAGAGGCATGCAGAGCAGAAGGGAAATACCAAAGTCACTGTCGGAAAGATGAGTGAGGAGTGATAGTACGAGAGTCACAGCCCAGAGACACAGTGAAGCCAGTCTCTTGCTTCCCCTCTCATCACTCCACAACCTGCCAGACGCACGAACTCAGCCTCTCAACACCACACACTCACTACACTCACTACATCTATACACACACACTTTCAGGGACCCCCTCATCGCTTACAGATGCAATATACTGCGAGATCGCGTCACCGTCAGATGGGCAATACGCTGAGGAAACTTACGTAGAACTGTTTTTGTTCGGTAAATGGGAATTCTCTTAGCAGAGAAGGGGTGCTACGCATGCTCAAGCTAGCCAGGGTAGCGGGGGGAAAATTCGATAGAAACTTTCCTCACTTGGTAATGTTCGGTCTGATATTCTCATTGGTGGATGCTTAAAGGATGAGCCTGGGCTTGCAGGCTCAGGGCAGGCGATAGGGCAAGGTAATGAGTAAATTAATGGCCTGAATAAGGCTATAAGCAGCCAGAGGAAGATTAGCGATACTTCCCAACAGGTTGAGTTGTACTCATTGTTCCCACCCGCCGAGAATTTAGTCGGGATTGATTCACATTCTGGAGAGTTAGCGGCAGCAACCTGTTACAACCACGCAGCGTTGCTGCCTTAAATTTTGCCTGCATCTCCACTCTTATGCAATCCACCCACACATACCTGTCAGGTAAAGCATATGAAATACCTAAATATCACACTGCCTAGTCTTCCCTCACACGTACACATTTATCTCGTATATGTGTATGTTGAAACAGTGCAACAAATCCTGAAATGAGCTACAGTGCATGCAAAGTGAATCGGGAAAGCAATGTTTCCCTCCTGCAATAAAGACTAAAGTTGTCATCACTGAATGCTTATTGAGAATGTCTGGAGTGCCACTGACTCGCTCTTTAGTTCACTGGAAGGAGGTATTTATGGGGATATTTTAGCCACGAGAAAACTTGTAGGGAACAGTCTAGGAAGGTAATATCGTTCTTGGATCTAAATGCCGACGATAGTAAAGACTCGCTGCAAAGCGAGGTTTTATTGGGATAATGTCTCGCACGATGAAGAGCTTTATAAAGAGCTACACTGAGCGAAATGTTGTCCCAAGAGAAGATTGCTCTGCAACACTTGTCTTTTGTTAATGTCGGTCTTGTTAGTACCCTAGATCCTGCTACTGTTATATTAATATATATCCTTATTTCTACAAGTACATGTACAAGGTATACAGGCCTAGCTGACATCAATGATATACTGCCATACAGAAAGCCGCTTGTTATGCAAAGCATTTCGGGCAAATTAGGTCAGTTTTGTCCCAGGATGCGACCCACACCAGTCGACTAACACCCAGGTACCCATTTTACTGATGGGTGAATATAGACAACCGGTGTAAGGAAACACGTCCAATGTTTCCACCCCTTCGCCGGGGTTCGAACCCGGACACTCAGCCTTGTGGTGCAATGCGATGTAGCTTATGCCACCAGGCACTGGGGCACCGTACCAGCCCACGGAGCAAAACTTCCCTTCCAAGGGGGCACACTGTTGTCGAATGCGGTATTCATTTGTTGCACTTACCTTGTAGGTCTAAATGCCGACGATCAGTGATACTGACTGCGCTGCAAACAGCAGGGTTTATGTTGGGTATAGTGTCTCGCACGGATGTATGAGCTGGTTCATAAAGAGACAACACTGACGAAATGGTATGTGTCAGATGATTGCTCATGCAACCACTTGGTTTGTGTTAATGGTGTTCAGTATCAACCACTGATCTGGTACTGTTATATTAAATATACCTTTATTTCTATCAAGTACATGTACAAGGTATACGTACTGGCTAGTGATAAATCAATGATTATACTGACATAACAGAAAGCCTGTTGTATGCGAATGGGTTTCGAGACAAATTTAGGTAGGTTTTGTCCCAGGATGCGGATCACAACAGTCGATAACAAGCCAGGTTACCCATTTTACTGAGGGTTGTAATAAGACAAGCCGGTGTAAGGTAACAGCGTCCAGTTTCCAACCCTCGCGGGTGTTCGAACCGGACATTCACACCTGTGAATGCGACGGGTTTATCCACAAGCCACGGGATCCGTACAGGCACGGGCACTCACTTCAACAGGGCACACCTGGTTGTCGATGCGGGTATTACATTTGTTAGCAAAAACATTACCTTGTACGGGTCTTAAGAGCAGACTTGATCAGTGATACTGGTACTGGGTATCAGTAATCAAACAAGCACTGGTGTACTGGTACTGGGTAACAGTGATCAAACAAGCACTGGTGTACTGGTACTGGGTATCAATAATCAAACAACCACTGGTGTACTGGTACTGGGTGTCAGTGATCAAACAACCACTGGTGTACTGGTACTGGGTATCAGTAATCAAACAACCATGGTGTACTGGTATGTGTTACTGGTGTACTGGGTATCAGTGATCAAACAAGCACTGGTGTACTGGTACTGGGTATCAGATAATCAAACAACCACTGGTGTACTGGTACTGGGTATCAGTGATCAAACAAGCACTGGTGTACTGGTACTGGGTATCAGTAATCAAACAAGCACTGGTGTACTGGTACTGGGTATCAGTAATCAAACAACCACTGGTGTACTGGTACTGGGTATCAATAATCAAACAACCACTTGTGTACTGGTACTGGGTATCAGTAATCAAACAAGCACTGGTGTACTGGTACTGGGTATCAGTAATCAAACAAGCACTGGTGTACTGGTACTGGGTATCAGTAATCAAACAACCACTGGTGTACTGGTACTGGGTATCAGTAATCAAACAACCACTGGTGTACTGGTACTGGGTATCAATAATCAAACAACCACTGGTGTACTGGTACTGGGTATCAATAATCAAACAACCACTGGTGTACTGGTACTGGGTATCAGTAATCAAACAACCACTGGTGTACTGGTACTGGGTATCAGTAATCAAACAACCACTGGTGTACTGGTACTGGGTATCAATAATCAAACAACCACTGGTGTACTGGTACTGGGTATCAATAATCAAACAACCACTGGTGTACTGGTACTGGGTATCATAATCAAACAACCACTGGTGTACTGGTACTGGGTATCAGTATCAAACAACCACTGGTGTACTGGTACTGGGTTCAGTATCAAACAACACTGGTGTACTGGTACTGGGTATCAGTAATCAAACAACCACTGGTGTACTGGTACTGGGTATCAAGTAATCAAACAACCACTGGTGTACTGGTACTGGGTATCAGTAATCAAACAACCACTGGTGTACTGGTACTGGGTATCAGTAATCAAACAACCACTGGTGTACTGGTACTGGGTATCAGTAATCAAACAACCACTGGTGTACTGGTACTGGGTATCAGTAATCAAACAACCACTGGTGTACTGGTACTGGGTATCAGTAATCAAACAACCACTGGTGTACTGGTACTGGGTATCAGTAATCAAACAACCACTGGTGTACTGGTACTGGGTATCAGTAATTTCGTATTCCAACCTAGATTTCTAACATTTCCATCCCCCATTTTATTTCGATGTTAACAGAGTAAATAGGAATATACAAGTGGACACCATTAAAACACAGAATGACTCGACATTTCAAGAAAAGTTTAGCGAGCTTGGTACATCAAACAATTACCCACATTTGTCTTCAAATTAGTTGGCAAACATGCTTTAAGTTTGCGAGGGAAAACTCCTGTGTCTCAGAACTGCGCTGTTTACATGATATATTCTCTGTAGAACCGTATACAGTTTTCTATTTAAGCATGTATTAACACTTTTCTTTGTAGATCTACATACAAGTAGAGAATATTAAGAGGATGATTCACTTTGAGTCGGGATAAGTATACGTAAAGAATTTCTGGTCTTCTAATTTTGACAATAAAAAGAATTATATTAACGATGATTTCTTTTCTCACTGAAGCTCCTTAAGTGAAGGGCCCTTGTGGCAAGTTGTTGAACTTGCTTTTATTGAGATGTTTCGCTCTGGAGAGAGCTTTAACAAGTCATGATAAAGCTGTACGTAGGGAGAAACGTTGTCCCAACAAAAGTTTGGTCTATAACATGTGTCTTAATTGTAACCCATTACTTTCTTGGAAGTGAAGGCGAATATTGGTGTAATTAACACTGTATACTGCGGGTTTTATTATTCCTGTTGTTACTGTTATTGTCAGGGTAACGTCTTCCGCCTGAACAAAATGGAAAAAATAAACAAGTGAATGACTCTAGGAATAATAATGAAGATAATTTTCTAAGGATTTCAATTAAAATTAAATAATGGTAGCTGTGGTTCGAGTAGGATGTTGAGGCAGAAGTTTCTTACGCCCGGCACGCGGGGAAACGGTAGGCTATCAAGTTCGATCTAAGGAAGGGCAGGATAGCTCCAATTCCTTGGATCAATAGTCATTCGTCATCCTCCAGGAACCTCCCTGGAGGGTTCGTGAACTCGAACCCTGGTATCAGAAGCTGTTTCTTAACTTTTATATATCTTAAAAGTAATTGTCGGACGTTCTATTATTTTTTAATGTAATTCGTATATTGTTACATTATAATTTATATTATTATTTTATTATTATTATTATTATTATTATTATTATTATTATTATTATTATTATTATTATTATTATTATTATTGCTGCTATTATTACTATTATTATTAGTAGTAGTATTAGTATTAATAGGTTCAAATAAACTTTAATCTGCACGTAAATAAGTTTATTAATTTCACACAGTTTCGAAATAAATAATAGAATCATCGTAGTTTCGAATGATGATAAGTATTATTTGTATCATTATTGTTGGAGTCAACGCTCGTAGTGCCATTATTGTTAAGTGGAAGGGAGAGAGGGAGGAATACGAGGAAGGGATGGAGGGAGGCAGGGATAGAGAGAGTGAAGATATAGAGAAAGGGAGGAACAGAGCAGGGGAGGGAGGAATATTTAGAGAGGGAGAGAGAGAGAGAGAGGGAGGGAGACACGTAGGTTAGAGATGGGGAGGGAGGAATTAAGAGTGGGAGGGAGGGAGGGGAGTGGGGAGGAAGGGAGGGGAGTGGGGAGGGAGGGAGGGGAGTGGGGGAGGGAGGGAGGTGAGTGGGGACGAAGGGAGGGGAGTGGGGAGGGAGGGAGAGGAGTGGGGAGGGAGGGAGGGGAGTGGGGAGGGAGGGAGGGAGAGGAGTGGGGAGGGAGGGAGGGGAGTGGGGAGGAAGGGAGGGGAGTGGGGAGGGAGAGGAATGGGGAGGGAGGGAGGGGAGTGGGGGAGGGAGGTGAGTGGGAGGAAGGGAGGGAGTAGTGGAGGGAGGGAGGGAGGGGAGTGTGGGATGAGTAGAATGGTGTATATGGAGGATGGGAGTATGTGGATAGGAGTGGAGGATTATGGGAGTAGGGAGGGAGTGGATGGAAGGGATGGAGTGGAGGCGAGGATAGGATGTGGGTAGTGAATGTAGTGGGGAGGAAGCAGGGGGTGGGAGGAGGGTAGTATGAAGGATTGTGTAGAGAGTGGGGTGGGAAGTATTGATTGGATCAATGGGTGGAGGGAGAGTGAGTGGGCATGGAAGGGAGGGGGAGTGGGGAGGAAGAGGAGGGAGTGGAGGGAGGGAGGAGGGAGTGAGGGAGAGGGAGTGGAGGGAGGGAGGATGCAGGGAGGGAAGGGAGGGGAAGTGGGCAGGGAGGGAGGGGAGTGGGCAGGGAGGGAGGGAGGGAGAGTAGGGGCAGGGAGGGAGGGAGGGGAGGGGGGGGAGGGAGGGAGGGAGTGGGAGGGAGGGAGAGGGAGTGGGGAGGGAGGGAGGGAGGGAGTGGGCAGGAGGGAGGGAGGGGAGTGGGCAGGGAGGGGAGGGGGTGGGAGGGGAGGGAGGGAGGGGAGGAGGGAGGGAGGGAGGGGAGTGGGAGGGAGGGAGGGGAGTGGGGAGGGAGGGAGGGGAGTGGGGAGGGAGGGAGAGGGGAGTGGGAGGGAGGGAGGGAGTGGGCAGGGAGGGAGGGGAGTGGGGAGGGAGGGAGGGGAGTGGGGAGGGAGGGAGGGGAGTGGGGAGGGAGGGAGGGGAGTGGGAGGAGGGAGGGGAGTGGGGGAGGGAGGGAGTGGAGGAGGGAGGGAGGGGAGTGGGAGGAGGGAGGGAGGTGGGGAGGAGGGAGGGGAGTGGGGAGGGAGGGAGGGGAGTGGAGGGAGGGAGGGGAGGTGAGGGAGGAAGGGAGTGGGGAGGGGAGGAGGGAGTGGGGGAGGGAGGGAGGGAGGGGAGGGGAGGGGGTGGGGAGGGGAGTGGGAGGGAGGGAGGGAGGGAGTGGGCAGGGAGGGAGGGAGGGGGAGTGGGCAGGGAGGGAGGGAGGGGAGTGGGCAGGGAGGGAGGGAGGGGAGTGGGCAGGGAGGGAGGGGAGTGGGCAGGGAGGGAGGGAGGGGAGTGGGCAGGGAGGGAGGGAGGGGAGGGGCAGGGAGGGAGGGGAGTGGGCAGGGAGGGAGGGAGGGGAGTGGGCAGGGAGGGAGGGGGGAGTGGGAGGGCAGGGAGGGAGGGGAGTGGGCAGGGAGGGAGGGGAGTGGGCAGGGAGGGAGGGGAGGGGAGTGGGCAGGGAGGGAGGGGAGTGGGCAGGGAGGGAGGGGAGTGGGCAGGGAGGGAGGGAGGGGAGTGGGCAGGGAGGGAGGTGTGGCAGGGAGGGAGGGAGGGGAGTGGGCAGGGAGGGAGGGGGAGTGGGCAGGGAGGGAGGGGAGTGGGCAGGGAGTTGGAAGGATCATGATTAAGTTATGAATGTTATTAATATGGAGTCAGCTAAGGCCCAAGAAGGGCTATAGCACTGGGAAATGAGAGGTAAATGGTTTGATCTAGGGAGAGAGAGGGTAGCACCATTCCTCAGGTCAAGGAGCCCTTGCACGAGTAGTAACTCTAACTGCAACTTCTAAAATGATGGAGGATTTAATGGCATATCATGACGGTTAGTGTATATAGTGAGGTATATGTATATAGTAGTTATAGTGTATATAGTGAGGTATATGGTATAAGCAAGTATAATGATGGATATGTGAGGTATAGGTTTGATGTGAGGTTAGTGTAATAGTGACATTTATAGTGCTATCAATTATGAAGGTTAAATTGTATATAGTGAGGTATATAATGATATAGTGAGAGTATAGTGATATAGTGAGGTATAGTGTATATAGTGAGGTATAGTGTATATAGTGAGGTATAGTGTATATAGTGAGGTATAGTGTATATAGTGAGGTATAGTGTATATAGTGAAGTATAGTGCATATAGTGAGGTATAGTGTATATAGTGAGGTATAGTGTATATAGTGAAGTATAGTGCATATAGTGAGGTATAGTGTATATAGTGAGGTATAGTGTTATATAGTGAAGTATAGTGCATATAGTGAGGTATAGTGTATATAGTGAGGTATAGTGTATATAGTGAAGTATAGTGCATATAGTGAGGTATAGTGTATATAGTGAGGTATAGTGTATAGTGAAGTTGTGCATTAGTGAGGTTAGGTATATAGTGAGGTATAGTGTATAGTGAGTATAGTGATATAGTGAGGTATAGTGTATATAGTGAGGTATAGTGTATATAGTGAAGTATAGTGCATATAGTGAGGTATAGTGTATATAGTGAAGTATAGTGTATATAGTGAAGTATAGTGCATATAGTGAGGTATAGTGTATATAGTGAAGTATAGTGTATATAGTGAAGCATAGTGTATATAGTGAAGTATAGTGTATATAATGAGGTATAATGTATATAGTGAAGTATAGTGCATATAGTGAGGTATAGTGTGTATAGTGAAGCATAGTGTATATTGTGAAGCATAGTGTATATAGTGAAGTATAGTGTATATAATGAGGTATAATGTATATAGTGAAGTATAGTGTATATAGCGAGGTATAGTGCGTATAGTGAAGCATAGTGTATATAGTGAAGTATAGTGTATATGAGGTATAATGTATATAGTGAAGTATAGTGTATATAGTTAAGTATAGTGCATATAGTGAGGTATAGTGTATATAGTGAAGTATAGTGTATATAGTGAGGTATAGTGCATATAGTGAGGTATAGTGTATATAGTGAAATATAGTGTATATAGTGAAGTATAGTGTGTTTAGTGAGGTATAGTGTATATAGTGAGGTATAGTGTATATAGTGAAGTATAGTGTATATAGTGAGGTATAGTGTATATGGTGAAGTATAGTGTATATAGTGAGGTATAGTGTATATAGTGAAGTATAGTGTATATAGTGAGGTATAGTGTATATAGTGAGGTATAGTGTATATAGTGAAGTATAGTGTATATAGTGAGGTATAGTGTATATAGTGAAGTATAGTGTATATAGTGAAGTATAGTGTATATAGTGAAGTATAGTGTATATAGTGAGGTATAGTGTTATAGTGAAGTATAGTGTATATAGTGAGGTATAGTGTATATAGTGAAGTATAGTGTATATAGTGAAGTATAGTGTATATAGTGAGTTATAGTGTATATAGTGAAGTATAGTGTATATAGTGAAGTATAGTGTATATAGTGAGGTATAGTGTATATAGTGAAGTATAGTGTATATAGTGAGGCATAGTGTAGTATATAGTAAGGTATAGTGTATATAGTGAGGCATAGTGTAGTATATAGTAAGGTACTAGTGTTGTATTGTGTAGTATATAGTGTCGGATCAGCCGGGCTGTTTCGTACGTTTAAGTACGTGCGGCCAGCAGTAACAGCCTGGTTGATCAGGCCCTGATCCACCGGGAGGCCCTGATCATGGACCGGGCCGCGGGGGCGTTGACCCCCGGAATACCCTCCAGGTCGTATAGTGTTGTATTGTGTAGCATATAGTGTGATATGTTATATAATGTGGTATAATGTTATATAGTGTAGTATACCCGTGCGAGGAGGAGGAGGAGGAGGGGGGGTTAACAAGGAGATCGTGTTTTATCGGCGTCACCCATCCAGTTGCTGGCCCGACTCAGTGGACCTTACCCTGACTGAGGGAGCAACGTGTTCAAGGATGTGGATGTACAGGTGGAAGACTCTTGCTGGAGAGTACCATGTGTTATGTACAGTGAGCTGGGTTAAGGAAGGAACAAACAAGAATAGGGTGGGCGCCACATTCATTGAAAGGTATTATTAAAAAAATGCCGAAAATAAAGTTGCCGAGATGAGCTGATCATGTGGAGAAAATGATACACATTACTTGAATAATAATAATAATAATAATAATAATAATAATAATAATAATAATAATAATAATAATAATAATAATAATAATATATATTATTATTATTATTATTATTATTATTATTATTATTATTATTATTATTATTATTATTATTATTATTATTATTATTATTATACAGGAGGGCCCCGCTTATACAGCAGATTAGGTTTCGGGTTACTGCTGTAGAGTGAAAATTGCTGTAAAGTGAAACAGCCTTTTTTCACTTTCAGATGAATATAAAACCCTGTTAACATGTTTATACTATCGTATATTGAGTAATAGTGCTAGGCATTAAAAATACATATACAGTACACACATTACTTACCTTAAAATATTTTCGTCCTTAGCTTATAGTAGTGGTGAATATATTTATTGAATAAATGAATAATGGTTATGTATAATTGAAAACCACTGCATTATCAAAACGCTGTAATGCGAAGCGCTGTAAAGTGGAACCCCGCCTACATATTTTTTCCCCCAAGCTGCGACTCACAACAGTCAGCTAGGCAGATAGGTTGGCCAAGTATACATATAATACAGCCAAGCCCCCGCATACAGACAGTGAAATAGAAGATGGATTCAGTATTTTTCGCCCTCATACTCGACCCTCTTCAACAATGAACATTAAAATGGTATAAAATACCGACAGGTTGTTAGGTAAGACACATATGCAAAGTTAGGTATACCTAACTGTTGCATATGTGTCTTACCTAACCTCTTCAACAAACTGTTGGCTGAATCAAATCTCAGTTGTAGGCTTAATTATACAGCAGTCGGGTTCTCTTTAGTTTTACTGTCTCCATGTGGGTTTATTGACTCTTTTAGCAGTGTTTCTTACACTTTTATGATGAGTGTGTAAAAGTAGAACGGAAGTAAGATACATGGAATAACGAACAATGAGACATTTGTGCAGTGAGACACATGTTGCACAGTGTCTCATTCTTCAACTTGTCAGTTTTGTAAAGCATTTATATCACATGGAATAATGTGAGGATGAGCTGGAGGCAGGTGGTGAAGGAGGCGCCCGGAGGTTATTGACACACCGGACATTCAGTAGTTTCTTGTGAAGGTGAACGCTCAATGGAATTATAAATATTAATGAACTGTGAACATGACTCTCCAGGAAGTTTGCTAGCGAGAGTAGAGTTTTAGAAGGTGTGAAACTACAGTGTTTACTCTCTTGAAAGTTACGTGGGAAGGCTGGAGTTCAGTGGATCAACAACACTGACTCTACGATGTTCGTGTCCTGGAGAGTCACCTGGTGGGAGTAACCGTGAATGGTTTCTTTCATTAGGTTACCTTCCCTAAGCACCTAACACTCAGCTAGTTACATCAAATAATGATTACAGTTTTATGCAGCTACTGTATCCATTGAAGTTAATCTCTGTAGATTTATTTATGATTAATCAGTTATGAATGCAGTTATTATCGTTATTATATCTAGAGCTGACATTTTTAAGAGAATGGAGCATTAGTCAGCTTCCTCCCAGAACAATGCTTGTAAGGTGTCGAGTCAGGAGCTATCACAGCTGCAAGTGGTTCTATATTTAAGTGGCTCCGGCTGTTTTGAGTGTCTGGCTCCATTATGAGAGAGAGATGGAGTCAGGTGGTATCGGCTGGTGTGGTAGGAGCTGCAGGTGGTGCTACATAGTGGTGTGCTCAAAGCTGCAAGTGGTGCCACATAGTGGTGGCTCCAGGTGTTTTGAGTGCCTGGCCCCAGTGCGAGAGAGTGATGGAGGTGTTGTAGTCAGGTGGTGGTGGGTGATTACTGTTGTCAGGAGAATTTCCCAGATAGAGCAAAGGTCCCAGCTGCACCTTCCCCACACCGTCTTCGACACCCCACTTGGAAGTGTACAACAGCTGCGGAAAAAAACAGGTAAGCAAAATGGTCAACGTATAACAGAAGGACGATGGTATAACTAAAAAAATATTGATAGAGTCTGCCCAAAATGGTTTTTGAACAGCCATTGTAGGAAGAAAGCCATAAATAATAACTGGTTGATAAGAGCAGAAAGGCACAAAGCCGTGACTGGAACAATATACAAATAACCCGCACATACGAGAGAGACGCTTACGACGACATCTCGGTCCGTTTCGGCATATAAAAGGTGATGGAGCCAGTATATATAAGGGCTCCCTCTCCTTCGTGTGTTAGTGTGACTTGTAAATAGTCCAAGTAGGACCGAAACTTCTCCATAACCTTCTCACTTCTATGTGCGGGTGATTTGTGTAAAAATTGCTTGGTTAGTTTCTTAGCTTCAAATTCTATCGACTGCATCAGAGTTATTAAGGCGGCACATTTCACCGAAATGTGGTCAGAACTGTCCTCTCCACAGCATGGGTTACTTGTGAACTTTTCCAGCCTCGGTATTTAAGTCTCTAACAGAAATAAATTAAAATATTGAAATATTTATAATTTTATATATGATAAATAACTCCCCGCTTGTATCAAAACATCTTGCTGCCGACAATAATGAGAAAAATGACATGCTACAGAGGAAACTATTACTGGAACAACGTTTCTCTCATGGGTTTTTAAAGCTCTACACACAGCGAAACGTTGTCCCAACAGAAGCTTCCTCTGCAATGTGTATCTTGCCTTCAACTTCAACGTAAATTAGTCTCGTTGTAAGATGAATACTGAGTGACCTGTACCTTGAGGATGATGGCTGCGTGTTGCAGACTGTCTCGTCGCAGGATAAACACAGAACGACACCTAAACACAGGGTCGTGAGTCACTGGCATCTGTACAGGGCTGGAGGATTCTCTCTCGATGCGTTCACCCTTCACCCACAGAGCCACCCGACACACCACATCGGCCGAGTCTTCATATAAGATTTATTATAATATAAGATACAGTACATTATAAGATACATTGTGGTTATATGCATCGATAGTTGTGTCTCTCCAGTGGTGGGTCATCATATGATAAACTTTACCTAACCTAATAAGTGTATATACGCTGAGAGTTTAAGTTAACCCTTATTTTAGGGAATAAATTATCCTTGGACCGGTTGTGAACACGTTACATACCGACTTAATGGCCCTTATTTAATCGATAGGCCTTAATCCCAATTAAGCAATCATTTTTTTCCCACTAAGATGCATTACAGTTACAACAGCAAGTAACCTGTATTACTTAGCATTTTGGGCAGAAGGAAACAAGGTGAGTAAAATTTGTACAGCATGCATCTCAGGACGGAGGATCGAGCCGGCCCCATTTTTTTGTGGTGAAAATTCCACAGAGGGTTTTAACCGCTTCTCATAACAAAAAACAAATGCCCGGAAACCTATCGGACTTCTATGATCTTGTTGCCATACTCCATCATACAGGATGATCTTGTTGCCATACTCCATCATACAGGATGATCTTGCTGTCATACTCCATCATACAGGATGAACTTGTTGCCATACTCCATCATACAGGATGATCTTGTTGCCATGCTCCATCATACAGGATGATCTTGTTGCCATACTCCATCATACAGGATGATCTTGCTGCCATACTCCATCATACAGGATGATCTTGTTGCCATGCTCCATCATACAGGATGATCTTGTTGCCATGCTCCATCATACAGGATGATCTTGTTGCCATACTCCATCATACAGGATGATCTTGTTGCCATACTCCATCATACAGGATGATCTTGTTGCCATACTCCATCATACAGGTGATCTTGTTGCCATATCCATCATACAGGATGATCTTGTTGCCATACTCCATCATACAGGATGATCTTGTTGCCATACTCCATCATACAGGATGATCTTGTTGCCATACTCCATCATACAGGATGATCTTGCTGCCATACTCCATCATACAGGATGATCTTGCTGCCATACTCCATCATACAGGATGATCTTGTTGCCATACTCCATCATACAGGATGATCTTGTTGCCATACTCCATCATACAGGATGATCTTGCTGCCATACTCCATCATACAGGATGATCTTGCTGCCATACTCCATCATACAGGATGATCTTGTTGCCATACTCCATCATACAGGATCTTGCTGCCATACTCCATCATACAGGATGATCTTGCTGCCATACTCCATCATACAGGATGATCTTGTTGTCATACTCCATCATACAGGATGATCTTGTTGCCATACTCCATCATACAGGATGATCTTGTTGCCATACTCCATCATACAGGATAGCTTTCCTATCATAATACATCACACAAGATGGTTTTCCTTTCATATTCTACCACACGGGATCTTTTCTTCATATCTGAATACACAGTATAGTCTTCCTGTCGCAATTCATCACAAAGATTCAATTTTCACATAACGTAATAAAGTCCGTCAGCTTGAGCTGGGAGACATTAGGTGGGAGACGAGGATATCGTCAAGCACTGCGCTACACAAATAACCCGCACATAAAAGAGAGAAGCTTACGACGACGTTTCGGTCCGACTTGGACCATTGACAAAGTCACACTAACAGAGGTGGAGCAGGACGGCTATATATAGGCAGGAAGAGGTGGAGGTAGTAGTAGTAGTAGTAGTAGTAGTAGTAGTAGTAGTAGTAGTAGTAGTAGTAGTAGTAGTAGTAGTAGTAGTAGTAGTAGTAGTAGTAGTACAAGAATTGTATATAATACCGACAAGATGAAATTAAGACACATGCACAACACCGCTAGGTGAGTGGAGCAGCAGGAGCATAGGAAAACTTGCTCGTGCGATTCGCTGAGTCTAAGAATTGATCCTCGGACGTTTCTTTTGTGAGCGAAACGCTGCCACCATTGCGTAACTAACTACCCGGAGAAACGTATGTGCTCCCCTGCCAACGGTTGAGTCATGATTCCTGAATGTATCAGTCTTCAACTAGAGGAAGGTCAGTGATGTTAACCAGGATGACATGGCCACGTGAAAGACATGATATAGAAATAATCAATTATTTTTTTAGGAAACACAGCAAAAAGCGTAGCCACACAGGCAATAAGACACAAGCGAGCAAATTGGTTAATTATTTGGGTTAAAATCTATCAGTTGCATGAGTGTTATTGTCGATGTGTGTCACCTGAACACAACAAATCAATAGTTTACTCATGTAATAGGGACTACAGTAAACCCTCAATGTATATACACAAGGTGATGCACACAATATACATTCGCTTTGGAGAAAAACGGCATAAAATACCGACAAGATGGAAAAAAAACACAAATTGTTATTTCATGCAAGAGATCATTTAGACCAGGGTAGGCATGTATGAAAAAAAAAACTATAGTGCTGGAATGTATATCACGGGGATGAAAAAAAAAAAGTACTTACAGAATATTTATTTAATAACTGCAAAACAACCACTGTGAAAAAGTGAAATCCCTAGAAATTTCACTGTTGTTCACAGAGGATGTTTTGCATATTGTGATATCATCTATTTACTGTGATCTTATTGCATTATTTAATAATTATAATTAAACAGATACCTTTCTTCCTGGCCTTGGAGAGGACGCTGGGGTGGTGCAGACGCAAGATCTTGGCTCTGAGGACTTCCAGTGTGAGAGTGACTTCGCTGTGTGTTTGTCCAGGAAGTTCTGCCTCGGCATCAGAGTAATCACAGCGCAGACTCACCTCTACTACACCCAGATCATCGGTCAACTGCAAAAACATGTCAACAGTGAGACACCGTGATATCTAGGAGTGGATAATGGCTGTACGTACACACATAAGTCATATTTCAGTCTTGGCCGCCGGGGACGTACTGTCACAGGAGCAGTCTTGCTGACTCGACCCTCGTATTATTAACGTGAATCTTAACGCCAAGATTGTTTCTGTTGGGGAGTGTCTCTTCTGGTACTTTGTCAGTTGTTCTAATCTTCACAACGCACGTGATCATATCTGACCTTTACTGTCTTCCAACCTCTCTTCACTTTACCTTATTTCTGTCTTTCTTCCCCTTTTTTTTATAATGACTGATAATGGTCCAGAACCGAACGAAACGTCGTCTAGTTTCATCTCAGTATATCCAAGACACATAGTAAACCTTAGTTAAAAAGACTTTTCGGTCAGCAAGAGTTTTATCCCTAAGCGAAACGTTGTTTTCAAGCCATCCTGTGTCCTCATGCCTTTTACTTACTAGGTGCCGGCTCACTGTCTATCTTTCATGAGTCATCTCCAGTTTTTCTTAATTCTCACTTATTTCACTTCTTGGGAACCTCAGCATTTCCCATTCGCTAAAGAGAAATCTGTAAGTAGTAGTCAAATTTATAACTATTCTTCGAAACATATTTTTTTTTCAACATGTTGGCCGTCTCCCACCGAGGCAGGGTGACTCAGAAAAGAAACACTTTTACCATCATTCAGCACTTTCATCATCATTCACACATAATCACAATCTTTGCACAGGCGCTCAGATATGACAGTTTAGATGTCACTCTAGACAGTCAATATCCCAACCCCCTCCTTTAGAGTGTAGGCATTGTACTTCCCATTTCCAGGACTCAAGTCCAGCTAACCGGTTTCCCTGAATCCCTTCACAAAATATTACCCTGCTCACACCCCAACAGCTCATCAAGTCCAAAAAACCATTCGTCTCTATTCACTCCTATCTAATACGCTCACACATGCCTTCTGTATGCCCAAGCCCCCTTCCATACAAAACCTCTTGTACCCCCTCCCTCCATCCTTTTCTAGGACGAAACCTACTACTCCTCCATCCCTACACTACAGATTTATACACCCTCCAAGTCATTCTATTTTGCTCTATCCTCTCTAAATGACCAAAATACCTCAATAACACCTCCCCAGCCCTCTGAATAATACTTTCAGTAACTCCACACCTCCTCCTAATTTCCACACTACGAATTCTCTGCATAATAATTACACCACACATTGCTCCACTGCCTCCAGATTTCTCTCGCTGCAGCGTTTACAACCCAAGCTTCACACCCATATAAGAGTGTTGGAACCACTATACTCTCATACATTCGCTTCTTTGCCTCCATGAATAACATTCTTTGATATATATCAAAGCAATAAACAAATACAACCGCGAAGCAATATGGATAGAGTTTATCCTTGCATTTACGAAATTCTCAACGCCCTTAGGAGCTATCAGGGCGGAAGAGAAAAATTGATATCAGACGTGATTTCTTTTTCATGCAGTTTTGATTAAGTTTTTAATTATGAGCCTAGTATGTAAAAAAACTGGCAGTGTGTTATTCCAAACCAAAACTGTTTTTTGAAATCAGTAAGATAGGTAGAAAAATACTGCCTCATAGAAAGAGAGAGTTAATTTTATTGAGTCATAATGTCCAATTTATGGTTTTATATTGTTGAATATCATAATGTTATTTTTTTTTTAAATAGCGCCAGAAATTTTGGAGATAGTGCAGAGATTCTGATGAGGTGTAATGAGAAAGCCAGACATAACTTTAGAAAAGGAGACAGGAGAGGGAGAGAGAGAGGGAGAGAACGAGAGAGGAAGAGAGAGAGAGAGAGAGAGAGAGAGAGAGAGAGAGAGAGAGAGAGAGAGAGAGAGAGAGAGAGAGAGAGAGAGAGAGAGAGAGAGAGAGAGATTAACCATTAATTTATAAAATTTTCTCTGACATTGCAGAGACTTGGAAAATGAGTCTCATCAGAGTTGAAAACTGTTGTACAACATATGGGAATCTTTATTAAAGAAACGTTTCGCCACACAGTGGCTTCTTAAGTCCAATACAAAGCACAGAGGAATAAGGAGAGGAGGAGTTTGAAGTAATCAGTCCCTCAGCCTAGAATCTATATGTTCAGTCCATCAGTCTTGTAGAAAGTACAGCACATGGCCGGAGAAGCAGCTTAAATACGCGAGTCGAAACAGAGGAGACGAGACCACAAGCTCCTCTCCTTACTCCTCTCTGCTGTGTATTGGAGTGAACAAGCCACTGTGTGGCGAAACGTCTTTTTAATATTGATTCCCATTTGTTGCACAACAGTCTTCAACTTGTCGATTTTCAAATCATTTATAACAACAGAGTTGAAAACATTGACTGATCCTCAGTTGATGTGTCATTTTTATGCTGGTAATGTAATCGCTGCCTCCGTCCACTGGTCATATATATGGGATATATTTTCGTAAAATATAAATGTCGTTAACTTACCAAACACGAATGATGAAAATTTGATAAGTAATTCGTTAACTATTATTTATTATTATTGTTGTTGTTGTTGTTGTTGTTGTTGTTGTTGTTTGAAGTATAATATCAGTAATGTTGGTAATAAAGATATTAATACTAGTAGTAATAGTAGTAATGGCGGCAGCAGTGGCAGTAGTAGTAGTAGTAGTAGTAGTAGTAGTAGTAGTAGTAGTAGTAGTAGTAGTAGTAGTAGTAGTAGTAGTAGTAGTAGTAGTAGTAGTAGTAGAAGTAGTGGTAATAGCAGTAATAGTAGTGGTAGCAGTAACTGTAGAAACAGTAGTAGTAATAATAGTAGTACTGGGAGTAACAGAATTTATAAGCATTGTTGCTGCTATCATTAATAATATTATTAATAATTATTAGCATTAAATAATATGTAAATTACTTCTTGTTTCAATTATTATAAATACTATTGCATTTGTTGGTCATCCTTGAATGTAATAATAATCAGACGTTGTTATACTCATTTTTAAGTAACTTGCTAAGTGAGCTCTAGATGGTAGATAACCATGGTTTACCATGAAGCTGTAAGCTGGTGCGAGACAGACAAGCTTCCTAGCATCACTTGCCGAGCCTTGAGCCAAAAAATGTTTGTATATGTCGAGTATTGGATGTGACCAGACAAACTGTAGTGTATAGACGCATATACCAAAGAACCTTTATATTTAGAACATAAGAAAGAAGGAACACTTCATCAGGCATACTGGTCCATGCGAGGCAGGTCCAAGTCTCCTGCCGGCTTAAGCCAATGCCCCAACGTAGTCAGGTCGGGACACATTCACCTAAGGAAGGAGCACGGCATCTGACCTAGTAGCACAAGCTAGTCAGGTCCAGCTCACACCCACCCGCACCCACTCATGTATTTATCTAAGCTATTTTTAAAACTACACAACGTTCTAGCCTCTATAACTGTACTTGGGAGTTTGTTCCACTCACCAACATTAATGAGAGTACAGCTGTTTATGACAGCTATGTACCCCTCACAGTAGCAAATTATTACGAGGTACAGATCCGTACAGAACCAGGGAAATGGAAGGCAATCAGTTTTAATCTTAGAAATGAAGAGTAGTTCTAATTCTTTTGAAAAAATAATGTCTTTACCAGCATCATGGCACTTGTCTTGAAGGATCTGTAGAAACAACATTCTGGAGATTTCTCGCTCGAGCTGGGAATGTCGTAAATATTGTAAATAAATTGGAAGGGAGATTAAGCACATATATGGGGTGTGGTGGATGATATGCCGGTGTGTGGTGGATGACATACCTGTGTGTGGTGATGAAGTGGTAAAATGAGAGCCTCTGAGGGGTCAGTGAGGAGCATGAGGGCATGACCTATGGCAGCGTATCTCCACACACGCCCACACACCCACACCGACACCTTCACCAAGCCTTTCTTCTTCATTTTGCTCTCCCGTGGGGACTTCACCACCGTTTCCAGCTGTAAGAAGTAGAATCATTGCTAGCATTATCTATCCAATGGACACCACAGCCTTCACAACCGTTTCCAGCTGCAAGAAGAATCATTGTTAGCACCATCTATCCAAACCTTCCGACGGACGTCGTGACCTTAGACACGAAAGTGAAGTATTCTTCCACATTGTTTCTCAGGCATACTGCCAGATAAGATTTATTTTTCACTTTTTCTTCTGTCGTTAATCTCAAGATATTTATGGTATAATACTTGTGGTTGTAATGGCGCATTAGTCACTACTGAAACTGTAAGTATCGCATAGTGTCCAGCAGATAAAAAAAAAATGCATATACTGAGTATTTTACACGATATCTCAAAATTAATAAGTATACAAGATAAAAATGCAGGAAAACATTATTAAGGCATAAGTTTTGCAAGTTTTGAAGCCTTGATGGCCCAGATTAACACTACTTTGGCGTAACGATCCACAGATTTATTGAGGCAACATCAGTTGGGTACACGAAGTTCTGTTGACATTTTTGGTGGGTTGGAAGAATGTGTCAACACATGGCCTGGGGAGGGGAGGAAAGGAGGGGGAGGGGAGGAAAGGAGGGGAGGGGATTTTAGAAGCTGACCCATCACTGGATTCCATCTCTATTGCAGATACATGTTCCTATATTCTGGGGGAATCAATGACGCATATGTAGTTATAAGCTCTTGCAAATTTATTTATCCATATTAACGTATATATTTATTTTACACAAAAAAAACCGACAGAAGGACGGAAACTCAAGGCGTTTCGCACTGTCCCCAGGGTTTTGTTAGGAGCTATACCAGACTACAATACTTATATGAAATGGAAATTCTCAGAGGTAAGCAGACAGTGTGGTCAGCGCCATGTACATCCTATCAGACCCTGGCCTAGAGTTGTCTTTCCTTGTGGCTCGTTTTGCATCTCCTGATCGCACGTTTGCGATTGTCTTGCATATACTACACAAATAATAATAATAATAATAATAATAATAATAAAATAATTAATAATAATACTAACAGAAAGACAATCTTACCTTGACTTTGACGTTGGGACCATGGGCGTGTGGAAGGACCAACCAACGAGTGCGACCTCCAGGCTCCACGCTTACTTCCAGCATTAGACCGCCCGACCCGCCTACCCAAGGCAGCCCTGCCAGCCCACACACGCCCACGCGTACCCTGAGTGTGGGCGGATTCAGCGAGAAATGAGCGAGCGTGGAATGATAGAGACTGTGGTGTTGGTGGTAGCCTGGAGTCGGTGGGAAAGGATTGTTATTAAACCATAAGGGGTCATAAAGCGCCTTGAGGAACTGGAGGCAATCAGACTCGATCTGAGGAAAGGAAATTGCCTCTCTCACGGGTCCTAGGCTTTCTCATTAAGTCCTAGGCTCTCTCATTAAGTCCTAGGCTCTCTAATTAGGTCCTAGGTTCTTTCATTAGGTCCTAGGTTCTCCGTTAGGTTCTAGGCTCTCTTATTAGATCCTAGGCTCTCATTAGATACTAGACTTTCTCATTAGTTCCTAGACTCTTTCATTAGGTCCTAAACTCTCTCATTAGGTTCTATCTGGCTCTATCATTACGTTCTAGGCTCTCTCATTAGGTCCTGGGTTCTCTCATTAAATCCTAGGCTTTCTCATAAGCCCTAGGGTCACTCACAGGCCCCTAGACTCTCTCACAGATCCTAAGCTCTCTCATAGATCCTGTGCACTCCTATAAACGTAAGCCACAAGA
>NC_069427.1:15280424-15335344 GCF_026875155.1 Cherax quadricarinatus
AGACTGCAGGCACTGTACTTCCATCTCCAGGACTCAAGTCCGGCCTGCCGGTTTCCCTGAACCCCTTCATAAATGTTACTTTGCTCACACTCCAACAGCACGTCAAGTATTAAAAACCATTTGTCTCCATTCACTCCTATCAAACACGCTCATGCATACCTGCTGGAAGTCCAAGCCCCTCGCACACAAAAACCTCCTTTACCCCTCTCTCCAACCTTCCTAGGCCGGCCCCTACCCCGCCTTCCTTCCACTACAGACTGATACACTCTTGAAGTCATTCTGTTTTGCTCCATTCTCTCTACATGTCCGAACCACCTCAACAACCCTTCCTCAGCCTCTGGACAACAGTTTGGTAATCCCGCACCTCCTCCTAACTTCCAAACTACGAATTCTCTGCATTATATTCACACCACACATTGCCCTCAGACATGACATCTCCACTGCCTCCAGCCTTCTCCTCGCTGCAACATTCATCACCCACGCTTCACACCCATATAAGAGCGTTGGTAAAAACTATACTCTCATACATTCCCCTCTTTGCCTCCTAAGGACAAGTTCTTTGTCTCCACAGACTCCTAAGTGCACCACTCACTCTTTTTCCCTTTCGTCAATTTCTAATGATTACCTCATCTTTCATAGACCCATCCGCTGACACGTCCATATATATAATATAATATTTTATATATATAATATATATATAATAAATATATTATATATTAATATATATATAATAAAATATATATATATAATATATAAATTATTATATATATATATTCTCCTTAAAGGCCTTTTTATCCACTTCTCCGAGGCTATGGGTCCCACAATTTGAAACCAAAGGGGTGGACCCCATCCTATATAAATATATATATATATATAAAATTAATAATATATATATAAAATTTTATATATATATATATATTATATATATTATATATAACCTCAGTGACTCAGCAGGAATACAGGACCCTAGCTATGCCAGTGACTCAGCAGGAATACAGGACCCTAGCTATGCCAGTGCCATCACTGAATGGGAGACTCTTGCTGCTCCAGCACCAAACCCTAGTGCAGCACTGGCTTACAAACAGTCAGGCTGGGATGACCCGATCGCTGAAAATGTGCTTGCCGACATGCTCAAGGCTGCAACGTCAGATAGGGAGACTGCCCATCTTCAGGCTGTGAGTGCACATCACTCCGGGGACTTCCTCCAAACAGTTCCCATATCGGCAATGGGAGCGCGACTCGACCCTAAGACCCTCCGTATTGCAGTGACTCTGCGTCTTGCTGCCCCAATTCACACAGAACATACGTGTATTTGCAGCGAAGCACAAGCCGACCAATACGGTCTACATGGTTTTAACTGTTCCAAAACCAAGGGCTGGCATGCAAGACACAATGAGGTCAACGACATCATAAAGAGAACCCTTGCTACAGCTGGATGCCCAGCCGAGAGGGAGCCCCGATCTCTAGCAGCCAACAATACCCACAACCAGCTATCCGCCCCGACGGGATCACCATCTATCCTTGGAAGAATGGCAAGCTCTTAGCATGGGACTACACCTGTGTGTCCACACTGGCTGACACCTATATCCATCACAGTGTGGGGCGACAGGGAGGAGCTGCTGACCACAGGGAGGAGTACAAGATCAGCAAGTACAGGGACATAAGCCAACAGTATCAATTTGTCCCAGTGGGATCAGAGACCTTGGGATCATGGGGAAAAAATGCCACACGTTTCCTTAAAGAATTCGGTTACAGACTCATCGACACCACCAGGGACCAAAGGGCAGCCACTTTCATGTTCCAGCGCCTCAGCGTGGCCATCCAGAGGGGAAATGTTTGCTGTATACTTGGCTCGCGTCCGGCTTCGGAGAAGCTGGAGGAAATTCATGATCTTTAATACATTGTACCATTGTATTCATGTTTGTGTTTTCTGTAAGTGTATTCTGTTTATTAATAAATGTTCACATAGAATATAAAATATAGGTGGTGGTAGGAGAAGAAAATATTCAAACACCTCCGGGGAGAACCTTGAGTTTTCCATGAGGTACGTTTATTGTCTTCTCTGAGGATGAGGGTCCCATTCCAGCTATAGAGGTGGTACTTCCATAATATATATATATATATATATATAAAATATATATATATATATATATATATATATATATATATAAAATATATTTTATATTATATATATATTTTATAGTGATACTTATTAATGGTTACATAGTATATATTACGCAGTTTCCTCAAAAGGGATCCTCTTCCCGCAATCACCAAGAAGGTAACCATTTAACAAAGACTCTTGTCTGGGAACACTTGTCCTGTGTAATGACGAACAAAACTCCCTCTTTTCTCCTCCTCTTCTGACCGAGGAAATAGTGTAAGCTAAACAGAGATTAATTCTGCCTAAAAAAATGCTCTCCAGCAGAAGATTTCAGGAGCACAGAGAAGCAGGGTGATGCCTTCTCTCTAGCAGCGTGAGGAAGGTGCCTTGATGCAGGGGAAGATCTCTTGATCCAAGGAACTAGACCCCACATCTTTGCCCTCAGATCGAATCTGATTGCTTACCATTTTTTTTTTTTTTTAATTGCCGGTATTCTCCCGGCCCGGGTCTTTTCCAAGTAGTGGTGACCCGGCCTTGGCTCCCTATCTGGGGAGTGTCTCGAGACTTAAGTCTCTCCACCCATGGCACATGTATAACATTATGACTATAGCACTTTTCCTTGAATATAATAATAATAATAATAATAAGTAATAACAACAACAACAATAATAATAATAATAATAATAATAATAATAATAAGCAATAATAATAATAATAATAATCTACCAGCATATATAGTTCGTGGGAAGTCCCACGAACAGTATAATTATGTATCTAGGTCAGTATTGTGTGGCTGTCGGCAGCCCCCCTCCCCCCACACACACCTACCTATATTTTTGGTAGACACTCCACACAGGATGAGAGAACACTCAGTGTTGTCAAATGAACTGACTGGCTATTGCCGTTTGCTTCCTGGTGTAATCAGAAAGATATTGTTTGAGCACCTAGCAAAGGTCGAGTCCTGCCTCCTGGTCCTGTCTCTTGCCACATTCACTCCCTTCTAGTCTCGTGGTCCCTATGGTGTGTTAGTTACCAAATGGTAAAGGCACTTGTCGATAGGCACTTAGCCGCCTGTTGTTTAGTGTGTGTTTAGTGTGTGTGTACTCACCTAGTTGAGGTTGCGGGGGTCGAGTCCGAGCTCCTGGCCCCGCCTCTTCACTGATCGCTACTAGGTCACTCTCCCTGAGCCGTGAGCTTTATCATACCTCTGCTTAAAGCTATGTATGGATCCTGCCTCCACTACATCGCTTCCCAAACTATTCCACTTACTGACTACTCTGTGGCTGAAGAAATACTTCCTAACATCCCTGTGATTCATCTGTGTCTTCAGCTTCCAACTGTGTCCCCTTGTTACTGTGTCCAGTCTCTGGAACATCCTGTCTTTGTCCACCTTGTCAATTCCTCTCAGTATTTTGTATGTCGTTATCATGTCCCCCCTATCTCTCCTGTCCTCCAGTGTCGTCAGGTTGATTTCCCTTAACCTCTCCTCGTAGGACATACCTTTTAGCTCTGGGACTAGTCTTGTTGCAAACCTTTGCACTTTCTCTAGTTTCTTCACGTGCTTGGCTAGGTTGTGGGTTCCAAACTGGTGCCGCATACTCCAATATGGCCTAACGTACACGGTGTACAGGGTCCTGAATGATTCCTTATTAAGATGTCGGAATGCTGTTCTGAGGTTTGCTAGGCGCCCATATGCTGCAGCAGTTATTTGGTTGATGTGCGCTTCAGGAGATGTGCCTGGTGTTATACTCACCCCAAGATCTTTTTCCTTGAGTGAGGTTTGTAGTCTCTGACCCCTAGACTGTACTCCGTCTGCGGTCTTCTTTGCCCTTCCCCAATCTTCATGACTTTGCACTTGGTGGGATTGAACTCCAGGAGCCAATTGCTGGACCAGGTCTGCAGCCTGTCCAGATCCCTTTGTAGTTCTGCCTGGTCTTCGATCGAGTGAATTCTTCTCATCAACTTCACGTCATCTGCAAACAGGGACACCTCAGAGTCTATTCCTTCCGTCATGTCGTTCACAAATACCAGGAACAGCACTGGTCCTAGGACTGACCCCTGTGGGACCCCGCTGGTCACAGGTGCCCACTCTGACACCTCGCCACGTACCATGACTCGCTGCTGTCTTCCTGACAAGTATTCCCTGAGCCATTGTAGTGCCTTCCCTGTTATCCCTGCTTGGTCCTCCAGTTTGTGTGTGTGTGTACTCACCTATTTGTGGTTGCAGGGGTCGATTCATAGCTCCTGGCCCCGCCTCTTCACTGATTGCTACTAGGTGTGTGTGTGTGTGTGTGTACTCACCTATTTGTACTCACCTATTTGTGGTTGCAGGGGTCGATTCACAGTTCCTGGCCCCGCCTCTTCGCTGATTGCTACAAGGTCCTCACTCTCCCTGCCCCATGAGCTCTATCATACCTCGCCTTAAAACTATGTATGGTTCCCGCCTCCACTACGTCACTTTCTAGGCTATTCCACGGCCTGACTACTCTATGACTGAAGAAATACTTCCTAACATCCCTTTGATTCATCTGAGTCTTCAACTTCCAATTGTGACCTCTTGTGTGTGTGTCCCTTCTCTGGAACATCCCGTCTTTGTCCACCTTGTCTATTCCGCGAAGTATTTTATATGTCGTTATCATGTCTCCCCTGACCCTCCTGTCCTCCAGTGTCGTCAGGCCGATTTCCCTCAACCTTTCTTCGTAGGACAATCCCCGTAGCTCTGGGACTAGTCTTGTTGCAAACCTTTGCACTTTCTGTTATTTCTTGACGTGCTTGACTAGGTGTGGATTCCAAACTGGTGCTGCATACTCCAGTATGGGCCTGACGTAGATGGTATACAGAGTCTTAAACGAATCCTTACTGAGGTATCGGAACGCTATCCGTAGGTTTGCCAGGCGCCCGTATGCTGCAGCAGTTATCTGATTGATGTGCGCCTCAGGAGATATGCTCGGTGTTATACTCACCCCCAGATCTTTTTCCTTGAGTGAGGTTTGCAGTCTTTGGCCATCTAAACTATATTGTGTCTGCGGTCTTCTTTGCCCTTCCCCAATCTTCATGACTTTGCATTTGGCAGGGTTAAATTCAAGGAGCCAGTTGTTGGACCAGGCTTGTAGCCTGTCCAGGTCTCTTTGTAGTCCTGCCTGATCCTCGTCCGATTTAATTCTTCTTATTAACTTCGCATCATCTGCAAGCAAGGACACTTCTGAGTGTGTGTGTGTGTGTGTGTGTGTGTGTGTGTATGTGTGTGTGTATTTATCTAGTCGCAGCAGAATTACCTGCGTGGTGTCCAAACTTTAAACTGCAGATGTTGTCCCACTTATCACTTACTCCTGGGTGCTACTACACTATTATGTCAATTTATATATAAATGAATTTCTTTTTAGTACTCTTTCTATGCCACTTTTTTATCACTTTACAACTGGTGACTCTTGATACGAGGAATTGGAGTCACTCTTGCCCGCCTCGGACCACAGCTTATCACCTCTCATTTCCCAGGCGCTGCATGACCCCTACATGTTTAGCGCTTCTCATGAATATAATAATAGTAAACGTCTTGCTGATAGTCCTAATAAATATTTTATTTTACATTTTTCACATTTTTTTCATTATATTTTGTACGTATATGTGAGTGTAGTATATTATGCTTATGTTACATATCTGTCTGTTTCACTCTAATACTGGTAGTATTGCATGTATTAGTGCACGGAGGATCGAGCCTCCTTCAGTCCTTACGCTGTATGATCCACACGGGTTTAGCGCTTAACATAAAAAATCCATCACAGACACCTCATTATTATTATATTTTGGGGAAGCGCTAAACCTATAGGGGACATACAGCACCTTGGGGACTTGGAGACATTCTGGTTCGACTCAAAGAAGGGAGAAAGACACTTCCTTACATCAAGAGCCCTTCACCGGCGTCAAGGAACCTTCCCTGAAGGGACAAACACCTCATCATGACTGGGCTTTATACCCCCTTGATTCATGTCATATCAGATAACTATTAACATTACTTCACTGCAAACAATAAATTCCCCTTAGGCCGCATCAAACCCATTTTAACCTTCTAAGTTCCAGCATTCTTTGCAAACGTACAAACCAATAAACAATTTTATTTCCGAAACGTCCATAATTATTAAAAAAAAATTAAGGTGAAGTTTATTACATATACTTTTTCGAAAAAAAAAACTGGTTATGTGAAACATCTCGGGCAGACTAACACTAATATTTCAATACACTTATATTTGTACAATTATATAGCTAGGGTGAAATTATCTGAACAATAAATTTAATATAATCTAGCTGTCTTTATATAAAGTAATTAAATATTTCGATAATATTAAATAACAAACCTTTCTTTGTCTCTACACGTCATCACATCATGTCATTACATCCTGTTATAACATCACTCTGAGAGGACAAAGTAAAGTGATACCCATAATATCGACTTAAGAAATTAAGTACAAATACGTAGAACATATTTACTGTATCCAGTAAAGAGGTCCTAAATGTAAGCAATAGTGCCCTTTTACCCGCTTCATTCTACGTAAACATGTGATTTTTACATCGGTTCAAGACCGTTGCTCAAGCCACTGGAGTACTAAAGTGTAAGTGTAATTTGGGGACCAAATATGTGACTGTAATAATGACGAATAAGACACATGGGTATCTATTTCAGAAACGTTTTGCCTACACGGGAGGCATCTTCAGTCGTATTTTAGTCACCTGAAGTCGACTGAAGAAGCCTACTGTGTAGACGACCCGTTTCGGATACCAAAGTACTGTATATCTGTCTACTTCATTTACTTCCCCAGGAGGCTATACTCACCGTTCTTGGTGGGCGTGGGAGGGCAGTCGGAGTGGAGGCGGTGTAGGGCGCGTGCGGCTATCAACTTCTCCTGTGGGGTCATGTAGGCGTGGGTAGGGCGCTCACACAGCTCCAGGTTGTCCTTCGTCAGGGACTCAGCCGAAGCCACTCTGTTGTAGGGAGGTGTCGTATCTGAGGTCCACCCACTGCTAGATATAGCCTACCCACTGCTAGATGTAGCCTACCCACTGCTAGATGTAGTCTACCCACTGCTGGATGTAGCCTACCCACTGCTAGATGTAGCAGTGGGTAGGCATTAATTTATTTGGGTCAAGGCTGTGTGTGCTTTCCGCAGGCAGTGTGTGTTACCTGTCACCAACTCCTACTATCTTTCTCTTTCTCTCTCTCTCTCCCCCTACACACACACACACACACACACACACACACACACACACACATACACAGTTCTGAGGATCAATTGATGGCCAGCGGTAAACACTGACATTTCCCAGAAAGAAGAGATCACAAGATTATCTGACTGAGGAGAAATAGACGAAGTCAGAATATTTCGGTGTTCAATAACCCAAAGACACCTTCAGCAATACCATCTGACAACAACCCACACTGAGCCAAAGAGCATCACACTGTAGTGACTCGAAATAAGGAAGGTGGGTAACTTTTTTTTTTATACTGTTTGACGGTAATCACAGATACCATCTTTGAGAGCGAAAGAAATGTTAAATTAATAGAGAAAGGGTCAGATGAAACAGGTATTAATTAATGTTCAATGGAGAACTTGGAAAGGCTTCCCTGGATGTTGCACAAGTCAGTCATGAATAATAAACTGGTCATGGAGGAATTAAGGTCAAGAGTGGAGGCACTATTCATGCCATAGGGGCGCACTCTCCCAGTGAGAGCCAAATCATCCCTCGACCCTGAGACACTTTTCACCCACGTATGCAGTGATCTGGCACACACCTCTGTTGTAACTATCATGCAACAACTATTGGAAAAAATGGAAAAGAAACAGAGAAATAAACTATTATGTGACGAGTAAAAATTATATTACCGTGGCAGAAATAAGGCAAAACTGAAATATAAACTGGATAATATTTTGGTCTTTCCTGGAACATCATCAAGTGGCAAGTGTGTCCACATATGTAGAGAGATGTATTATAAACACACTATCTGGAAAAATTAATTAAAAAACAAGGGAATATTTTGATCTGCATCAGAGACCTTCAGATACCGAAATATTCAGCTGGACTTTTTAATTCTTTTCCAGACAGTGGAGTCTATATTACAGTGAGTAGATAGATGTGTATTAGGGATACACCTTGAGCAATAATGTAGTTATATACATTAGGAGAAATGACGACTGTTAGAGGTGGCTCCGTCAATCCAGTGAACCCCATTATTAAACTGGCCCTTTAAGGAGCGTGCCTTAGTGTTAGTGAAATACTCTTGATCCAAAGAATTAGAGTTGCCTCGACTGGTGTGGGTCGCATCCCGGGACAAAATTGACCTAATTTTCCCGAAATGTTCTGCATAACAAGGGGCTTTCTATATAGTAGTATTTCATTGATGTCAGCTAGGCCTGTATACCTTGTACATGTACTTGTAGATATTATTATTATATTATTAAACCTAATTACCTCCTATTCTCTAGGTACCGTATGATTCTATTCAGTTTAGCACTTCATCGTAAATATATATATAATAGTGGGTTGATATCATGGGCCTGTCACCAGGAATATACTCCACTGGGATTTGATTTTAAACATTTTCTCACTGAGGTACGCCTGAACTCATATATAATGTTCTATGGCACTCCAGTGACATTGTCCATTAAACCATACCCCCGGCCGGGATTGAACCCGCGGTCATAGAGTCTCAAAACTCCAGCCCGTCGCGTTAGCCACTAGACCAGCTAGCCACAATAACGCGACGCGACGGGCTGGAGTTTTGAGACTATGACCGCGGGTTCAATCCCGGCCGGGGGTATGGTTTATTTGCAATCGTGTCATTACGATTTCTTGAGTCATTGTCCATTAATTACGTTTTGGTCACGAAGGTACATAGACACCAACGTCAATTGTGTGGATGTATCAGCTGAATTTTTAATATTCAAAATTAGTACTCAGCCTTAAAATTTGGCTCACTCTATAAGTGTTTATGCAGTCATATTTTGGCTAATTTTTAGTATATGATATAACCAGGTAAACAAATGTTGCCTAAATTTATTTATTTTTTTGGTCATCTAGTGGCACACTCAGGTCTAGTGATATTTAGACTCTATGAATACTGAGCAGAATATTAAGAATATTAAGAATGTTAAGTTTTTTTTTCAGTTTTAACGCTGAGTACAAACAATTGCAACTTGCACAGGTAAGTTGTAGAAAGTTTCTGGAGAATTACTGGATCCTTTTAGTTATTTATGGGTTTTTATACTTAATTTCCTCGGTCACATTCGTATATACTTTAATTTTAGAACTGTACGATCGCTGCGTGTCCACTAATTCTTCTTGATCCGTGACATTAAATTGTAAGTGGTATTTGTTTCAACTGATGAATTTTCCAGACAATAATTGCTGTCAGTGGATATATGTGAAAAAAAAACAAAAAAAAACATGAGCACTATTTTTCAATATTTCAACGTGCTCGCTGAGCAGCGATACGATCACTATTTTGTGTCCCACCAGAATTTTAAAATTACCATATTTCACAATCACTTTCCAGTTTCTCTCAAAACAATCATTCTTCCACTTGGTTCAAAATTCCAGTTTAGAATCTGTCTCTCTTCCTCCTCTTTTCTTCTCACATTTCCGGATGTTTGAACATTCAAAATTATTCACTTTTCACTTGACAGTATTTATTCTAAACAACAATTCTCTTGAATCTGAATCTTTATACCTCCCTTTTTTTGACTGGTCCAGTGTCTAACGCGACGGTCTGGAGTTTTGAGACTGACCGCGGGTTCAAACCCCACCCGTGGTATGGTTTACCTCCCTCTTTTCATTCTACCTTTTTTTCAGCATTAACAATATTATCTCTCTACCTTTCTACATGTGAATTTAACTCTCCCATGCAAACTCTCCCTTGCACCTTTTAAACTCCTCTAATTTCAAAGTGGTCATTCATAAAAGTAACAATTAAAATTTAACCTCTTTTCTACATCCATGTACGCTAAAACAACACAGTTTCGGTAATCACTTTCATTTTTAATGGTTAGTTCCTGCATTTAGGGGAATGATAATCGGCCCTTTATTCCTGCCAGGTTAGTCACCCTCTGTGACCCACATAGCTACAAAGGATTTTAATCCGCTTCCCCGAGACAGTTATAAAGATTAAGTAGAAATAAAGACAAAAATGGATAGTAAGTGGATTGTAAGTAAAGATTATAAGTATGTATACAGCAGCTATTATTAGTAGTTATACAGCAGTTATAATCTCTGCCAACTTTATTCTCATGATTAATATTCTCTCAGTAGTTTATATACCCTACGTTCCTAAGGTAGTGTGGGACACAGGGGGTTTTATTTGTAAGGAAAAAAATAATCATGACAGTCCCGAACAAGCTTTATTTCAGGAAATATTTCGCTCAGGATTGAGTTTTATCAGGACTTGATTTAATGCTCAGTCGTGTACTAAACATGGATTAAAATAAAAGAATGACCTACATTGCTTGTCTTTATACCCACTTGTCTGCGTGTTGTCCCAGCCACCCAAAATTCTCCAGATTCGGATTGGTAACATTGGAAAATCCAAGAAAGTCAAGCAGTTTGGCTTTTTTACATTGGGAGTCCATAGTTATATGTATTAAGATTCGAATCTCTGAGCTTTCTGCTGGCTTACTGCTCAACCTTGTAAAAAAAAAACTGACATAATATCTTATGATTTATTTTTCTAAAGTAGTGCTCACCGTGATATTTTCCTGTGTGTGACTACGGGAGAGGAGGAAGAGGCTAGGAGGGGATGGTGGGGACGAGCATAGAAGCAGCAGCAACATATCCTCTTCAGGAACGCCATGACTCCCCAGCCTTGATCATCCTTGTCTAACCTCGAGGAAGACGTTGATATTCCTCCTGCTTTCCGCCGCCGTCGCTCCTTCTTGAGGTCATCCGAGCCGAAGACGTCGTAGCCCTTATTCTTCATCTTAACGATGATTTCAGATATCTTTCCCTTCATCTGCAGGAGAGGAATGGCAGCAAGTTATGACGGAGGGACTGGGTGGATGTAGTTTGGCTGATGAACAATATACACTATCAGCTGTACTCTCATGTTTGTTTTTCGTGTTATTTACAACTTTTAAGAAACGTCATTGTTTATTATGCGTATGTTTTAGCCACACTATGATTTACTGATGCTGTTACACATAATTATCTCTTCACACGAGCAACGTAGTCAGAAGTACTATAATCCGAGGCTTCCATATAGCCCATGATAAGCGTCTGTAATGTGTCATTCTCAATGTTTTGATATGTCACTGTAGTTTGCATTTTCTCTTCATTATATGACAGGAAATTTCAGTAAAATTATATACATACACGATGTCTCCAAAGTTTGACATGGGCAAAAGACCTGAAAAATACTGAATACAGACTTGCAGTTAATTAATTTATTCTAATTATATTCGCTACCACTTGTAATTAATTCTACATTATAACCTTTCTTAAGATCTTTTGTTCTATTTAGCTATCGTGGGTGTGGGAGGACGGTGATGCACTACACCTCTCTAGCGTCGTGTCGCACAACTGACACCTTTGGAAGCACTGTTATGGGACGTACACCAGACCTGTCTCCTACACATACACTGATCATTTACATATAGGTTATAAATTTTCTTACTAATACGGTCGTATAATATCTGGAGATCTCGATTAACACGAAGACATATACTGTAATATGTATTCTTATCACTTAACTGGAAACTGTATATAGTATTATGCTGATAAAGATGAGAGGAAGTCGGTGTCAGATCTACAGCTTGGGACACAGGGACACATGTGCGGGCAGTCAGCAAGATAACAGGTGTACACTCAGCTTTCTAAAGGAACATTCTCAGTTTTGTATTGAATATTCATAAGTTTTATGACACTGAGATCAATATATTTCGACCATAACACCTTGAGCACATCGCGTCTCGTCCGATGAGCGAAGGTGAGAAAAATTAGGTTTGGTTAGTACTTAGGTGGGTGATAGCCTAGTTGCACCTAATGCTGTGGCACACTTTTTTTTTTTAATTAGGCAGTAGTGGGGCTCAAGTGGTAGCGTCTTCGGATCATAATTGAATAATCCGGGTTCGATTCTCGAACGAGTAGAAACACTTACCATGGTTCCTTACACCTGTTTTCCCCTGTTCACCTAGAAGTAAGTAGGTACAAGAGTGTTCGCTACATTACACCTGTTGCCTCTCTTCATCTAGTATTTACCTGTGTGTTAGCTACCTCACACCTTTTGTCCCTAGTCACTTAGCAGTAATTAGGTACCTGGGTTAGCTACCATATATACATTGGCCCTGATCACCCAGCAATAAGTAGGTACCTAGGTATTTGCTACTTCACACCTATTGTCCCTGTTCACCTAGCAGTCTGTAAGCATCTGGGTTTTAACTGACTTCTACGAGCTTAAGCTGAAGGAATCTAACAAGAGACAAGAATCACAGGAAGAACTAAAAGCCATAAAGGAAATTGAAAAAAAAATACTTCTTCTCTTATGCGAAATCTAAGGAAAAAACAACATCCAGTATTGGGCCCCTGCTTAGGCGGGATGGGACATACACAGATGACAGCCAAGAAACGAGTGAGATACTAAAGTCCCAATACGACTCAGTGTTCAGCGAGCCGCTGCCCAGACTAAGGGTCGACAATCCAAATGAATTCTTTATGAACGAAACCCAAAATCTGGTCATCTCAAAAATCTCGGATATTATCCTAACTCCACAAGACTTTGAAGAGGCAATAAATGACATACCCATGCACTCTGCCCCAGGCCCAGACTCATGGAACTCCGTGTTCATCAAGAATTGCAAGAAGCCTCTATCGCGTGCCTTCAGCATTTTATGGAGAGGGAGCATGGACACAGGGGTCATCCCACACACACTAAAAACAACAGATATAGCCCCACTCCACAAAGGTGGCAGTAAAGGAACTGCAAAGAACTACAGACCGATAGCACTAACATCCCATACCATAAAAATCTTTGAGAGGGTTCTAAGAAGCAAGATAGCCAACCACCTAGATACCCATCAGTTACACAACCCAGGGCAACACGGGCTTAGAGCAGGTCGCTCCTGCCTGTCCCAGCTACTAGACCACTATGACAAGGTCCTGGATGCTGTAGAGGATAAACAAAATACATACTTTGCAAAAGCTTTCGACAAGTGTGACATGGTGTAATAGTACACAAAGTGCGTGACAAAGGAATAACAGGAAAAGTTGATAGATGGATCTATAACTTCCTGACAAATAGAACACAAAGAGTAATAGTAAACAGAGTAAAGTCCCAGGCAGCCATGGTAAAAAACTCTGTTCCACATGGCACAGTACTCGCTCCCATTCTTTTCCTCATCCTCATTTCTGACATACACAGAGATGTAAGCCATAGTTCCGTGTCTTCCTTTGCGGATGACACCCGGATCACCATGGCAGTGACCTCCATCGAAGACACCGCGAGACTCCAAGCGCACATCAACCAAATCTTCGAATGGGCCACTCAGGACAATATGAAGTTCAACGAGGAGAAATTTCAACTACTCAGATATGGGAAACTTGAGGAAATTAAAAATGTATCAGGGTATACGACAAATTCTAACCATACGGCGGAAAAGTAATGCGAAGGACCTGGGACTGATAATGTCAGAAGATATCGCCTTCAAAGACCACAACAATGTGTCTACCTCCTCTGCTAGGAAAATGATAATAATACTAATAATAATAATAATAAAAAAAAAAAATAATAATAATAATAATAATAATAATAATAATAATATATTTACAACAAGTACATGTACAAGGTGTACAGGCCTACCTGACATACCACTATATAGAAAGCCCCTTGTTATGCTGAGCATTTCGGGCAAATTAGGTTAGTGTCCCAGGATGCGACCCACACCAGTCGATTAACACCAAGGTACCCATATTACTGATGGGTGAACATAGAAACAGGCCATACCACGGGCGGGGATAGAACCAGCAATCAGTCTCAAAACTCCAGACCGTCGCGTTATCCCGTCCGTGATATGGTTTGTTTACAATCGTGTCATTACGATTTCGTGAGTCATAGACAATAGGTGTAGAGATACACGCCCAATGTTCCTACCTTGGCTGGGAATCGAACTCAGACCCTCGCCGTGTGAAACGAAAGCTTTAGCCACCAGGCCACCATCAAAACTAGGACGCCGAGCCCATAAAGATTCACTTCAAATCGCTTGTGCTCACTAGGCTGGAATACTGCTGTACAATAACGGCCCCTTCAAGGCTGGCGACACTGCAGACCTGGAGAGTGTACAAAGAACTTTCACGGCACACAGAAGTACGATAAGGCACCTAAATTACTGGGAAAGGTTGAAGGTCCTTGATCTGTATTCCCTCGAACGCAGGCGAGAGAGATACATGGTAATATACACTCAGAAGGTTCTGGAAGAATTGGTACCAAACCTGCACACGAAAATCACTCCGTATGAAAGCAAAAGACTCGGCAGGAGATGCAACATTCCCCCGATGAAAAGCAGGGGCGCCACGAGTACACTGAGACAACACAATAAGTGTCCACGGCCCAAGGCTGTTCAATTGCCTCCCAGCATACATAAGGGGGATAATCAATAGACCCCTGGCTGTCTTCAAGAAGGCACTGGACAGGCACCTAAAGTCAGAACCTGACCAACCGGGCTGTAGTTCGTACGTCAGCTTGCGTGCGGCCAACAGTAACAGCCTGGTTGATCAGACCCAGATTCACCATGAGGCCTGGTCTCAGACCGGTCCTCGGGGGCGTTGACCCCCGAAACCCTCTCCAGGTAAACTCCAGGTATGGGTCGCATCCTGGGAAAGAGATTCAAAGAATCCCAATGACTTTCTTAGGTTATTCTGGGTTATTAACCCTCCTGGTATTCCTGAGTTACTAACCCTCTGAGTAATCCTTAAAAACTAATCCTCCGGGTAATCCTGAGTTATTAAATCGTCATGTAATCATGGGTACCATCACCTAGGTTAATTGTGCTGTAAGTGTCGTGAACACTTCAGTAATATGAACTATTTGTGATTCGTAAGTATACCTATACTAGATAATTAAGTTTATACATTACCGATGTTGTTACTGATATTATTCTTATTGGCTGTGTTGTCTAGACGGGAGGGGTGAGACCTCTGAGAATACATATGATTGTCAAGCATAGGCGGCGCCAGAATTTCTATACTGGGAAGGAAGGGTGGCTTCTGACTGGACAGAGGCGGAAGACTAGGAGACTTGTTTTATTTGTGGGGTTTTGGGAAGGCCCATGACCCTATACCCTTTCCTTCCTTTGCGCCTCCTGTTGTCTGGCTTTTTCCATAGCCTAGGGGGAGCGCTAAACCAGTAGGATTATACAGAGCATGTGTTTGGGGGGATGGAAGGTATTCAGGCTCAATTTAGGGAACCAGAGCACAGATCCAATTCCCTAGATCAAGAAACGAGAAACATTGAATATTCATGGCAAGATACCTTTCAGGATGCAGTTTGCGTGAAGCAGCTGCCATCGATAAATATCTGTAGGGCTCTCAGCCACACCTTTCACAGGAGTTTGTTGTAGATTTTCCATGTGGATATCGCCAGATGATATTACTCATGAATTCTGTACACATGCTTACTTTCCCGTTAGACAGGATAGCCAATCAATCAAATCAAATCAAATCAATCAAATCAAAGTTTATTCTCTATAAGGGTTACAATGCGGGGTTTACAGAGTTTGGTTATTGTGTGGTTTACATGTAATAAAATACTAATTACAGAGGGGGCCACTAGAACACCTAGCAAGGCTAGGCATTTCGGGCAAACATAGATTAATTCTTAACCCTAAATTATAACAAATTGTGGAGTAAGTTGACTAAATGCTAAATGACTAAATACTAAGTGACTAAATACTAGTTTGTGAGTTTAGCAATGTGAATGCTTTTCTTTTGGCACAATACATAGTTTCTATATTGGAGTATCACAGGTAAACTTGTGACTAGTTAGGAATCGTTATTTTAAGATTAAGATACGTATTTCTGTGCTTATAGTCAAATGGGTGAGTGAGTGTAAGTGTGAACCACCAGGTGGTTTTTATGTACTATGTATATATTGGTGGCCTGGTGGCTAAAGCTCCCGCTTCACACACGGAGGGCCCGGGTTCGATTCCCGGCGGGTGGAAACATTTCGACACGTTTCCTTACACCTGTTGTCCTGTTCACCTAGCAGCAAATAGGTACCTGGGTGTTAGTCGACTGGTGTGGGTCGCATCCTGGGGGACAAGATTAAGGACCCCAATGGAAATAAGTTAGACAGTCCTCGATGACGCACTGACTTTCTTGGGTTATCCTGGGTGGCTAACCCTCCGGGGTTAAAAATCCGAACGAAATCTTATCTTATCTTAATCTTAAGCAGGAGATTTTCAAACTTCTCGTACAGCATACTAAGGAGTTCGTTAACCGAATCTTGTACTCTGGAGATAGTACTCTGGAGATGTGGTATCAAAGAAGAAAACAGAAGTATTGATCTTCGACGAGAACGACATCTTAAAGAAAAAAGGATCATAATATCAGTTCTCCACTTGTATGTGCTGTCCAGCTCAACCCGCACCGTTATACTTTCATAGATCTGTACAAGCTGGTGTGTATCATTGTGACTGGTGGTTTACCTGGAGTTTACCTGGAGAGAGTTCCGGGGGTCAACGCCCCCGCGGCCCGGTCTGTGACCAGGCCTCCTGGTGGATCAGAGTCTGATCAACCAGGCTGTTGCTGCTGGCTGCACGCAAACCAACGTACGAGCCACAGCCCGGCTGGTCAGGAACTGACTTTAGGTGCTTGTCCAGTGCCAGCTTGAAGACTGCCAGGGGTCTGTTGGTAATCCCCCTTATGTATGCTGGGAGGCAGTTGAACAGTCTCGGGCCCCTGACACTTATTGTATGGTCTCTTAACGTGCTAGTGACACCCCTGCTTTTCATTGGGGGGATGTTGCATCGTCTGCCAAGTCTTTTGCTTTCGTAGTGAGTGATTTTCGTGTGCAAGTTCGGTACTAGTCCCTCTAGGATTTTCCAGGTGTATATAATCATGTATCTCTCCCGCCTGCGTTCCAGGGAATACAGGTTTAGGAACCTCAAGTGCTCCCAGTAATTGAGGTGTTTTATCTCCGTTATGCGCGCCGTGAAGGTTCTCTGTACATTTTCTAGGTCAGCAATTTCACCTGCCTTGAAAGGTGCTGTTAGTGTGCAGCAATATTCCAGCCTAGATAGAACAAGTGACCTGAAGAGTGTCATCATGGGCTTGGCCTCCCTAGTTTTGAAGGTTCTCATTATCCATCCTGTCATTTTTCTAGCAGATGCGATTGATACAATGTTATGGTCCTTGAAGGTGAGATCCTCCGACATGATCACTCCCAGGTCTTTGACGTTGGTGTTTCGCTTTATTTTGTGGCCAGAATTTGTTTTGTACTCTGATGAAGATTTAATTTCCTCGTGTTTACCATATCTGAGTAATTGAAATTTCTCATCGTTGAACTTCATATTGTTTTCTGCAGCCCACTGAAAGATTTGGTTGATGTCCGCCTGGAGCCTTGCAGTGTCTGCAATGGAAGACACTGTCATGCAGATTCGGGTGTCATCTGCAAAGGAAGACACGGTGCTGTGGCTGACATCCTTGTCTATGTCGGATATGAGGATGAGGAACAAGATGGGAGCGAGTACTGTGCCTTGTGGAACAGAGCATACAAACGTAGTTTAGATGCCTGCAATGACAAACTTATTTGAACAGTAATAGGCCCAGCAGAAATGATATTATACTTGTATTTGAAGCTGCGGTTAAAACAGAGGTCGTAAATAACTGGGGGAGGACCGAGGGCCCAAATTCGCATGTTCAGACTGCCAACGTGGGCTAAAAGGTGGTCGGGAATATGTATGGGAAGTAAGGATAGGAAAATGATCGCTGTCATGTAAATCTGAGACCACAGACCAGGTAAAATCGAGTGTAGTTGAAAAACGGCAAATAGAGATCTGAGCAAGAGAGAGTTTGAGTTCGAAGGTGAAAGGGAGTGAGAGTACCTGTATTTAAAATATGGAAGGGAAGAGAAGTAAAAAAAGCCTCTAATTGATCGCTTCTAGTACCAGTGAGACTCTCCTGCCCGCAGAGGAAATGATGAGTATATTAAAATCACTTAATAAGAGGAGAGGTGGAGGTAAGGAAGAAACTAGAATTCAACATCAGGAATAGATAATAGTCGAGGAGAAAGATGCAAAGAGCAGACTGTATACCACTCGTCCAAGTAGATGCGGGCTGTATTGTAGTAGGTTCGCCGGTCTTGTCCCAGCCCGGGTCTTTTCCAGATGGTGATTCGGCGAGATGCAGGCTGCAGTGTAATGCAGCGAAGTATGGACAAGGACCCGAGAATGTGGCACACAAGAAGTACACTTTCATTAAAAGTCCCGTCGGGAAAAGGATCCGATGAATGTAATAAGATCAATGTAATAAAATGTAATAAATGTAATAAAATCAACATTGTAATCCTTATAGAGAATAAACTTTGAAGATAGGACGGAAAACAGCAGAGCGCAATTTTAGTTCTTGCAAACAGACATAAATGGGAAAACTGGAAGAATAACACGTGAAGCTCTCCCCGATTACCCGAGGCCTTGAATATTCCATTGTAAATAAGCTATGATCAGCTAATGGAGTGTAACAGTAATATTCCGCAGCTGTCTGTGGACCAGGAGGGTCAGTAAAGTCAATATGCAGAGGCATTGGAAAACTAGTACAGTAGCGAGTGAAGTACTGGAATGGCGTGAAGAAAGTCGGTGTGAAGAAGGGTACGAAAGGTGAGAATTTGAAGTACATAAGAACATAAGAAAGGAGGACACTGCAGGAGGCCTGTTGGCCCATACTAGGCAGGTCCTTTACAATTCATCCCACTAACAAAACATTTGCCCAACCCAATTTTCAATGCCACCCAAGAAATAAGCTCTGATGTGAAAGTCCCACTCAAATCCAACCCCTCCAACTCATGTACTTATCCAACCTAAATTTGAAACTACCCAAAGTCCCAGCCTCAATAACCCAAATAGGTAGACTGTTCCACTCATCAACTACCCTATTTCCAAACCAATACTTTCCTATGTCCTTTCTAAATCTAAACTTATCTAATTTAAATCCATTACTGCGGGTTCTCTCTTGGAGAGACATCCTCAAGACCTTATTAATATCCCCTTTATTAATACCTATCTTCCACTTATACACTTCGATCAGGTCTCCCCTCATTCTTCGTCTAACAAGTGAATGTAACTTAAGAGTCTTCAATCTTTCTTCATAAGGAAGATTTCTAATGCTATGCATTAATTTAGTCATCCTACGCTGAATGTTTTCTAACGAATTTATGTCCATTCTGTAATATGGAGACCAGAACTGAGCTGCATAATCTAGGTGAGGCCTTACTAATGATGTATAAAGCTGCAGTATGACCTTTGGACTTCTGATGCTTACACTTCTTGATATAAATCCCAGTAATCTATTTGCCTTATTACGTACGCTTAGGCATTGCTGTCTTGGTTTAAGGTTGCTGCTCACCATAACCCCCAAGTCCTTTTCGCAATCTGTATGGCTAAGTTCTACATCATTTAACTTATAAGTACTAGGGTTATGGACACTCCCAAGCTTCAGAACCTTGCATTTATCTACATTGAATTGCATCTGCCACTTTTCTGACCAAGAATAGAGTTTGTTTAAATCCTCCTGAAGTTCCATAATTTGAAGTTATCTCTTCGATAAACGCGGAGATGGCTTCAATAGATGAGATGAAGGAGAGAGAAGGCGGAGAGAGCATGACAGCGGAGGAAGATGTAGTTTGGCCAAAAACTGGAGAGACAATGAAAAACACCAAAGAAGGGGTAGAGGTATCTTGGGAGGAAGAAATTTCCGGAGGGTGGATGAATTTCCACAACAGTATCAGATGCATCTCGAGGTAAAAGCCTAGACTCAGAGATAAGGAAAGAACAACATTTGGGAATGTCATGTGGTTTGGACATAATTGAAGGTGTAGACTTGGGAGAAGAGGGAGGGCGGCTGCAGGAATGGTAGCTATGGTCAGCTACGCCACAGACAGGGCATTCTGCCACTGAGCTGCAATATTTCACCTAGTGGCCGAAGCGCCAGCATTTTCTACATTGTTGTCGGGGTAGGGATCACCTTCCGTGCTTGTAGGCATTGTCCCGCTATGTAAATTGACGATAGCAATTCACGGCTGTTAAAAGTTAGCCTTGCTATATTGCAAGGATATTGTTATTACAATCACAAGGGAGCGCTAAACCCGTAGGATTATACAGCGCATGTGGGAGGAGATGGAAGGTATTCAGGCTCAATTCAGGGAACCGGAGCACTGATCCAATTCCCTAGATCATGAGCCCCTCACCAGCGTCAAGGAACCTCCCTTGAGGGATATTACTAGTATTTAGTCACTTAGCCATAATACCAACTTACCTAATACTTTGTAATATTTTAAATTTAAGATTTAAACTAAGTTTGCCCGAAATGCCTAGCCATGCTAGGTGTTCTAGTGGTACACTCTGTAATTATTATTTTACTACATGTAAACCACACAATACCCAAATTCTGTAAACTCAGCATTGTAATCCTTATAGAGAATAAACTTTGAATTGAATTGAATTGAATTGAATTACAAGGATAGCGTCTTGGCCCGCAGGCAGGGATTATGTGCGTTAAATGTCAACTTTAATGATCAGGAGATTCTGGTGCTCAGGTTGCTCCAGCACATATTCATTACACGCGAGAAAGTCGCGTTATATGATCGCATGTGGATGGATAATAGATCCACCGCAAGAATTGAGGAAGATGTGCTTGTGAATCATAACTGGTGTGTTGTCAGCATTGTCAAGAAGTAAAAGATTATGTGCCTGCTCTGCATTTTGTACTGTGACAACGCTGTGCCACTCCTAAGAACATGGAAGGAAATGTTCTGCCCAACATGGCGACGGAGCGCCTTGCTGATGCTTTGGTCGGAAAGATAAGTCAGTAATCGAGGTTGTTTGGAGTGTAAAGACTTTTATCCAAGAAGGACTTTGAAACAGAGCCTAAGGGTAGGAATTGTTTAGTTGAATGTTTCTTAGAAGCATGAGAGGAAACTGAGGTAGGGTCATCAGTTACGATTATTATTATAATAAAAAAGAAGCGCTAAACCACCAAGGCTATACAGCGCTGCATCAGTGACAAGTATAGGTTACACAAATAACCCGCACATAAAAGACAGAAGCTTACGAAGTGTGACTTTGTCAATGGTCCAAGTCGGACCGAAACGTCGTAAGCTTCTGTCTTTTATGTGGGGTAATTGGTATCTCCAGTCAAAGTATTGTGCTTTTGTATTTAACAAGTATAGTTGTTTGATGGAGGTTAACAGTCGGGCCATCTGAGTCTCGTGTTCAATCAAAAATCGATGCACAGAGGGGAGAAGTGGGATCATGATCAAAGCCAGCAAGGCGATATTATATAGGGTCAGTCGGACACGGTACAGAGGAGGTAAGGAACATGACCAGAGAAAGGTACCAAGTAGAGAGAGACCGAAGGTTGCAGATCTGTAGGGTCTTGCATGAGAAGGTCCAGGAGAGAAGTCTGTATGGGTCTCATGACAAGTTCCCCTTTTTTTATTAAAAAAGAAGGGGGAAAACATGGAGAGACAGCTCCCAGAAGGAATGAAAAGAATCGTATATCCCCCTCCTCACCTGGCATGTTAGTGGCTTTCTTTGTACTTAACAACACTTCATAAAATGTAAATCACATATTGTAACCTTTGCAAAGAAAAAAAATTGTGTTTGTATTTGTTGTAAGAGGGCCCTCAGTGTTGTCAGCAGTGCAGATACAGCGTAGAGCCCATGCCATACGGCAATCCAGGACAGAAACCTCACATCCACCGAGCCACCTCAGGGGACAAAAAGAGAGGGCGGTCGGAAACCTACCACAGGGCGTACCTCCTTCGGCCATTACCTCCTGGTACTGACAGACAGCCTTTAGATTATTATTATAATCAAAAAAGAAGCGCTAAGCCACAAGGACTATACAGAGACAGCCTTTAGAGATACACCTGTCACCTGAAGGACACCATAAGCCACCCCCCGAACTCCAAAGGGATATCGGGACATCCCCAGGTGATCTAGATTCCATAGAAAACTAGACCACAACCAAGGACCTCAAAGGAATGGGGTGGACAACGTCACCCTTTCCCCTCCCTAGAGCTAAAATTTCAGAGGGGAAGACCCCAATGGCTAAAGCAGAAAAGGATGGAGAGGGGAGGGATGACCGAAGGAGGAGGAATGGGAAGTATGGGGCAGGGAAGGGAGGAATGGGGGAGTAATCAGGTTCAGTCCAAAGAAGAAGAATGAAAGGTTCAATTCCTCATACCAAAAACCTCTTCACCACTACAAGGAGCCCCCCTTCCTTGAAGAGGTTATTATAATTATTATTATTATTATATCACGGGGAGCGCTAAACCCATAAGATTATACAACGTATGTGAGAGGAGGGATGGAAGGTATTCAGGCTCAACTCAGGGAACCGGAGCACAGATCATCCCTGAAGAGGTATCTTCAGGGTTGATTGGTTAACGGGGTTGAAAGCCTATCGACAACATGAGGGTCATTAAGGCTGCACTTAACCTTTTCACCATCAAACAAGAATTCCTCAATCCCTAAAATATGAATTACAGTAAACCCTCAGCATATATATATATACACAGAGAAACACCTCTCAGAGTATATGCTGTCACTGTCTTCCAAGAACCTCCCTTGCAGGGCCATCTTACATAGATGAAGATTGGTATTGCTGCCTTTCTTCAGTTGCCAGTACAGTAAAACATTAAGCTATCATAACAGAGCTAAATCCATATGATTTGTGAAAGTACATCCATAAAACTTCCATCATGAAGTTCTTCAAACTACCGTAGTGTATTACAATCAATGGGAAATACTGAACCCATGGCAGCTATATGGCACCTGGAGAATGGGTTGGTAGTTCCAGGATTCTTCAACACCATATTTCTACCAAATTTTATTCATAACCTAACATCTATTTTAAATTATTGGACACAGGTTAATATTCCACCTTGCAGCAGCACGGGATTAACATTAATTTGTATCACTCGCGACTGGCCATTATTATATTCACAGGGATGTGCTAAACCCAATGGGGTCATACAACACCTGGGAAATGGGATATAATCAGCTTTGATCCCAGGAAGAGGGTATCTCCAATTCCTCATATCTAGAGGTTTCACCAGCATCAAAACAACCCTGTAAAGGGCCAAGAAAAAAATCTGTTGTTACTGTGTTAAATACATGGAAGAGGTAAACACATGGGTTATGAAGTACCTGGGGAATGGGGTGCAATCACATTTGATCTGAAGAAGGGGTGGGGCAGCTCCAATTTTTTGGATCAAGGTCCAATGAGTAATAAATCAAAACTGTATCCTGTATGCATATGAGCCATTACCAAAGAAACGAGCTTGCACGAGGTATAAAGTGATGCAGAGCATGAATTCCCTAACGTTACCGTTTGTAAACAGATAAGACAAGACTCATTATTATGATTTTTTTTATTTTATTAGCACATTGGCCGTTTCCCACCAAGGCAGGGTGGCCCGCAAAAGAAAAACTCTCATCATTCACTCCATCACTGTTTTGCCAGAGGCATGCTTACACTACAGTTATAAAACTGCAGTATTAACGCCCCTCTTTCAGAGTGCCGGCACCATACTTCCCATCTCCAGGAATCAAGTCCGGCCTGCTGGTTTCCCTGAATCCCTTCATTAATGTTACCTTGCTTACACTCCAACAGCACATCAAGTCCTAAAAACCATTTGTCTCCATTTGCTATCTAATATGCTGATGCACGCTTGCTGGAAGTCCAAGCCCCTCGCACACAAAACCTCCTTTACTCCCTCCCTCCAACCTTTCCTAGGCTGACCCCGACCCAGCCTTCCCTCCACTACAGATTTATACACTCTCAGAGTCCTTCTATTTTCTTTCACCCTCTCTACATGTCCAAACCATCTCAATAACCCCCCCTCTGCCCTCTGGATAATAGCTTTGGTAATCCTGCACCTCCTCCTAATCTCCAAACTATGGATTCTCTGCATTATATTCACCACACACATTGCCCTCAGACATGACATCTCCACTGCCTCCAGCCTTCTCCTTGTCGCAACATTCACCACCCATGCCTGACATCCATACAAGAGTGTTGGTATAACTATACTCTCATACATTCCCCTCTTTGCTTTCATGGATAAAGTTCTTTGTCTCCACAGACTCCTCAGTTCACTACTCACCTTTTTCCCCTCGTCAATTCTATGATTCACTTCATCTTTCATAGACCCATCTGCTGACACGTCCTCTCCCGAATATCTGAATACATTCACCTCCTCCATACTCTCTCCCTCCAATCTAATTTTTGTATTATCCTCACCACCTTACTCTTTCCTATGTTCACTTTTAATTTTATTTTTTTACACACCAACCAACCTCTGCAACTTCTCTTCAGAATCTCTCAAAAGCAACTGTGACAACTCCAACTTTGTGTTAGATTCTTTATCATTTAACCCCCACACCTCTTGCCAACACCCAAGCATTCACTTCTCTTACAACTCTATCTATAAATATAATGAACCATTGTGATATCACACATCCCTGTCTAAGGCCTACTTTTGCTGGGAAATAATCTCCCTCTTGCCTACATACTCTAACCTGAGCCTCACTATCCTCCTAAAGACTTCACTGCTTTCAGTAACCTACCTCCTATTCCAAACATTTGCAACATCCGCCACATTACCCCCTTATCCATCCTATCATACACCTTTTCCAAATCCATAAATGCCACAAAAACCTCTATCTAAATGCTGTTCACCTATATGTTTCACTACAAATGCTTGGTCTACACACCCCATACCCTTCCTAAACCCTCCTTGTTCATCTGCTATCCTGCTCTCCATCTTACTCTTAATTCTTTCTATAATAACTCTACCATACACTTTACCAGGTATAGTCAATAGACATATTCCCCTATAATTTTTACATTTTCTTCTGTCCCCTTTGCCTTTGTACAGAGGAACTATGCATGCTCTCTGCCAATCCCTAGGTACCTTACCCTCTTCCATATACGTATTTATTAAATAGAAACACAAACCGCTCCAAAACTATATTCCCACCTGCTTTTAACATCAATCCCAGCTGCTTTACTCGCTGTCATTCTACCCACTTCCCCACACTCTCAACTGGTTCTTCCTCACTCCTGTAAGATGTTATTCCTCCTTGCCCTATACACGAAATCACAGCTTTCCTATCTTCAACAACATTTAACAAATCCTCAAAACATTCCTTCCATCATCCCGATACCTCTAACTCTCCCTTTAATAACTCTCCTTAATATAGGAACAAGAGCTTAGATCAGATTTTTTTTTTTTAACATGTTGGCTGTGTCCCACCAAGGCAGGGTGACCCAAAAAAGAAATAAGCAATTTCACTATCATTCAACACTTTCACCATCATTCACACACTCACTGTCTTTACAGAGGAGCCCAGATATGACAGTTTAGATGTCACTCCAAACAACCAATATTGCAAACCCCTCCTTTAGAGTGCAGGCATTGTACTTCCCACTTCCAGGATTCAGAAAAAAAAAAACTTCCAAGAATGTTCAAATTTCATTTATTGTTATTGTATTTGTATAACAGTTACATACAATAAATAAAACTGCATCCATGCTAAACAATACATTAGTATCACTTTTTTTTGTAAAATAGGACAAAATATATTTCTTTGTAAAAAAGTCAAAAATTTTATTATCTAAATCACATTCTCATTATGACAATGATGAAAATTAAAAAATATACAGTGGAACCCCAAATATTGGCCTTAATTTGTTCCAGAAGGCTGTTCGAGTGCTGTTACCGAACAAATTTGTTCCCATAAGGAATAATGTAAATTAGATTATAACAAAAAAAAGCCACAATTACCGTGACTGGAACGATACACAAATAACCCACACATAGAAGAGAGGAGCTTACGATGAAGTTTCGGTCCAACTTGGACCATTTACAAAGTCTCACTGCTCTCCCTTTCATTAGTGTGACTTTGTAAATGGTCCAAGTCGGACCGAAACGTCGTCGTAAGCTCCTCTCTTCTATGTGCGGGTTATTTGTGTAAATTAGATTAGTCCGTTTCAGACCCCCAAAATTACACTTACAAAAGCACTTACAAAAATATACACTTACTTAATTGTTCGAGTTGAGAGCTGTTTGAAATTCGGGGTACCACTATACATCTAATGAAAAAATTACATTGTAAAGATATATTGTATTTCAGATAACTTACATTTCAAAGATAAAATTTTTGTGGCATTCAGATACAGCAACATCAATAATGATTTCAACAGTGGTAATTTTAACTTACTAGCACCTGTAACTCATACACATCACACACTGAAGGAATAGGGAGGAAATAAGGTTTTGTATAAGTTCTACAACTTATGCTTCTCTGAAATATTTTGCTCTACTAAGCCACTGAAAACAATATGAATGAAATCATATGGTTAGTGTTTTAATTTAGTGGTCATGCACCGACCCTGAAAAACTAGGTACTGCCAGAAAACTTGTGAGTAACAGAAACTGTAATAAGGTTGTGTTCAGCAATAAAAATGCTCAATAATCAAAACTTGCAAAATCAAGCCCACAAATTTTTTGGAACTATATACAGAACACTCTGGAATATAAACAAAGTAGACTAGGCTAAACTCTTTGCCAGGGTTGTAACAAAAAAAAGATGGCATAGCTGGCAAATAGCTGAAATGAGCTGATTATTTTTATATTCATTGGGGAGCACTAAATCCATAGGAGTCACACCATGCTTGGGAAACAGAAGGTAATCACATCATAGAACAGATGGGGCTCAAACTCAAGGCAAGTGAGCCCTCAAACTCACAGGCTAGAGGTAATCATTTTTGATCCAAGAAACAGGAGTTCCAGTTTTTTAGACCAAGAGCTTCAGCATAAAGGCACCCCTGCCCCCTTCTCCATCCCACTGAAGGGGTGGAATGAAGCGAACAATGATACAGTGGAAGTGAACACACAGGAATTAAAAAAAATAAGATATCACAGGACTCAATCATATCAGATGGTCTGAAGCGGCAAGACCAAGAGCTGGAGCACACCCCCTGCCAATTCAAATGAGTAATCACAATAATCCAGCACCATTTTATTGTTTTTTTGTAAATCTGCTTAGCATTTTTTCCTCTACATTTTGCTTTCTACTGTTTCTTCATTTTTCATACACTGTTTTTATGTAATCTTTCTAAGGCAATAAAATTTACCTTCTCACAGAATTATCTCTTACTCTAAGCAAGGAAATTATGCTGTGCAAGACAATTTTACCAAATTCTCTAATCCTTCAGTACGAATGTTTCAAGTACAGTAGAACCCCTATTCAACCTTTACTGAAGGCCATACATGGAGAGCTTCATTTGTTCCTTTTACCTTAGTGCCCCTTGTCTTTGAGCTTCATGCACAACCCTTAGCTAAATTAAAAAGTAATCATAGTATTTCCATCAAAAGACTCATTCCTTCTTATGGATATTATTATTATTATTAGAATAAAAAAAACGCTAAACCGACAGACTACTGGTCAGGGCAATGGGACAACAGTGAGAGGTATCAAGCCTGAGATGCCTGGTTTGCGAAATGATAGTACAATGGCAGATTCCCACTGTTGAGGGAGAACCCCTCGTGCCCAAATATGATTGAAAAGACAAAAGGACTGTAAGGGCCGCAGAATGCAGATGTTTAGTATACTGATATGAATATCATCAGATCCAGCTGCCGGTGACTGGCAAGCAGAAAGTGTGGACTCTAGCTCTAGGAGAGTGAAAGGTACGTTATACGGTGCCATTCCACTAGAGGAGAAATCCAAGGGAAATTGCTCCTTGGTAGACTTAGACACAAGAAATGAGGGACAAAGGTGAAGCCCTTGGGAGACATGGACAAGATAGTTCCCGATTTCTGTGGCAACTTCAAGAGGTTCCGCAACAATAACACCAGTAACCCAAAGAACGGGAGCTGGGTCCGGAGTGTACTTGCCACACAACTTCCGTACCTTCTGCCAAACCACACACATAGGGAAAGACAAGGTAATGGTAGACACTTAGTCTTGCTAACAAGTGCATTTAGCGTCACATATAACACGTTGAGCAACTGCCCTTGCCTGCTTAAAATCCAAAAGACAATCTGAGGTCAGATTATATCGATAACAACCCCAAGCAGCACGTTTCAAATGCAATGCATGGGCACACACAAAAGACCACCAAGGCATGCATGCCTGAGGTTTAAGGAATAGAACATGATACCGCAGTCAAAACTAAAGTCAAAAACTGGTGTACCAGTTCATCAATAGAGGACAAAAGAGGGTCCCCACAAAAGGTGGTACGATGAGAGTAAGTCCCAATTCACTCATGCAAATTGCCAACAAGGGCTACGAGGCAGTCAGGGATACATAGTAGAAGTAAGAAGAATAGGAAAGTGATCACTGTCGTGTAAATCCGAGAGAACAGACCAAGCATAATTAAGTACAATTGACAAGGAACAGATAGAAAGATCAATGCAAGAGAGAGAGACTGAGTGTGAGAGTCAAAATGGGTAGGAGCACCCATATTTAAAGCATGAAGAGAATGAGAAGCAACAAGAGTCTCCAATTGATCACCACGAGAGTCACAGTGGGACCCTCCCCAAAGATGATGGCAAGCGTTAAAATTACCTAGCAACAAGATGGGCGGCGGTAGAGATCAAAAGTGCAATATCTGAGATACAGAATGCATGGGAGGGGAAAAGATAGAGAGAGCAAACTGTATACCATCTGTGTAAATAAATACGAGCTGCAGTATAATGAAGCAGAGAATGAACAAAAACTTGTTGATACGGCATACCAATGCGCACAAGAAGTACACTTTCATTAAATGATTCATCAGGAAAGGGATCAGAAGAATGTAACAGCACATAGCCTGAAACAGGACAAATAACAGCTGAACGAATTTTGAGCTCTTGTAACCCGAAACATATAGGGGAAAACTGGGAGAGCAACACTTGAAGCTCTCCCCGATTACCCGAGGCCACGAATATTACATTGTAAATAAGTCATTATTAACAAAGGCAGGTATACCAACAATAAGAAGCGATAAAATCTATGGGCAATTATTAGGGTCAGTGAAGTCAACATGTGGGGGCAACAGTAAGCATGTAAGCAAAGAGGAATCAGAATGCTGTGAAGGAAAAGATTGTTGCAAGGGTTGTGAAAAAGAAGGGGTTGAAGGTGGAGCATCGGTGTCGATCAAGGGTTTTGTCTCTGCAATATAGTTGGAGATGGCGCCAAGTGTCTCAGCGAAGGCGATGAGCATCACAGTGATCGGATAAGGATGGAACGTTCGCTTCTGCATAGAGGCCCTCAACAGGGGAAGAGCGAAAAGCACCAAGGCATAAATGTAATCCTTGGTGATGAATGGGGTTAAGGCTAGAGAGACTAGCAGGAGAGGCCGCTGAATAGATCTGGTCACCATAATCAAGTTTCGATAAAATGAGGGCGGAATGTAGGCGAAGGAGAGTTCGACGCTCAGCTCCCCATGAAAGATGAGCAAGGGTTTTAAGAAGGTTCAGCCAGCTGTGACAAGTTCCCTTCAGAGAGGTAATGTGAGGTTTCCAGGATAACCTATGGTCAAAGAGGAGGCCTAGAAACTTGACTATCACGTTCAGGGATACGGGAGCCATAGAGGTACAAAAGATGATCGGAGATGACAGAGCGTCTAGTGAAAGTAATTTGGTGAGTTTTGGTACTGGAAAATTTAAACCCATGTGTGGTGGCCCAACTGGAAACACGGTCGACCGCATGTTGGAGAGAAACTGTAATGAGGTGACAGTCAGCGCCTGCACATGCAATAGCGAAGTCATCAACATAGAGTGATGACCAAATATTGGATGGAAGACTAGAGGCCAAATCATTTATAGCAAGGAGAAAAAGTGTTGTGCTCAGAACACATCCCTGGGGAACACCTTCAGCTTGGATAAAGTCCGGGGAGAGCACATCATTAACCCGAACATGGAAATGTCTGTCAGTTAAAAAGTTCTTAAGGAAGGATGGTAGATTGCCCCGAAGGCCTAAGGAGTGGGCTTGGGCCAAAATATTATACCTCCAAGTTGTGTCATATGCCTTCTCAAGGTCAAAAAATATGGCAATAACCGAGTGGTTATTCGCAAAGGCATTACGAACATACGTATCCAAGCACAGTAAGGGGTCTATGGTAGAACGGCCCTTACGAAAGCCATATTGACGAGTGGAGAGATTGTTGTGTGTCTCTAAATACCACACTAAACGTCTATTTACCAGGCGTTCCATCACTTTGCAAACTGCACTGGTAAGAGCAATGGGACGATAGTGGGAGGCTTCATGTCCCGTAGTACCCGGTTTGCGGAAAGGGACAACAATGGCAAATTTCCACAGCTGTGGAAGAACTCCTTGTGACCAAATAAGATTGAAAAGGCATAATAGGACTGCAAGGGCTGACTTATGTAAATGTTGTAGCATACGAATATGAATGTCGTCGGGCCCAGCTGCCGATGATCGGCAAGCTGAGAGTGTTGCCTCCAGTTCCTGAAGTGTAAAAGGCACATTATACTGTTCTTCTCTGAGAGAAGAAAAGTCCAAGGGTGCTAACTCTCTGGCAGACTTTGAGGAAAGAAACGAGGGGCATAGATGGAGCCCCTGAGAAATACAGACCAGATGATTGCCAATTTCATTGGCAACATCCAGTGGGTTTGCTATATCAACACCGGCAACCTGCAGAACAGGAGCTGGGTCAGGAGAATATTTACCACTCAGTTTTCGTACTTTTTTCCAGACTGCACTCATAGAGGAAGCAGAGGTGATGGTGGAGACATAATCTCGCCAGCAAGTGCGTTTAGCGCCACGGATGACACGGCGAGCGATCGCACGCTTCTACTGTGGTTCTACTGTACTGGTACCTGCCCCACGCAGCGCGTTTCAAACGTACTGCACGAGCACAAGCAGGAGACCACCAAGGCACGCATTTCTGAGAATGCCTGCCCGAAGTTTGGGGTATAGAATGAGAAGCTGCGGTTATAACTGAGGACGAAAAGAGGTGTAAAAGCTCATCAATGGAGGACGAAGAAGGAACCTCACTAAAAACAGTTAGTTGTGAGTAAATGTTCCAATTTGCCTGATCAAATTGCCAGCATGGGTTACGAAGAGGTGGTGAATATGAGGGGAAGTAAGAATGATTGAGAAATGATCGCTGTCATATAAATCCGGGAGAAGAGACCAGGTGAAGTCTAATGCGGCAGAGGAAGAGCAGACTGAGAGATCGATGCAAGAGAAAGTATGAGTCCGAGGATCAAAATGGGTGAGAGTACCTGTATTTAAAACATGGAGGGGGTGGGTAGCAAGAAAAGCATCTAACTGAATGCCACGGGAATCACAGTGAGACCCCCCCAGAGGAAATGATGGGCATTAAAATCGCCAAGTAACAGAAGTGGTGGCGGTAATGACGAAACAAGAAAGGCAATATCTGGGATAAATAATGCCCGAGAAGGAGAGAGATACAAAGAACAGTGTGTATACCACCTATGCAAGTGGATACGGGCTGCTGTGTAATGCAGCGAAGTACGAACAAATAGCTGATGGTACAGAATATCAGTGCGTAGAAGAAGGGCACTTTCATTAAAGGTCCCATCAGGAAAAGGATCTGAAGAATACAATAAATTATAGCCTGAGATGGGATAGATAACAGCAGAGTGTAATTTTGGTTCCTGTAAGCAAACACCAACAGGGAAAAACTGGGAGAGCAACATCTGAAGCTCACCCCGATTACCCCTGAGGCCACGAATATTCTACTGTAAATAGGCCATGATTGGCAACGATAAAGATACCTGAAATCCGCAGGTAAGGGTACCTACGGACTAGAGGGGTTAGAAAAGTCCACATGCGGTGGCAAAGGAAAACGTTCAAATAGCGAAGGAATGGTGCGCTGTGAAGAAAGGAGTTGCGCAGATGGAGAAGATGAAAGAGAAGGAACAGAGGGTGGATCAGTGTCCATTGATAGTTTGGTCTCTGCAATATATTCAGAGATTGCTTCAGGTGTTTTGGAGTTCAGAGACATCATATGGAAGACAATATTGGAGATGGAAGGAGGAGGAGTTTGAGTAATGATCGGAGCTGTAATGGACTGTACCAAGGTAGGGGGGGGGCGAAAGGATGGAGGGAACTGGAGAAGTGTGGGAGGGGACAGAAGAGGCAGAAACCTGGAAGGTGGCAGAAGAGGAAGAAACTTGGGAGGGGACAGGGGAGGAAGGCACAGTACGAGGAGGAGGATGAACCTCCACACTTGTAACAGAGACAGTGAAAGGGGAAGACCCAGGTACAGAAACTGGGAAGGTAAAATGTGGAGGTGGAAGAAGGGAAGGAGGGGTTAAAGGAGATTTTTTGGACCTCTGAGAGGGACGATTGAGAGGAGGTGTTGTACGAGGTCTTGTCGATACCGGGGTTTGTGAGGGAGAACACGAAGAAGTGAGGACAGACTGAGGAGTTGAAGTAGGGACGTCTGAGCCCAGGACAGCAAAAGAATTAGATACAGGAGCGACTATGGGACTGGCAACCGCAGAGGAGGCTGCAGAAGATGTGACCCCAGAAGTGGGGGGACGCTTTGAAACACGAGAATAAGAAACACGGGGCAGTCTCCCTTGGAGGCGGAGATGAGTAACTGCCATAGCATAAAGGAGACCTTCGGCCTCTTTGAGGCAACAAATTTCCCGCTCATTTAAGTAGACCTGGCAACAGCAAGAGTACGAAGGGTGAGCCTCATGACAATTAAGGCAAGAGGGAATTCAACTGCAAGACGTATTAGAATGGTCATCGGCACCACAGACTAGGCATTCGGCTATAGATCTGCAATATTTTGCTGGGTGGCCAAATCGCCAGCAATTCCTACACTGTTGCAGTATAGGGATCACCTTCCGAACTTGTAACCGATGTCCTGCTACATAAACAGAGGATGGGAGTTCACGGCTGTCAAAAGTTAAACGAGCCACATTGAAAGGGTATCGTCTTTGCCCGCGGGCGGGAAGAATATAAGTGTCTACCTTGAGAATTGGGAGATCTTGGAGTTCCAGCTGTTCGAGAATGTCAGTGCCACATGTCTGGAAATTCTGTTAGACTATGGTATGGGGCAGAATAACAGTACCACTACAAGAATTGAGGGAATGATGTTTTTCGATAGTGATAGGAATAGTATCGATATGTGAAAGATCATGAGCTTGGGTAGAATTCTGGACTGTGATGATGCGCGTACCACTCTTAAGAGCATGAAAGGAAATATCTCTACCAACGTGGTGTAGGAGCGCTTTGCCAATACTATGGTCGGAAAGATAGGCAGTAGAAGAAGTTGGTCTTAATGTAAAGAATTTAGTCCATTGTGTGGTCCGAAACTGAGTGTGGAGAGGGAGTGCATGACGTGTCGGTCTTTTCCGAGTAGAATGGGAAGGTAACGAAGTAACATCATCAGGAGATTGTCGCTGACATTTAGAAGTGGGACCAGAGTCGGTCCGACGTGGGATGGGCTGGCGATTCGAAAATTGCCGCACCGTAGAGGGAGAAGCCGGAAGCATAGTCAAAGGAGATCGGAGGTCAGACAAATCGAAGGAGTCAGTGGAAGCCCCGGTACCTGAAGCGGGTGAGGAATCAGCACCAGCAAGAGGTACAAGGGCCAAAAGATGAGGCGAGGTCAGAATGGTGCCCGGGGGTAGTGGGGTCACGGATCGGATACTCCATGGTTAGGTTACTTCTTTCTTTTTGTTTTTAAGAAAAAAGAAAGAAAATAAAAATAGAAAAAGAAAAAAAAGGGGGGACCGGGGAGGGATAGTTCCTAGAAGGAATGAAAGGGCCAGAAATCTCCCTCTACGCCCAAGAGGACCTAAGCACCGCAAGTAGCGCAGATGCAGCATGGAACCCGTGCCATACCCTACCCATCATGCCAGTAAACCAGCAATCCAGGATAGCAACCTCACATCTGCCGAGCTACCTCGGTGGACAAAAGAGAGGGCGGCTGGATATCCGCCACAAAGCATACCTCCTTCGGCCACCACCCCCGGAATCCGAAAGGTGGCTTCCAGAGATACACCCGTCGCCTGAAAGACACCCAAAGCCACCCTCCGGGATACCAGAGAGGGATCGGGACATCCCCAGGCAATCCAGATTCCACGGCAAACTACGCCACTGCCAAGAACCTCAACGGAATGGGATGGACCCTGGTACCCTTTCCCCTACCTAGGAACTAGCGTGCCTGTGGGAAAAAATCCCAAAGGCCAAAAAGGAAGGGCAAAAGGGAGGGATGGGGAGGAGGAGGAGGAAAGGAAAAAGGGGAGGATGGGATAGGGAAGGGGGGATTGGGGGGTAATTAGGTTCAGTCTGAGGAAGGAGACTGACAGGTCTAATTCCTCAGACCAAGAGCCTCTTCACCACGCCAAGGAGCCCCCCTTGAAGAGGCTATGAAAGTTATATGGGAAAGATCATGAGCTTGTTCTGAATTCTGAACTGTAATGATGTGCGGACCGCTTCAAAGAGCGTGAAAGGATATATTTTGGCCAACATGTTGTAAAAGAGCTTTACCAATACTATGATCAGAAAGATAATCAGTTGGAGATGTCGGCTGTATGGAAAAGAATTTAGTCCACTGCATACTTATAAACATGGTGCACAAAGGAAGTGGGTGTTGTGTAGGTCGTTTTTGGGTAGACATAGAACTGCTGTCAGTAGGTGGTCTGGAACGTTTAGGAGTACTACCACAGGCAGTCCGACCTGAGGGAGGTGGGCAATCCAAAAACCATTGCACCATATTCGGGGAAGCCGGACGCATTGTTAAAGGTGTGCAAGAAGCAGAGGCATTAACAGAAATGGGTGGTGCCTCAGTATCTGGAGCAAGTGATGCAATGTCACCAGCAGAAGGTACAGGAGTATGAGAAGAGTCTACAGAATGGTCCAATAACAAAGCCGGGTCAGAAGAGGATGTGGGAACAGAAAGGGGCCTGGGAGAAAGAGGGTTATCACAGAATGAGGACTCCATGATAGTGGTGCTTCTTTCTTGTTATTTTAAAGAAAAAAAAGAAAGGAAAGAAAAAAAAGAGGGACACTGGAGGGACAGTCACTAGAAGGCATGCAAGGGCCTTAGGTTCTTCCTCTCATCTGAGAGGGCCTTGAGCCCACTAGCAGTGCAGATGCAGCGTAGAACCTGTGCCATACCCTACCCTTCACGCCAGGAAACCAGCGCTCCGGGATAGCAACTTCACATCTACCGAGCCACCTCGGCGGACAAAAGGGTGGTTGGAAACCCACCACAAAGCATACCTCCTTCGGCTGTCACCTCCCAGAACTGATAGGCAGCTTCTGGAGATACACCCATCATCTGCAGGACACCCCGCCCACTTCTCGGAAATCTGGGAAGGGAGTAGGGCACCTCCAGACAATTCAGATTTCATGGAAAATTACAACACCCCTGAGAGACCCTACAGAGTGGGATGAACCCCAGCACACTTCCCCCTACCTAGAAACTGTAATGCCAGAGGGGAGGACCCCAGAGACTACAAACGGGATGGGGAAAGGGAGGGTTGGAAGGGGGGAGGAAAGGGGAAAAATAGGGGGGATGGGGAGGATGGGATAGGGAGGGGAGGATTGAGGGGTACTTAAATTTGGTCTGAGGAAGGAGACCAAAGGGTTTAATTCCTTAGACCAAGAGCCTCTTTACCGTGTCAAGGGGTTCTCCCTTGAAGAAGCTTATGGATATTAATACTAGGCAGTTAAGAGTAATATTTAAAGGGATCTGGCAAAAAAAACATTTAAATACCATGCAAAATCTCTTATCCAAGGTACACACAATCAGGATTCACATCACCTTCAGAAACCAAATCCCAGCAAGTTGGCAGGGTTCAACCTCACAACTTTTATGTGGGGAATTGGTTACTTTGATATGTCTGTTGATTCTGTATCAACTCTCCAGGGAATAAGTTTAGATATTTGAAATTTTGAAATGAGTAGGTAAAATAATCAGGCCCTTCTATTGTACATGGGTAATGGGTAAAAACAATGTTACTTGTATAACTAAATGATTTTGCAATTAAGAAACACAAGTTATATTTTCCTTATAACAGTGAACACTTTGTGAACTTGTACATTCATTTGCAGTGAGCACAAGTGTGTGGGTGTTGAGGCACACATACTGATACATTCATGTGACACCTATGCTCAAATGTTTATCTCAAATGATAAATATTTATATTTGTTAATCTGCATCTGCACTAGTTGAGATAATGTGCATATTATCTATGGATGTATGTTGAGAGGATGTTCAATCTTATTACAATTCTGCATTCAGAATGATTATTTCCAGTTGTCAGTTTTCAAAATTAATAAAATAGAGAAATATTCGGTACAGATGCAATTACCAACATCTCATATTGCCATATGCAACAAAAGGGAGGATATACTTAAGACTTACCTAAAGAATAGTTTTCTCTTCAAAAAGCAATATGTCCATACTGATGTAGCCTGATATTCTGTATTTTATACTATTTAAGCAAGTATTAAATGAACTATCACAGTGTTTTGTTTGTATACACAACTAGCAAGAACACAAACACAATCACACACATGAACACGAACACACACGTGAACACACACACACATGAAGGCACACATGCACATGCATGCACACACATGCACATGCATGTACGCACACACACACACGTGCATATGCACGTACGCATGCACGCACACATGCACGCACGCACGCACGCACGCACACACACACAGACACAAAAAAAAAATCAGTCAGTGTGATTGTTTATATCATTCTCTAGTCTCATAATCTTCCTCTTGGTTTCAGCAACTGTTCTTTGCACACTCCTAACCAAAGTTGCTACTGCTTGCATTTCAGTCAATGCACTGATATCCACTGGCACATCATCCACTCCTGACAAAGCCATTGTAATCTGGGGACAAAATTATGCATTAAAAACATAGCTCAATGAACTTTTGAGTAGTTAATTTGCAATATGTATCATACAGCTGAACCTAAAATAAACCATCTAATAAGAACAGTAGATTGCACTAACAGGAGTGCTCATACTCTGAAAAACACACCTGCAAAATAATCATGAACTTCTATTGGAAACATAATTAAGGCCATTGCTTCTTTTCCAGTGGAAAAATTATTCCTCATTATTTGAGGAATATTTTTAAAAACCTTTAGGTCTCAAAAAATAAGACTTTTAAAACTAACTGCTATACATTTTAGATTTATTTAAGAAAGAAGTGAGGGAACTATTAAGAATACATTATCACAGCTTATTTTAATTTTGTTGAAGTGAAAAATTATTGGTTACCAATGGTACATTACATTGTAACACTACATAGGTGTTTCTATTCTGCAGTTTACCTACTATGGTATTTTTAAGTTACTATCCTGAAACAAAGCAGAAAAAACATTAAAAAAAAATAATGTACTTGAGAATTCAGCAGGCTTGAGTGAACATGTTAGATTGGAATGAATGAAGAAAAGTTGTTTTGTATGGTTTGAGGTGCTACTGAAATGTGAGCAAGGTAACATTTATGAAGGGATGCAGGAAAAATCAGTTAGCAGGGCTTGAATCTTGGAGATGGGAAGCACAGTGCCTGCATTTTGAAGGAAGGGTGATGTGGAATGGAAGATCAGCTGAACTGCAATGTCTGCACACTTCTGGCAAGACAGCTACTGAATGAGTGATTGTGAACATGTTTCCTTTTTTGAGTCACCCTTGCTTGGTGGGAGATAGCCAGGGTAATAAAAAAAATCATGATATGAATACTTAGGGCTATAGTGCAGTCTTTTTGACAAGATTTTTTTTGACACGTCGGCTGTTTCCTACCAAGGCAGGGTGACCCCAAAAAAAGAAAAACCTAAAAAGAAAGAAAAACCCAAAAAGAAAGAAAAAACTTTCATCATTCAACACTTTCACCATCACTCGCACATAACCACTGTCTTTGCAGAGGCGCTTAGATACGACAGTTTAGATGTCCCTCCAAACTGCCAATATCCCAAATCCCTTCTTTCAAGTGCAGGCATTGTACTTCCCACTTCCAGAACTCAAGTCTGGCTACCCGGTTTCCCTGAATCCCTTCACAAAATATTACCCTGCTCACACTTTTAACAAAATATTATTCCTAATTATTCAATCAACCTCCCTGATCTAATTGATTTATGGTAATTTACAAACAATCTAAAAAGTTTTGAATGCTAATAAATTTAAAGTATATAAAGTTTTTCTCCAACTGAAAAAAGGGAAATAAATTTAATAATACCCCCTTTGCCCCAATTTTCGGGGGTTTTTCGGGTTTAACTTAATTTCAAATAGAATATTTTTATAATTTTGGTGGGTTTTGGGGCTTTTTTTCTATTTAAAGGGCCCTGCTTTTAAAATTTGACACTGCATGTTTACAAAAGCAGAGTGGTCCCCCCCGGTTCGGCCATAATTCATTCCAAAGGCTTTTTGAGTGCCGTTCCAAACAAATTTGTTCCAATAAGGAATTTTTAAAATTAGATTTGTCCGTTTAGACCCCAAAAAACACTTAAAAAGCACTTACAAAATACACTTACAAAATTTTTCGAGCTGGGAGCTTACAAACTTGGGGGTCCACTGATATCAAATAAATTCAGTTTGGAAGTTAGAGGAGGTGGGGGATTCCCAAAATGTTGTCCAAGGCTGGGGGGGTTGTTGAGGGGGTTCAACATGTAGAGAAAATGGACAAAACAAATGACTTCAAGAGTGATCATCTAGGGGAAAGGGAAGGGGGGGGTAGGGGGGCCAGAAAGGGTTTGGAGGGGGGGTAAAGGGGGTTTTGTGTGGGGGGGGTTTAGACCCAGCGGGCATGAGTGAGGTGTTTATGGAGTGAAGGGAGACAAAGGGTTTTTAATACTTGACTGCTTTTGGGGAGTGGGGAGCAAAGTAACATTTATAAGGGTTTTCAGGGAAACCGGCTGGCCGGACTTGAGCCCGGAGATGGGAAGTACAGTGCCTGCACTTTAAAAGGGGGTGTAATGCTGCATTTAAAAACTGTAGTGTAAAGCACCCTTCGGCAAACAGTGATGGAGTGAATGATGGTGAAATTTTTCTTTTTCGGGCCACCCTGCTTGGGGGAATGGGCCAGTGTGTAATAAAAAAAAAATAATTCAGCACTTAAATGCCTCAGTTAAAAATTTTCAGTGGCCCACTTCCAAAAAAATTTAAATGTTGTCACTGTAAATTACATGAAACTGTACAGTGTCCAAAATAGTGCACTAAATTACTTTTTTTGTGTTAATATTGACCCTTGAACTGCAACATCCACCCCAAAAGTTTCAGATTTTAAGCTTCCCTTCAGCCTCCAAAATACATCTGGCTACTTTTTTTTTTGTAAATAACTCATAAGACACTTTCCATTCACATTCCATCGTAATCAGCATGAACCATTTCACATTCCCTTAATTAAATAGCAAATTTTTTATAATTTAGGTAACCTTTGGACCATTTTTTAAGGCCCTTTCACCCTCACAGATTTATCCTTTGTTTTTTTTATCTATATTATACATACCATCAACATTTTTACAGTTGCAGTGCTGAAAATGAAGCAACTATTAATTTTTTTTGTTTGACCTGTACTATGACTTTCCAACATTAAGAAATAGAAATACAGGATAGGAAAGGAAACAAGGAAAAAACATTTAAAAACAAGGTATAGAGAAACACTGGAAGCAAAAAATCAGAAGTTAAAAAAATAATTAATATTAACTATCAGAGATTTGCTATGACCTTTAACTATAAAAGAATGAATACATGAAAAAGAAAATGTACGCAGGAAAATGTGTGAGAATACAGAAAAAGAAGGTAAAGGAATTTAAACATACTGTAATATTCCACAAGCTGCCAACAGAGGAATCACGGGAAAATTTATTACATATACCAGAAAGGGAATGTGTGTTTGATCAGTTTATAAAAATTTATAATTTATCATTACCACAGCATTCCTTAACAACTGATGGACTACAGTTTTCACTCTTTTCTTAATAGCCGAATATCACTCGGGAAACCCTGCACACGTTCTCCGTCGCTCTTCAGGCGTTTATATCTTGCTTCACATTTCTTTTTGTTGGGGGAGTTTTTGTTTTGTTTAAAAAACAAAAAAAAAAAGATTTTTTTATTGTACTCAGCAATCAAGGGAATTTTTTACTGGTTTTCACTCTCAATTTTTCATCCTCAAAGAGGCATGAAGAAATTTTTATATAACAATCATAAAAAATTTTTATAATTTTAATAAACAACATACAAAAAGCCTTCCTCTTTCTTTCTCCATTCTCTCCCCTCTCTGCAAGTCCTCCTAACTCTACCTTATGCTGTATTATCCTGACGTACTCTGAGCATCACAACAACCAAAATTTTTATAAAAGTAACAAGGCAAAAAAAAACCCTTTAAACCACTTCAACAAAATTTTAAAAATTTATTAAGTGATAGAAAGCTACTTTTTTTAAGCTACTGAAAATTTTTTAAACAATCACATCCTTTTTCCCCAGCTTTTAGGATGACCCAAGAAAGAAACACTCATCACACTCTTTTCCTCTCACTCCTAACAGGCTTTTCCCTTCTTGTCCAAGTTTGGAAAGACCACCCTCTTCCATCTTTGTTTAACTCATAAAAAATTTTTTCCCGTCCTTTCAGCACTTCCCCCTCTGAATGTAAAACATCTCTTCACTTTCATTCTAACTAATATAAAGCCATTTGTTTCCCTAACTTTATCCTAAATTTTACCTTTCATAAAAGTTCTTTAATCTCAGCAAAAAATTTGACGAAAAATACCCACCCATTTTAACATCACCCATATTTTTTTTTTCCCTTTACCACTTTTTTTAGTTCTCATTTTTTTTGTCGTATCCTGACTTCATATTCAAATAACTTTCATTGTAATTTTTTTTTTTGTCTTCCTCTTAATTTTTTCACCTTATATACTCTGCCTTTTCTATTACAATCTTACATAATAATCTTTCATATGCTATCTTTGCTTCCCTCACCCATTGTCTTCTTATTTCATCCATCATTTTTTTTACCTTTTACATCATGTCCTACGACTAATACCTCGCTGCACACTTGAGCACTGAATTCGTATATTCACAAAAATACATCTTCAACTTCCTCCTCTTTACAACTTTCTTTTACTGTTGCCCACCTTTTTTTCCCAAGTATTATCTATACATCTCACTACCCATCCCTTTTTATTTACTTTCACTTCTCTTTTACACACTGACAATTTTCTTACTCCAACTTCCTCTTTGCCACTAAATAACAATCAGATATATCAGATACTCCTCCAAAATATATCCAATATCTTGGCTTTACAATGAAAGCCTCTTCAACAAACTTTACTAAACAGTTGCTCTGAAAAATAAACACAAGGGAAAAATGTTTATAAATTAAATATGCAGAGAAAATTGCTAAAAAATTTTTGTCGCAGTTGAGTCACAGAGTACTAGTAAGATATCAAAAGCAGAAAATGCAAATAATAATAAAAACCTTACTTTAAACATTTGCTCTGCAGCTTCCTTCTGTTCTCGCAATTTGCACATCTTTTGTTCAATCTGTTGGCACTGAGATTCGACATTGTCGTAATTCTTTCTGCCTAAACTGCTTCACCTAAAAAAATTTAAAGGGAAATTGATGAAGAGAACATTTTTAATGCAGGTAAAAATTTAATTGGGTAATTTAAACACAGTCTTCTAGCAGTGGAAACTGCCAAATTACCGGGTTACAGCTGCCTGTAATCATTTTTTTCTGCGTATCTTTTAAAGTCCTAGGTAATGGGTTTGGGTAGACAGCAGGCCCCCCAGGGGGTACTCCATCCTGCCAAATGAGGTGAATCGGAAGCCTGTAATTGGTAGGGTTGCTGGGGTCATTTTTTTCTGCTTACACATGCAAGTTTCAGGTACATCTTATACTTCACTTACATTAGGTCACACTACACATACATTTTTTTTTTTTTTTTTTTTTTTTTTTTTTTTTTTTTTAAAAAGTCGGGGCCTCTCCCACCAGGCAGGGGGACCCCAAAAAAAAAAGAAAAAACCCCAAAAAAAATACTTTATCATCATTCAACCTTTCCCACACTCGACATTTTCACTGTTTTTTTGCAGAGTGCTCAGAATACAACAGTCTAGAAGCAACACAATGAAAACACAACATATCCCCCAAACTGCCAATTCCCAAAACCCCCCTTTTAAAATGCATGTACGATATATATACACACCCCCTGGGGGTTTTTTTCTTTTTTTTTTATTTATTTATTTTTGTTTATTTCCCCCTTTCTTCCATGGGGAATGGAACAAAATTCTTCTCCGAAGCCATGCATGTTGTAAGAGGGACTAAAATGCCGGGAGCAAGGGGCTAGTAACCCCTTCTCCCGTATAAATTACTAAATTTAAAAAGAGAAACTGTCGTTTTTCATTTTGGGCCACCCTGCCTCGGTGGGATATGGCCAGTTTGTTGAAAAAAAAAATAAGAGAAACTTTCGTTTTTCCTTCTGGGCCACCCCGCCTCAGTGGGATACGGCCGGTGTGTTAAAAGAAAGATTCTGTTAGTAGCAACATAGCAACTATAAATTTGTTTATGTAAAGTATGGGAATACAGTAAGAAAATATTTTAAAAGTAAAATTCTATAAGCAAAATATGCTTTAGTAAAAATGAACACATTATGGGGAAGTGAACAGAAACAAGTATGGTAAGAATGCAAGTGTAATATATTAGGAATGTGTGCAAGTGAAATATGATGTGAATGAATGAGAATAAAATAGTATAGCCTGAGCACCTCTGCAAAGACAGTGACTGTGTATGAGTGATGGTGAAAGTACTGAATGATGATGAAAGCTTTTTCTTTCTTTTTGGGCCACCCTGCCTCAGTGGAAAATGGCCATTGTGTTTAAAAAAAAAAAAGTGAACATTGTGTATATAATCATTGTTGCTAAGTTACTGCACTGAAGAAGACACGAACACACAGATTTATAGAAAAACTGAAAGTGCTTTAGAAAGCAATTATGTAATTTGCTATGAGATGCAACGTGTAAGGACAGAGCACAGGAAACATACTCAATAGATTTCTCAAAGCTGCAGCAAATATCCATGTTCCAATAAATGTTCATCTCCAGTTTTGTTTATTTTAAATGTATGAATGAAAATACAAAAACCTTATACAGAAAAAATGTTCAATGATTGCAGCCAAAATAAAAATATATACCAAGTTTTGATGTTTATATATAATCTGCCTAAGGTCATATTTTTTGCTCAAGTACACTTCAGTACCCACTTTCACCAAATATTTTTTTGTAAGTCTGTAACAGATAATAAAACTACCTAAGTAATACCTATCACAAAGTTTTCTAATATTTTTAGGGCATAGCTCACTGAAAATGATACAATGAAATAAAAGATGAACAAATAGATTATGCAGTGAAGGTAGAGGGCATACTGATACCTACAATATGTATGAAAGGACAAGTGCATAATACATTTAGGGTCTCTTGTTGTATACGGATGTAATAAAGAAGTAATAAGTGTATGCAGTGTTGTTCTTTCATTCAGATTAGACAGTTATATATGGATATGAAGGCAATGCACACAGATACTGGGAATGCCTAAATAAGTCTATAAATGACACACATTATTAAGAATGTAACCAAGAAAGCAAAATGGAAAAAAATGAAAAATTATGGTCGTACATTCTAATACATGAATACAGGTATCATAATATTTCTGAAATGACAAGAGCCATCTGTTACTAATAGCTGGAATTTCTTAAACAATAAAGAAATTTAGAACAAGAGTATATATTAAACAGCAATAAAAGTATTGAAAATGGCGTCCCTTACCTTCAATAATTCATTCTCTCTTCGTAGATCCTTCATTACACACGTGGATTTCATTGTTGAAAGATCAGTGTAGCTTCCAGATCTATCAATAGCCTACGGAGGAAATTTTTTATATATTATCTACATGGGAGCAAGGGGCTAGTAACCCCTTCTCCTGTATATATTACTAAATATGAAAGGAGAAACTTTTGTTTTTCCTTTTGGGCCACCCCACCTCGGTGGGATACGGCTGATGTGTTGAAAGAAAGAAGATTATCTACATATATACTGAGTTTGGGAGGGTTTATAAAGTTAGAAAGTTGAAAGTGAACATAGATAAGAGTAAAGTGATGAGGGCATCAAATGATTTAAAGAAAAATTGGATATCACATTGGAGAGAAGGAGTATGGGAGAAGTGAGTGTTTTCAGACATTTGAGAGTTGACATGTCAGCTGATGGGTTTATGAAGGATGAGGTTAATCATAAAATTGATGAGGAAAAAAGGTGAGTGGTGCATTGAGGTATATGTGGAGGCAAAAAACATTATCTATGGAGGCAAAGAAGGGAATGTATGAAAGTATAGTAGTACCAACACTCTTATATGGGTGAGGAGGCAGGTGGAGGCAGTTGAGATGCCCTGTCTAAGGGCAATGTGTGGTGTAAATATTATGCAGAGAATTTTGAGTGTGGAAATCAGGAGATGTGGAGTTAATAAAACTATTAGTCAGAGGGCTGAAGAGGGGTTGTTGAGGTGGTTTGGTCATTTAGAGAGAAAGGATCAAAGTAGAATGACATGGAGAGCATATAAATCTGTAGGGGAAGGAAGGTGGGGTAGGGGTCATCCTTGAAAAGGTTGGAGGGAGTGAGTAAAGGAGGTTTTGTGGGAGATGGGCTTGGACTTCCAGCAAGCGTGCATGAGCGTGTTAGATAGGAGTGAATGGAGATGAATGGTTTTTTGGGATCTGATGAGCTGTTGGAGTGTGAGCAGGGTAATATTTGGTGAAGGGATTCAGGGAAACCGCTTATTTTTATATAGCCAGACTATAGTACTGGAAATTGGAAGTAAAATGCCTGCACTTAAAGGAGGGATTTGATATATTGGCAGTTTGGAGGGATATGTTATATATCTTTATATATGCTTCTAAACTGTTGTATCTGGGTGCCTCTGCAAAAAACAGTGATTATGTATGAGTGAGGTGAAAGTGTTGAATGATGAAAGTATTTTCTTTTAGGGGATTTTCTTTCTTTTTGGGTCACCGTGCCTCAGTGGGAGACAGCCAACTTGTTGAAAAAAAAAAAAATCTTACTGAACTAAAATATTTAATTGCTGTCTTATTTGATCACATTTAAAATACAGATTGCTTGACTGTTTCACCAAGTTAATGTGTCTTATTTCCTGAGATTCCTTCATGCTATACAGAGTATGTTACAAATACCTAAGGAAGGACCAACTTCCTCAATTGTTAAGACATGAAAGAGTGACTGTTTTTGTAAGTACACCATAAAGTAAACCTTTGTATTATTGCCTGACAATTAGCCACTAATTATTGCTTTGACATTTTTCAAGGATTAAATTATATACTATCTCCCCAATTTTTAATCCTTTTGATGGGAAAGAATGGTGTATACCAGTCCTTGGCCCAAAGCAAAGCTATTTCCACATGGTCACCCATCTAATTAGTTTTCAATAGTGATTAGCCTAGTAATTAGCTTTCATTCACATTTTTAAAAAAGGCGGCGTATATAATAAGCTTTATTGAAATCCTACCTTGGAGAAATGTTTTGTAAATACTTCCTCTACAGTCTACGAGGTTTTCGTGAAGGGGTGATACAAGAAATTAACTAAATGAACAAACATCAAAAAACAACCCAAATTCTATAAAAAAATTACTTAGAATTTATTTCATTATGAACCCAACTTATAAGAAAAAATGGTCCCAATTATTAGGGTACGCACATTTTTTAAAAGAGTTTCTTTAGAGATTTTATTTTTCAATCACAAATTAAAAAGAAGATGGGCCAAAAAATAACTTGTTAGGTGGGAAATTAACTGAACCCTTTTTTTTTTCAAAAACATAAGTTGGCTTTTTTGGCTTTTTTGGTTTTTAAACTGTTTCTAAATCATATTTTTTTAAATCAGTGGTATTTTGACTTAAAAGGGTTTAAATCCATTCCTTTGACCTAGCTCATAAACTCAACTCTTGTTATATCAAATCAATTCCCTCATTGAAAAAATGATAGTCGCTAATACCGTTCCAGCGGAATTCCTGCTCTCGGAGGCAGGAGAAAATACTTCAATATAATGTGATTAACTCTACAGCTTATTTATCTATCACAATTGATCAATATGAACATAATAAACAATATAAATAACATAGAAACTTGATTTACTTCTAGAATGAATAAGAATTTGTCATTTTGTGGACAATGGGGGAAAGGCACTCCCACTCCCTCTCTGACCATAATCTTCTAATTACTTCCCTTTCTGAAAACAGAGTCTTTGTGGGGCCTAATGCACTAGATCACTAGTTTCATAAGGAAAACACTAAAACAATGTTTTTAAATAAATAAAAATATTGTATAAAAACATAATTAACAAATAGAGAATGTAAAGAAATAAACTGGTTTTTTAAAGTGTATGTATTTACCTTGGGAACAGGTTGCTGGTGGAGGTGGAGGTGGGGGTGGAGGTGAGGTGGAGTGGAGTGGAGGGTGGAGGTGGGGGTGGAGAAGATAGGCTACTGCTACACTCTTAATGCTACCTTTACTCTGAACTTAAACTGCTACCCTCTTAATGCGAAAATTATCACTGAACTTAATTGCTACACTCTTAATGCTACACTTAATTGCCGGCTGGGCTATAGCCTTTACTGACTCCTCCTGCTTTATATTGTACACAACATAGAAGTACTTTTGCTGGTACTGCCTGGCCAAGTCCACAACCCGCACATCTCACTCGTGTTAAATCTATGATTTCATTTTTTAAAATTCAATGGACATCATCTTTTTTCTTCTCAGCACTGTCCTTTGCACTTACTTTCTTTGGACCCATGGGTAGAAAAAATATATTTGGCAAAATAACTGCACAAAACGCAAGTGCAACACAAGAGAAAATGCAAACCACGGTTGAGGTAAACACGTGCACTGCTGAGCAGATGTCGTGGCATTGGCTGCGACAACTAGTGGTGGCATTCTCAAGCCCCGCTCGTAACTCGGATTTTGGCTTGTAACTCAGAGCAAAAAATTGACTGAGCAACAGCCTGTAACTCGAAAAACTCATATGTTGGGGTACTCCGAAGTTGAGGTTCAACTGTATTACTCTAATTATTGAGACAATATTTTTTAGAATTCTAAAACTCACAGTCTGGCATGAGGCCAGATTTTCCCGTTGAACACCCTTTAAAATTTAGGCTGTTGCTACCCCGAGTTACACAGTCATCATAAAATTGGCTGATCCAGCAACACTTGCAGGAGTTCCACTAGAAATGCAACTATAAATGAAAAAAAAAAATTAACACTATCCGCAACCTAACTTAAGACCCTGAAAAAGGAATGGCACTAAATATACAAACAACTCCAGGGTAATAAGAAGATATGTAAGCAGCCATTAGAAGGTCTAGCAGTGCCCCAAAACTGCAATTGTGAAACATCCACAAATAAACCCCCTTGGCCCTAGTCAAACATTATGAGCCAACTGATTCAGTGACATTATTCCTGAGCCCTTATATGTTATCTCATTCCACTCACCACAAAAAAAAAAAAAAAAAAAAAAAAAAAAATGTTTTACACTGAAGAGTCATAGTTCCAGAAGAAAAACTCAACTTAAGGTAAGAGAAAGTGTTGGTTATATCAATCTCCATGCAAGCAGTGCTTAGTCCCCACAGCTGCTGCTTCTTGGCATGGAAAACCCTAGCCAACATGCTTGAAGGAATTCATGAAGTTAGCAATACCTCATTCACTGGCCTGTGAATTTTAAGAACCTGCTTGCCATGGGCTCAAATTCCAGCTGTTCTGTTTTTTTTATCATAAAAATGAACTGCCTTTCAGTGGATAAAATGAGAGAATTAAAAAACTGGGGTAGACCACCAAGTGGCACAGTAGTATGTGGAAACAGGAAGACCCGCAGTGAACCAGACACCCATTTTACTTTTTCTACACTAGTGCCTACCAGAGAAGTCTACGACATTCGTCCTACAAAACCCCGTCCTTTAAAAATTATTCTGTCATTGCAGATAATTTCCAAATAAGCTAGTCAGGATCTTACCTGCATCTCAGACACCAACGGAATATTTTCTTGTACTGTTGCTAAAACAGACAGCAGATGATCTCGTTCAGCCAACCAAGTAACCTCTAATGCTTGAACCTCAGCATTTTTGTTTAATGTATCCTTAACTGATTCGCTCAGAAGACGCTGAGCTTCTTCCAGTCTATGAGAGAAAGAGTAGAATAACGATAAAATTGGCAATTCATAATAATAAAAAAAAAAAAAAAGGCCTGATGAATTCTATAAATTACTAAAATATGCTAACTGGTACATTATTAAAGGCACCTCTGTGGAATTTATAAATCCTTTAAGACATTACAACACTGAGAGACTATATACGTAATACACATCAGGAAATAAACATATAAGCTCAAGACCTTGCATAACATTAGAGATAAGCAGACAAGTGGAAATGAGCAAATATGGCATAGTTTCTGTAACTCACAAGGGCACATAAACCCAGAGAAAATATATGAAAATCTAAAACGTGAATAAAACAAAAAATTATATTTTCTTATATTAATATACCTAGCAGTAAGCAGTTTAATGTGTGCTTCATCCTTGGCTGCTTGTGCTTACTTTCAGAAGTTGAGAGTGAATCTATCTTGTATAAATGCATTTCTCTCTCTTCCCCATTTTTCTCGACTCTTCTAACTGTGTTGTGAGAGATTTAACATGTGTTCTCAAAGTAATCATTTCTTCACATTCTGAAAAATAAGGAAAAAAAAATATTTTGAAAATGTAATGGGAAAAACCACATCAATTATACTTTCATTATACAATACAGTAACATAATTTTTTCTAAATAATCCTTCTTATACACTTCTAAATCATTCCTAATGTAATTTCACCTAGCGCAAAGATACATTAAGAAAAAAATTTAAATTTTAGCAATTGCCAGCACTCCATTTTGTGACCCCTAGTTCATTTGCAGTGAGTGAGACAGGAGTCTGTTCCACTAAGCAGATATTGCTATATTTGGGGGCCAGTGGAGATTCAGCACACACTGCACATTTTAACAGAGCTAACAGGAGTTCCAAAGGGTAGGATTATAGTGGTGTGAGAGCTAAGAGGGATGAGCATCACTTAATATACAGAAGTACATATTTTTTATTCAAGTTAGCTATTAGGTAACATTCTAAAACTTGTTAAAGATCTAAATCCACAATGAATACCATAATTAAGAAACATTAAAAATTTGCAGTAAAGTGCCCGGGGGTATGAATCCTGTCTTTTGCACCATTATTCACACCAGTTTGGAATCCCCAAATGAGGGAAAAATGTTAAGAAAGTGGAGGCAGAAAATATTAAAGAGACTAGTCCAGACTAAGAAGTATGAGCTATGAAGAGAAGGTACAGAATTTGAATCTAACCACTTGGAGGACAGAAGGACCAGGGGGGAATGAAACATAAAAATCTAGAGGAATAGACGGGGAGAGGTTTTTAGGGGCAAAAGATGGGTTTTGGGGGAACACAGGGGGAAGTTAAAGACACAATGTTAGAGAGATGTTTGGGGGAAATTTCTTCGTCCAGTGGTCGGGAAGTAAATGAATTAAAAAGAGGTGGTAGGCGCTTTATACACAGTTTTAATGCGGGTATGATAAGGGTCAAAAAAGCTGGGAGAAAGCAAATTGGCAGTGACAAGTCAAGGGCGGGCTAAGACTCCCCCCTGAATCACATTTAGGAAATAGTTGAGTCAAATAGATAAGTACACTAGTATTAACTTTCTTGTCTCTTTCCTGCCCTTTTAAAATTTCTTTTGTCAAAACAAATTTCCCTTCCCCCCCAAATAGTTACAAAGCAAAAAACTTTATTACACCTTCCAATTTCCCGTGCAGATGGTAACCAATCATTCGGTGAATAATTTTAAATTTTTTTTTATTAAAATAAAGTACAGCACTTAAAAGAAAATACAAAAAATTTTTTTCCCTGATTGCTCTCTGATTACAAAATGGACATAAAAAAAAAAAAAAAAATGGATTTACTTATTGAAAAAAATGGAGTTTTATCGGAAATGAATCATGGCACTAAGTGGTGATGAGTGTTCTATAAAATAAACACTTTTAAAAAGCCTAGAAGAAAAAATGTTTCTTTAATAAAAATAAAGTTTGTCAGCATTTGCTTGGTGATGGAAAAAAGTTTTATGGAGTGGAGCGGGGTAATATTTAGTAAGGGATTCGGGGGAAACCCGTTATTTTTATATAGCCGACTTGATCCGGGAAAAAGGGAAGTACAATGTGCACTTTAAGGAGGGTTTTGGGATATGGCAGTTTGGAGGGTATTGTTTTTCCCTTTAAGTATTGCTTCTAAACTGTTGTATTCTGAGCACCTTACAAAAACAGTGACTGTGTGAGTGAGGTGAAAGTGTTGAATGATTTGAAAGTATTTTTTTTTTGGGGATTTTCTTTCTTTTGGGTAACCCTGATTGGGTGGGAACACCCAACTTTTTTAAAAAAAAAAAAAAAAAAAAAAAATCTCCAGCACTCTGATTTCCCTTCTCATTTGTGGTTTTTTACCATGAAAATATTTGTGAATTTTTGAAAAGCTAATTCTGGCACAAAAATTCTAACCCAAAACTCCTTAGTTATTCCACTTCGGACATCAAAATTTGTTTGAAAATTTCTCTATTTTTTTTTATAAATCCTCACTCTTTCATTTACAACAAATCTATCAAAAATCAATATAATCTTGTTCTTGGACTTTACCCAGTCAATCTCCCTATTGCACAGTCATTTAACTGATATACTCTATTATGCAGTAGAACTCAAAAAAACTAGAAACTAAATTCATAAAAAATTAAAAATAAATATTATTCAAAATGATACATTGCCAACCCATAAAGTTCAGTTTAAAATCTGATGTGAATTTTTACAGAATTTTTTCAAGATACTGCTTTACCAAAACTGGCAAGCAAAATCCTAAAAAAAAGGGTATCAGCAAGCAATATTACTACAGAGTAATAAGCTGCAGATCTTTTGCTTGCTCATTGTGTTGAAGAAGGAATGATATTCTACTTCAAACTGCAAGTGGAAGACCTTATCAGATGAAGTATGAAAATTGTTCACAGGTAAAATATATCCTTCCCTTCATAACCACAACTATGATAGCTGGTTCGGGAATGTACAGTAAGCTCTCATAAAAAGCTATCTTCAAAAGTGTGATTTTTTTTTTGTAAATGAAACTGAAGTGTGCAACTGAAACTGACTGGCATGTACCTCAAAGGCTTTTTCATGAGCTATTTAATTCTGATGTACTTTTTCAATCATGTTTACAAAAAAATCAAACTATATAGAGGAGCTTAATAAAAGGCTTACAGTATATCCATCAAATTCTGAAAATACACTTCTTTGCCACTAACCCAACATTCCTACCAAATTTCACCTACATCAGTCAATCTATTTTGCAGTTAAATTACAGAGGTTAATATAGAAAAAAATGATCAGAACTAAACATTAGTCCCTACCCATGGCAGAAGCCTGGTTTATGAAGGTACTAAGAAATAAAAATACAGTTATGAAAACACCCACCAGTGGACTACATAAATTTTAAAAATTTAAACAATGAAAGGCACAATCCCAATGTGATTCAAATTTAACCCTTTGACTGTCGCAACCCCCAATTCTGAGGTGTCTCCTGGTGTCGCAAAATTTAAAAAAAAAAAAAAATTATTTTTTCTTATGAAATGATAGAGAATCTTTTCCCGATTGTAATGACACCAAAAAAAAACGAAATTTGATGGAAAATGACAGAATTATGCTCTCGCGAAGTTAGCGACCTCGGCGATATTTACAAATCGGCGATTTCGCCCACTTTGAGCCCTATTTTCGGCTAATTCCATTGTTCAGTCGACCAAACTCATAGCTATTTCTTTAGAACTCCATTTTTTCTATCGATTGAGTACAAGAAACTGCCCATTTACCGATTTTTAACTAAACCCCAAAAATGTGGTCAGAAATTTGCAATTTGGCCAATTTTATGAAAACTAAAAAATATGACAATTTCAAAATAAGGTCCAGAATGAACAATGCAGACATTCCCCGGCTCTAAAATAACATTTTCATCGTTCATCATCATGTTTCCAGGTCCCTCTGATATTACTCTTGCTTTCTATTTGAATTTTTTATTCAAACAAAAATAGAAGACTTTTCTATTAGCAGACTACTACAATACTGGGAATAATTGTATAAATAACATCAACCCATTCATGACTGCATATTAGAATGGCTAGTTGGACATTTATTGGACAATGACATCATTTGTTTACTTTGAACATTGGCAAAAATCAAACATTTTCCCTATTTTTAGCTCCATTTCCAGGTTTTTTTTATAGTAAAATCAATCAAAATCACCTCTACTTCTGTAATATGTTTTCCATTCTATCAAATGAGACCAAGAAAATGAGAATACAACCATAAATACTATACGAAAATAGACCACAAGTCGGCATTTTAATTAAAAAAACGGTCGGAGGTTTTTTTTTTTCATTATGCACTGCGTGCTCCAGTTTTTTTTATATGGTGCACACTGACCACACAGACCCATTCTCTCACATGTGGGCCTACCACTTTCTCCTGCTTGATTTGGAACCCCGCTAGAAAATTTATGAGTAATATACGTCAAACAGGTACCATCGTAGACTATATAATACGGGCCCGCGACACAAAGGGTTAAAAGGTACAGCAGCTAAAAAAAATTGAAAAAATAATGGACAACAAAAACATAAAAGGACATCTAAACAAAACCTAATCAAAATTTTCCTTTTTAAAAAGGTATAGATTACAGAGATTTAAAGTGTACTGCAATATGACAGAGAAAAAAAAACGACAGTCCAAAGGGTTAAAAGGTACAGGAGATAAAACCAAAAAGGGATTAAATAAAAATATAAAATAAAAAGTTTAAAAAAGGACATCTAAAACTAAACCTAATAAACATTCCTATTAGAACAGTGTATAGATTACGAGATTATAAAGTGTACGCAATTGCACAAAAAAAAAAAAAAAGTTTAAGCCCTTGCACAGTTTTCTCATTTTGCAAGTGATATTTAAAAAACCCTTTTTTAATACAGAAAAAAACCCAATTGAAAAGTCTATGAATCATACTTAAAAATGCCATTTTAATTTCATTTTGTTCCCATTTTTTATGAAATTTGGGCCCAAGGAGGCACCCCCTGAAGGATGCAAATTATTACGTACTTACTAAATTACTGTACCTTGAAATTGTGTTACAAAAAACCTGCTTTTTGGATTCCTCTTTAACTTTTTCTGAACTGTTTAAGGTGTGGTGGGAGTTTTTGCTTGACAATTTTGGTTCTATGGGGATCAGTAAACCCCTTCAGTTCCCCTTCAGAAACCACTCAGAGACAAAAACGACACACTTTCCTTTCTGCTTCAAGAATGCCCAAACGAAACTTTAAAGTTTAGCACACTAAAGTTGTAATAAAATAAATATACAATGAAAAAAAACCAAAACAGTATCCATGTAAAACCCTTTAACAAAACTAACCACAACAAAAAAAAAAAGATTACATTATTTGGGCTTACGATACACAGTATTACCTCTGGAAACTGTTTGTTTAAAAGAAAACAATAAATCCCTTTTTCTCAGAATGTTACTTAGTACAAAAAGGAAAGTTTTACCAATTCGGACAAAACATACATTTTTTTTTTTTTTTTTTTTTAAAAAGCCCGCCCCCCACGAAGCGGGTGCCCCAAAAAAAAAAGAAAAAAAAATTTATCTCAACATACACCACCACCGGCAAATCACGTTTTGGGGGCGTAGTTAGAAAAAACTTAGCCCCCAAATCCCCCCAAAAAACCGCCAATATCCCAACCCCCCTTTTTTAAAAGTGCAGATGTACTTCCAATTTCCGGGGACTCAAGTCCAGTTAACGGTTTTTTCCTGAATCCCTTTACAAATATTACCTGCTACACTCCCAAAAGTCGTCGGTTTTAAAACCCTTCTCCCATTTTCTATCAAAAAGTCCCCCAACCCTTTCTGGAAGTCCAAGCCTTCCCACAAAACCCCCTTCCCCCTCCCTCCCAAACCTTTCAAGGAAAACCTCCCGCCTTTCCTTTTCCCCCAAGATTTAATTTCCAAACTCAAATTTTGTTCCATTCTCTTAAAAGACCAAACACCTCAACAAACCCCCCCCCTTAGCCCTCGACTAATACTTTTTTTTTTAATCCACACCTCCCCTAATTTCACATCAAATTCTTTGATAAAAATTTTTTAACACTTTCCCTTTAAAAGACATCTCCCTGCCCCCCCTCCTTGCTGCGCATTTTTCAAACCCCAAATTCACCCCATATAAGAGTGTTGGTACCCCTTACTTCATAATTCCCTTCTTTTTCCTCCATGAAATTTTTTTTTGCTCCACAATACTTTAAAGACCACTCGCCTTTTTTTTCCTTCCCTCAATTTTAGGTTAACTTCATCCCCATTTTTCTATTCCCCTAAATTTAATCCCACCCCTTACCCCCAAAACCCAAGCATTTTTTCTTTTCCCCCCATTAAAAATTTTAAAACAA
>NC_069427.1:15335844-15362725 GCF_026875155.1 Cherax quadricarinatus
AGTCCTCAGGTTGTTCTTCAACTCTATATATCTTTGGTTAGGCCTCATTTAGATTATGCTGCACAGTTTTGGTCACCGTATTAAAGTAGATAAATTTGGGGTGCCAGGGGTAAATGTAAATGGGGAGCCTTTAATTGAGCTATGTGTAGAAAGAAATTTGGTAATAAGTAATACATATTTTATGAAAAAGAGGATAAATAAATATACAAGGTACGATGTAGCACGTAATGAAAGTAGTTTGTTAGATTATGTATTGGTGGATAAAAGGTTGATGGGTAGGCTCCAGGATGTACATGTTTATAGAGGGGCGACTGATACATCAGATCATTATTTAGTTGTAGCTACAGTTAGAGTAAGAGGTAGATGGGAAAAGAGGAAGGTGGCAACAACAAGTAAGAGTGAGGTGAAAGTGTATAAACTAAGGGAGGAGGAAGTTCGGGCGAGATATAAGCGACTATTGGCAGAAAGGTGGGCTAGTGCAAAGATGAGTAGTGGGGGGGTTGAAGAGGGTTGGAATAGTTTTAAAAATGCAGTATTAGAATGTGGGGCAGAAGTTTGTGGTTATAGGAGGGTGGGGGCAGGAGGAAAGAGGAGTGATTGCTGGAATGATGAAGTAAAGGGCGTGATAAAAGAGAAAAAGGTAGCTTACGAGAGGTTTTTACAAAGCAGGAGTGTTATAAGAAGAGCAGAGTATATGGAGAGTAAAAGAAAGGTGAAGAGAGTGGTGAGAGAGTGCAAAAGGAGAGCAGATGAAAGAGTGGGAGAGGCACTGTCAAGAAATTTTAATGAAAATAAGAAAAAATTTTGGAATGAGTTAAACAAGTTAAGAAAGCCTAGGGAAAGTATGGATTTGTCTGTTAAAAACAGAGTAGGGGAGTTAGTAGATGGGGAGAGGGAGGTATTAGGTAGATGGCGAGAATATTTTGAGGAACTTTTAAATGTTAAGGAAGAAAGGGAGGTGGTAATTTCATGCACTGGCCAGGGAGGTATACCATCTTTTAGGAGTGAAGAAGAGCAGAATGTAAGTGTGGTGGAGGTACGTGAGGCATTACGTAGAATGAAAGGGGGTAAAGCAGCTGGAACTGATGGGATCATGACAGAAATGTTAAAAGCAGGGGGAGATATAGTGTTGGAGTGGTTGGTACTTTTATTTAATACATGCATGAAAGAGGGGAAGGTACCTAGGGATTGGCGGAGAGCATGTATAGTCCCTTTATATAAAGGGAAAGGGGACAAAAGAGAATGTAAAAATTGTAGAGGAATAAGTTTACTGAGTATACCAGGAAAAGTATACGGTAGGGTTATAATTGAAAGAATTAGAGGTAAGACAGAATGTAGGATTGCGGATGAGCAGGGAGGCTTCAGAGTGGGTAGGGGATGTGTAGATCAAGTGTTTACATTGAAGCATATATGTGAACAGTATTTAGATAAAGGTAGGGAAGTTTTTATTGTATTTATGGATTTAGAAAAGGCATATGATAGAGTGGATAGAGGAGCAATGTGGCAGATGTTGCAAGTATATGGATTAGGTGGTAAGTTACTAAATGCTGTAAAGAGCTTTTATGAGGATAGTGAGGCTCAGGTTAGGGTGTGTAGAAGAGAGGGGAATACTCCCCGGTAAAAGTAGGTCTTAGACAGGATGTGTAATGTCACCATGGTTGTTTAATATATTTATAGATGGGGTTGTAAAAAAAGAAAATTGCTAGGGTGTTCGGAGAGGGGTGGGATTAAATTATGGAGGAATCAAATTCAAAAGGGGATTGACACAGTTACTTTTTGCTGACGTACTGTGCTTATGGGAGATTCTAAAGAAAAATTACAAAGGCTAGTGGAAAAGTTTGAGAATGTGTGTAAAGGTAGAAATTTTGGAAAGTGAACATAGAAAAGAGTAAGGTGATGAGGGTGTCAAATGATTTAGAAAAAAGAAAATTGGATATCAAATTGGGGAGGAGGAGTATGGAAGAAGTGAATGTTTTCAGATATTGGGATTTGGACGTGTCGGCGGTGGATTTATGAAGGATGAGGTTAATCATAGAACTGATGAGGGAAAAAAGGTGAGTGGTGCATTGAGGTATATGTGGAGTCAAAAAACGTTATCTATGGAGGCAAAGAAGGGAATGTATGAAAGTATAGTAGTACCAACACTCTTATATGGATGTGAAGCTTAGGTGGTAAATGCAGCAGCAAGGAGACGGTTGGAGGCAGTGGAGATGTCCTGTCTAAGGGCAATGTGTGGTGTAAATATTATGCAGAAAATTCGGAGTGTGGAAATTAGGAGAAGGTGTGGAGTTAATAAAAGCATTAGTCAGAGGGCAGAAGAGGGGTTGTTGAGGTGGTTTGGTCATTTAGAGAGAATGGATCAAAGTGTTATTTCTGTTCTTCTGCTGAACAACGGTTTAGTGCCGATGGAGGTAGCGTAGGTAGCAATGATACGGCCGTGGAGTAGTTTGGCTTTAATTGGGTAGGAGTGAGTACACAACGGGCAGTGTGAGGGAGTGACCGCAAGCCAGTCCGTGGAGGGGGGAGCACTTGTGTCTGTCAAGTCGGTCGGCCTAGGAGTGAGGGAGAGGCATGGGCTGGCAGGCTGGCGTGCCTACCTAGAGGCCTGGCTACAGAGGGCAGCACCTGAGTGGTGCGAAATATGAACTAAGCTGGTAGACAGCATGGGCTGTCTGTGCAGACAGTACAGGCTGTCTACATACGCTCGGCCACCTACCGCTCGTCGTCCCGACGCGACAATACTGGTGGGCCCGTAGGTATAAAGGAATTACGTACACTAGCTACCCCAGAGAGGGACTGGCTTTCGCTCACTTTAAATCAAAAATGGACATAAAAATGCAACAGGCAAAAAAAAACTCTCCCATCCAGGGGTACCTAGTTCAGCTATCAAAACTTTGGGGGCCCAGTCCCTGGACCCATTACGTACCTCTGTAATCTGTAAATACCTTTGTAACTTGTCATGATTGTGACCAGACTTACCTGGAGTTCATTACCTTTGTAAATTGTGAGTTCATTACCTTTGTAAATTGTGAGTTCATTACCTTTGTAAATTGTGAGTTCATTGCCTCTGTAACTTGCTCAGCTATCAAAACTTTGGAGTCCAGTCCCTGGACCAATTATGTACCTCTGTAATCTTTTGACTACCGCCCACAGGATGGGTATGGGGTGCATAATAAACATATTAAACTAAACTAACCATCCAGGGGAAGAGAAAACTGGTTTGCCCGCGCTGTTTCATCGCGGAGAGAGTCCGGAGAAGTCAGCACTGGAACTAAAATCTTCTATATACAGGTTGTCCGCAGGGCTGAACATCAGTTGACCACTCGTCTACGAACGTTGTTGCACCCTCACATCTGCAAACAATGACTGACAGTAGCATTTCCTAAGGTGTGACATGTGACTCAGAGGGCAGCACTGCCCTGACCGTAATACAGGCTTTTTTTTCCTTTTGTTATAAAAACACTGGTGCACATACGTACAATAATACTATATCCATGGAATTCATTACACTCTGGGTACCTTCTAAAGTATTTACATAATACATGATGTTGTCCACCCTGACCCCATTATCGACTAGCTATGAAATGTGTGTGCATTTTACCCATTTCTGCAAGCAAACAATTAGTAAACTAGCGTAGGAGTCAGACAAGTCAGTAGGTACGTCAATGTCACAGAAATGGACTGTTGTCCTGGGTCACAGGCCATAAGTTGGACCCTTACGGGGCCCGTCTTCCGTACCAGTAGTAGTGGGAGAAGGGAAATAGACGGTTTGTCCCTAACATTAGTTTGATCGTGGCGTTGCAACGCACGCGCCTCCAGCTCTGCTTCGGCCTGCATATGGTCCACATACTTCTTTGTGATAAAGGGTTTGGGCTTCCTTGATAGTTCCCGTAGCAATCTCCCTCACCTCGAACTTACTGCCACGGACCTGTCTTTAGGACACGGTAAGGACCCACAAACTTTGGGACAAGTTTGGGGCATCCCTGGGGTCTGCATGGGTTGAGAACATAACTTTGCAACCTGGTTCCACTTTGCTTTCCTTGGCGCGGGCATTGCGCTCAGACGGGGAACCTTTTCAGTTGCTTTCATAAGGTTCTCTCGTACCCGCTGGAAGACAAGCTGCGTTGTCCTCATCTTTACTAACTGGGGTTATCAGTATCGTAAGTAGGTCTAGGTGGAGCAAACAGAATTTCATATGGTAAGCGCTTGTCTAGCCATACAAAGCAAAATGAGGTGTTCTCACCGATCGAGCTGTGAGGGAGGAATTTAATGTACACTGAACATCTGGGATAGCCTCATCCCATGTAGTACAACTTGGGTTAACGGTTACTCTGAGCCCTCCAGGACTTTGCGATTTGTAGTTCAGCAAGACCATTACTCGCAGGGTGGGTGGAGCTATGGCGCTTGATGATGTTTGAATCTGGAGCAAGATCCTGCATTATGCCATTTATAAACTCAGACCCATTGTCTGACAGAAGGACACGTGGGCAAGTATGACGAAGAACAACATGCTCACGGAAAAAGCACTAGCGACCGTTTTCGGCGGTTTTATCGGGAAAATGGGTACTAATTCACTGTACCACGTCAATTTATCTACCATTACAAGCAGGTGCTTTTTTCCCCTTTCTCCGAGGTCGAGAAGTTCGTCAACAGGTCGACAGAAGTTCTCTCCCAGGGCTCCTTTGTAATGGGATACTTTAGAATGGGGTTAGGGCCTGTAATGGTACCCTTGTGCTGTAGGCAAACAACACACTGGTGTACATGCTTGGCAATGTCCGCTGCCATCTTAGGCCAGAAATATTTCATTCATGCCTGTTTGATACTGCGGTCCTTCCCGGGGTGCGCTACACCTGGGACATTGTGGATCAACCTAAGAGTAGCTGGTATCATGGACTCTGGTATCACCAGTTGGTATATGGTTCTGCCGGGGGTATCACCAGTTGGTATATGGTTCTGCCGGGGTCCACCAGCTGTGCAACACGGCACAGTACTCCTTGGTTGACCACCAAATCCTTCAGTGGAATGGGAGACTTGACCTGTAAGTCAACATCCTCCTTGGTCAGGAAACGAAGGACTGGAGACCACACAGGGTCCTGTCGTTGGGCTCTCTCGAGATCCTCAACAGAGAACAAATTGCCGACACTCACGAATGCTATATGTCTCGACAGGGCATCAGCTACAACATTTTGCTTACCTGGGACATAGCGAATTTCAGGGTTGTAGTCATTGAATGTGAGCGACCACCGAGCATGCTTTCCGAGAGGTTTTATTCGCAAAAAGGGCCAATAAGGGTAAATGATCTGTAAAATCTTGATAGGATAATGATAGATGATATCCGAAAATGACTCAGGGCCCATACAATGGCTAAAGCTTCTAGCTCTGTCACTGAATAATTGACTTCCGCTTTAGTAAGGACACGGCTAGCATAGGCAATAGGCTGTTGCTTACCATTAGTTTCCCTGTGAAAAGGGACTGCACCGATGCCAACTTTGCTGGCATCAGTCGTCAGGTAAATCCCTTGGTGAAATCAGGGAATCTAAGGGTTGGGGCTGATGTTAACTTGTTTTAAGAAGGGACAAAAGCTCGTTCCTGATCACACTTTCACTCAAAAGGGGCATCCTTCTTGAGAAAGCATGTCAGGGGTGCAGCAATGGTGGAGAAAAAAACCTGCGATAAAGGTGCGGTAGAAACCCCCCAGGCCTATGAAGGACCGGACTGCATCCGCCGTCATGGGTCTGGGAATTTCTGCACAGCTGAGATTTTAGACTCGTCCGTCTTTATGCCATTCTGAGTCACTACGTGCCCCAGAAATTTTTTTTCCTTCGGAGGAAAATGACATTTGGAGAGCTTTACCTTAAGATTTGCCTGAGCTAGCCTGTCCAATACCCTGTCAAGTTTCTAAGATGTGACGGGACATCTTGCGACCATGACTTTGAGATCACCCAGGTAGACCATGAGCTTTGCCCGGGGAGGGTATGGAAAATTGTCGTCATCAAACGGACTAAATGTGATTGGGCTTCCGCGCAACCCGAAGGGCATCCTCCTGAACTGGTAAGACCAGTTGGAGTAGAGAAAGCTGTCAACTCTCTGCTCTCATCATCGAGGGGGATCTGCCAGAACCCTTGAAGAAGATCAAGAGTTGAAAAGACCTTATTATCGCCGATGTTCTGCAACAGGTCGTTCAGAACTGGCAATGGAAAGCGGTCTGGGATGGTACATGTATTTCAGTTTCCTGTAATCGATAACAGGGCGCCCAGGTTCCGTCTTTCTTGGGAACCAGAATAAGGGGAGCATTCCCGGGGGAAGTGGATCCTCAATAATCCATCACGGAGCATCGTGTATGAGTTCTTCGGCGAGACTCTTTGCGCATGTGGCAGGCGATACGCAGGTACATAAATGGGTTTAGTACCTTTGTCAAGTGGAATACGGTGAGAGATCAGTGGGGTCACCCATTGATCACCATCTAGTGCGACTGCAGAACGTGCACGATTGAGAACCTGGAGAAGTTTTGGGCCCTCTTCAGGATAATCTGTCAAAGCTAGATCATCTTCCTGACTGGCCGGGTGTTGGAAGAGTCAGCAGCAGGACTCGCCTGGGAGAACTGCACTCACAAGGAAGTCAGCTGGGGCTTCACCCTCCACTCTCACCGGGAGAGGGAATCTAAACAAGGTCGACAAGTGAGGTATTCTTCCGCAGGGGAAATTCTCGACTATGCATGTTGACAACAAGGACTTGAAAACTTACCACGTTGCACTGTGTGCAAGGATGGTTCAAGGGAGAGGCCCTTGCTCGGCACGTGTCGTTGTCAACCAGCACATGGTCTCTTTCAAAAGCTCTGCTCACGTACACCGTAACAGGAGTGTTGAGCGAGTTAGGTGAAAAATTTGACGTCATACTTTGTACAAGCAGTAACTCTGCTCGCTGATGCCATTACACGAGTCAGACAGTCGCCTGCCGACAGGGATGCTGCGGCTTGACAACTGCTGGCCTCTACAACGGGCGTCAGAGTTAGAGTGAAGGTTAGACTGGGCGTCCCAGGCTGGGTTTCACTGGTAACTATGCGCTGATGGCCAGGAGGTGACGGCCAACGAGCTCTACTATGAGGACGTCAGGACAAGAGACCGACCCTGGGGAGAATGTGTATGGAACCAAACCGGTTTCCAATGTTTTCCAGGCACTGTGCATACTCTGAGACAGAGTAGCACGTAGTGGATCCTAAGCGCAGCCCCAGAAGGGCACATCCACTCCGTTGAATTCTGCTTTCCCACTCAGTGGATCAAAAGCGGATCCTAAGTTTCTGCCATGGTTTTGAAACCCTATGAGAGGTCACCAGGGAAAAAACAATACCATTACGACTAAGAATTTTGCGGACAGCTTGTGACCCTGGACCGAAAATTTTCTAACGTTGTACGACCACAAAACCGTCAGCGGATTCCCTGAGATCCTCTCAAGGTTTGAATGGCAGACGGCTCTGTCAAGTGGCCGCGTTGAAGGCCAATGTCTCGGAAAAAAGTGGAGGCGGACAATGTTAACCACGAACCTGTATCTGGGGAAAAGCTGGACAGGCTTTTGGTGGACAGTGGACTCGATGAGCGGTCCGCACGGGTTGTCATACCGAACATGAAGGCATGACAGGCCCACGAGATCCCCCGGGTCACAGCTGCTCGATGTCAACACTTGTTGACGAGGCTCGACCTGGAAGGTATGGTACGAGTCTCGGGCAACAACGTCAAGGACACTCGGTTTCCTCACTGTCGGCAAGGTATCACTGCCAGGGTGGTGAATGCATTGCGGACAGGGATGGAATACAGCGACTCCGACAGGGTTACTATGTCTTTCGCTGGTTTTGCGGACACGCCTCTTCCCCCGAACTAGTGGAAGGGCTTCTACGAGCACGTGCATTGAGCAACGATTGCTTTCTCCACTCAGCTGACAGCTTACTTCGCAGCTTGTTACACTCATGGGAGGTATGACTGGAAGTATTGTGGTTTAAAAACAGACTCCCCCCGCGAGGCTGAGCATGGGGTCGGTGACGGTTACCTTTATACTGAGCATGGGGACAGTTATGGTTACTGGGATACTGAGCATGGGGACTGTGACGGTTACTTTGCGGGGACTTAGGTTTGTAACACTCCGATCGGTAGTGCCCTCGTTTGCCACAGTTGAAACAAGTCACTACACGCTTAGCGGGGTGAGGTTGGGGGTGGTGTTTGCTGGTGGGCGTTTCACCCTGGTCCAGGAAGTCGATGACTGCTTTTTTGTATGGGACTGACTGTTGTTACTGTGGTCAATATTTTTACTTAGGCGTGTGTTAGTGGGACTGGGGTTAGAAACTTTGTGGGCTGGCTGTCTGACAGCAGCGGCAAAAGTTACTTCTGGCTGCGACCGCGGGGTCACTGTGGATGGCGCCCGGGAAAGGGTGGGTAGGGGATCATCCGCAAAGCGGCAAACCTTGCCTTGCTCGGAAGGCGGCTTGAGCGAGTCAATGGCATCATATGCACCCAGGACGTCGTGCTGAGGGCCGAGTCCTAGCGCATCATTGGCAAACCCCGGGTTAGGGCGGCATATCCCTCCGCATGATGCCGACAGCCAGTATGGGGATGATGTCTTTAGCATCAATACGGCCGTCACCATCCACCCACTTAGTGGAGTGATGGCATCAGTAAAGTCCGTGGCGGCTTGCTCAAACCGGCAAATGCAAGCCAGGGGGCTTTCGTGCCGGTTTTGACGTTCGGCCAAGACGCTGGTAACGATGTCAATGTAATGGCATTGGCGACTTTCGCCGAAAAAAAATGCCTAAATTCCTCCTTAAGTTCATGCCAAGCTGCATCTTACAAACGCGCTTGAGCCACAAAGGCACTATATCATCCTGGTTGAGATCCACTGCTGCAACAGCAGCACGATATACTGTGGTCCGTGGGACTATCAAATTGGGCCTGAACAGTCGTCTCGACTGACTGCAGCCATGCTCTAAAAATATTTTAACGACCGTCAAAAATAAGGGTCGGGTATGGACGATGAGCCGGCCCCTTGGTGGTTGAGGCTTGGCCACAAAATAGACCAAACGTCACGGGGGGTTCGATGCCCTGCCACGTGTTCACGCTGGTGAGGCACCATTGCTAGCACCCGCAGAATCTGGACACGGCATGGCCACTGGTGTCTTGTCATGACGTCAAACTGTTCAAATGGGAAGCAGGTCACGAAGAGGGTAACAGGTCAGAGCAAGAAATGGTATGCATGGCTACAATTCAAAACAGAGTCAGAGAGAACTCAGCCCACGGTACTAGGTAAACTACTTAGTGATGGAAATAGTTTGAGCAAAACAACAATAAAAAGGAAATAGTGGTATACTCTGAACACAAAATAAGAGATGTATGCAAGTGAATGTACTACAGGGAAGTGCACAAAATGAAGCTAAGGGTGGTCAATAATTTCACCAGGAGACTGGCAACAAAATTTATGAAAAGGAGTTGAACTGTAAACACTGGTAGCAAAAATTGCACAAAAATTAAAATAAATCAGGTACTACACAACACTAAACTGTGCTGCAAGCACAGTTTAAAAAGATTGCAGGTGCTGGCAGTTGCAAATTGAAATGCAAAAAAAAGTAATTCACTTGCACAAGGGAAGTTGGCACAGCAAAGATATCAGAGTATGGAATAGTGCCAAAAATCACAGAAAAAAAAAATACACTGTATCAGAATTGCTATATTGCACACAAAATAAAAATTTAAAAAAAATGCAAAATTATTAAATTCAAGAATATGGCAAAGGTTAGCTGGTGTTAGCAGGGTGTACACTGGTGTTAGCAGGGTGTACACTGGTGTTAGCAGGGTGTACACTGGTGTTAGCAGGGTGTACACTGGTGTTAGCAGGGTGTACACTGGTGTTAGCAGGGTGTACACTGGTGGTTTAGCAGGGTTTTTACACTGGTGTTAGCAGGGTGTACATGGTGTTAGCAGGGTGTACACTGGTGTTAGCAGGGTTTTACACTGGTGTTGCAGGGTGTTACATGGTAAAAACAAAAATTTCACAATCTTTAGGGGCAAAATTAATGAACTTCACAAGTAATTTTGGGAATTAATGGTAAATAAGCAGGTTCCCAAAAATACACTCAATGACTTGGGTATACAAAATAGCAAAATGCAATGCACATAGGTGAATATTCACAAATAAAACATAGAATATATGTAGAGCAAATAAATGGGGAAACAGGAGAAAAGTTTAATGGGCTAGGCACAGATTGTATCACTGCAGGTAGAATAAACTAATACTTAAGTACTTGAAGATTACACTTATTAAAAGAAAAAAAACACTAACAAACCAAACAGTGCAGGGTTGTCAACAATCTGTGGCTAACTTGCAGGTGCAACTAGCAAAATAACAGCACACAGGAATTACATGAAAACTGTATGTGAGAGGTAAATTGTATAAATGGTTAACACTGAACAATTTAAATCAATAACTGAGGTGCAAAGATGCAGAATAAAATACTGGAATTAAAAATGTAGGAGTGCAAAATAAATTTACAAAATTTAAGAAGCTGTAGGTAAGTGGCAAAAAGTGCACTGATGACACTGAACAATTTACTGAAGTATGGCTTCAGTAACTAACTGTATTGGTGCAGGACAGTTAAATAATGTCACAAAATATTAGGAAATGCTAGGTAAGTCACTGTTTACTTAACTTTGAGTGCAGGAGATGGACGAAGGTACGGGTGCTGCCCGGTCCTGAAACTTTCAGTGATGCTCTAGTAAAAACTACACGCCTCGTAGCATTTGTATACTGTATGGGGCTTCAATGTCGTAGGAAAAAAATTTTCAGAATGGACTTGGGAAGAACAGGAAGGACCAGGGTACTCTGTGGAGGTTTTAGATTTTTAGAAGAACGTGGATACTCGGCGTGAACCACAGCTGTGCGTGGGTTGTTTACATGGCAAACGTGTCTGGGCACGCTGACTGACTGCGGCTTCAGCACAGGAGAACAAAACATTTATACTCGAACGTGCTAAAAACAAGCTTAAGTGAAACTTTGAACTGGGACGAGTAAGTTTTACTGTAACAAATCATGGGGAAAACAGAAAATGGTGATGAACTGGGAATGTAACAGCAAGGGAAAGGGAAAAAAAAAAAATTAAACTGGGCAACACAAAAAAAACTGCACGGCTGGAGATACGTAGATGCTGAGTAGGGTTTTAGACACTATGATGAGTCACGAGCCACTGTAGACGCTGAACTGAGCTGGCTTAGGGGCTAAGCCAACTGGGTTCCCCCGTGGTTAAGCCAGGTAGAACTTTTGGAGGAAACTGGGAAGAACACAAAAACCATGGACGGCGAGATGGACGTCGTTGCGTAGCAGAGAAGGCTGTAGGGAGGCTGGTTTTGTTTACACGCTGATTAGGGTATAAACCAACCCCAGAGCTGCCCCGTGGTCACGGGTGGAGCCACACGAAGCCAACACACTAAACGACCTCACCTCTACTTCTTGTAGCTGAGAAGGGCGTAGGGACGCTGTAGGAGGCAGGAGAATGGTGCTGGAGAGTGTTGAAGGGTGTAGAGAGGGTGTGAGGTGAACACGTGGGGCTGCTAAGGCTGGAGATGACGCCGTGACGCCTATGTCCAGATTTTGTGGGAAAAATCTAGGACGAAGATCTATCTAAAGGGCTCGTCAAGACGCTGGGAGTAACAGATAACTCTTTAGGCCAGCAGGTGCGTTGGATGACGACGGATGATGTTGACTGGCGTCGCCGATGGTGTTGACCCTCCACCCCGAAGAGGCTCACAATTGCCGTTGACTCCGCTGTCCCATGTTATTTCTGTTCTTCTGCTGAACAACGGTTTAGTGCCGATGGAGGTAGCGTAGGTAGCAATGATACGGCCGTGGACTAGTTTGGCTTTAATTGGGTAGGAGTGAGTACACAACGGGCAGTGTGAGGGAGTGACCGCAAGCCAGTCCGTGGAGGGGGGAGCACTTGTGTCTGTCAAGTCGGTCGGCCTAGGAGTGAGGGAGAGGCATGGGCCAGCAGGCTGGCGTGCCTACCTAGAGGCCTGGCTACAGAGGGCAGCACCTGAGTGGCGCGAAATATGAACTAAGCTGGCAGACAGCATGGGCTGTCTGTGCAGACAGTACAGGCTGTCTACAAAAGTAGAATGACATGGAAAGCATATAAATCTATAGGGGAAGGAAGGAGGGGTAGGGGTCGTCCTCGAAAGGGTTGGAAAGAGGGGGTAAAGGAGGTTTTGTGGGCGAGGGGCTTGGACTTCCAGCAAGCGTGCATGAGCGTGTTAGATAGGAGTGAATGGAGACGAATGATACTTGGGACCTGACGATCTGTTGGAGTGTGAGCAGGGTAATATTTAGTGAAGAGAAACCGGTTATTTTCATATAGTCGGACTTGAGTCCTGGAAATGGGAAGTACAATGCCTGCACTTTAAAGGAGGGGTTTGGGATATTGGCAGTTTGGAGGGATATGTTGTGTATCTTTATACGTATATGCTTCTAAATTGTTGTATTCTGAGCTCCTCTGCAAAAGCAGTGATAATGTGTGAGTGTGGTGAAAGTGTTGAATGATGATGAATGTATTTTCTTTTTGGGGATTTTCTTTCTTTTTTGGGTCACCCTGCCTCGGTGGGAGACGGCCGACTTGTTGAAAAAAAAAAAATAAAGAAAGGATATAAATGCACTGGAAAATGTACAAAGGAGGATGACAAAGTTGATTCCATGTATCAGAAATCTTCCCTATGAGGATAGACTGAGGACCTTGAATCTGCACTCTTCTGGAAAGGCGTAGAGTTTGGGGGGATATGACTGAGGTGTATAAATGGAAAACAGGAATTAATGAAGGAGATGTAAATAGCATGCTAAAAATATCTATCCTAGACAGGACTTGCAGCAGTGGTTTTAACCCTTTGAGGGTCGACAAGCCCTCTCCGAAACTCGTTCTCAGGGTCGGCCAAATTTAAAAAAAAAAAAATTATTTTCTCTTATGAAAAGATAGAGAATGTTTTCCCGATCATAAAGACACCAAAAGTTTGAAATTTGATAGAAAACTTACGGAATTATGCTCTCGCAAAGTTAGCGGTCTTGGCGATGTTTACGCATCGGCGATTTTGCCCACTTTGAGCCCCATTTTCGGCCAATTTCACTGTACTAGTCGACAAAAAACATGAATATTTCGCTAGAACTCCATTTTTTCTATCGAATGTATGCAAGAAACCACTCATTTATGAAATTCAACTATCCAGTACAGTGGTCAGAATTTTTGCAAATTTTTCCAATTTCACACAAATTTCAAAAGATGCCAATTTTGAATAGGGTCAGAATAAACAAGAAAGGGCATTCCTGGCACTAAATGACATTTCCTCTAGTCTTAGTCATGTCTCAAGGCCCCTCTTATATTCTTTTGCTTTCCACTTTGAATTTTTATTTTCACAAAAAAATATAAGATTTACTGTTATGCAGACTACTGCATTAGTTGGGAAAAAATGGTATAAATATTATTGGTTGCACTTGTGAAAGAATATTAGACTCACCCGTTGACGTGTATTGCACGCTTGGCACGATTTGTTTACTTCTGAAGTTTTGGGAAAAATCGAACATTTCTGCTACTTTTAGCTCAATTTCAAGGCACCTTTCTTTGTAAACCAGTCAAAATCATCTCAATTTCTGTAATATGTCTTCCATTCTATAAAATGAGACCAAGAAAACTAGAATACAACAATAAATACCATACGAAAATACACTGCAAAGTCGCTGATTTATTAAAAAAAAATGGTTAAAGTTTTTTTTTTCTCATTATGCACTGTGTGCTGCACAATTTTTTTTAGACTGTGCACACTGACCACATAGACCCATTCTTTCATATGAAGGCCTACCAGCTTTCTCCCACTAGATTTGAGGCCGCTAGAATTTATGAGTACTAGTACGTCAAAAACCCCTACGCGTAAGACGTAATAGTACGACGAAAACCCTCAAAGGGTTAAGTTGGAAAAATTCAGATTCATGAAGGATATAGGAAAGCACTGGTTTGGTAATACAGTTGTGGATGAGTGGAACAAACTCCTGAGTACTGACATAGAAGGCTAAGACATTGTGTGGTTTAAAAAAGAGGTTGGATAAATACATGAGTGGGTGTGGGTGGGTGTGAGTTGGACCTGACTAGTTTGTGTTCCTCCCTGCAGCGAATGTGACTGACCTGACTAGGTTAAGTCATTGGCTTAAGCCGGTGGGAGAATTGGACCTGCCTCTCATGGGCCAGTAGGCCTGCTGCAGTGTTCCTTCTATTTATCTTATGTTCTTATCCTATGAAAGCCAGTGTTGGTCCTATAATACTATACTAAAATTCTAGTGGCTTCAAATCTGGCAGGAGAAAGCTGATAGGCCTACATGTGAGAGAATGGGTCTGTGTGCTCAGTGTCCGCAGTATAAAAAATTGGGGAGGCTGCAGTGCATTGTGGGAGTGCCAATTCAGTACGCCTTGTTCACAATGCCTAGCGATAAGGAATACCTCATTTCCCGGTGAACTGGGACTCTTCTTTTCCTGAGTGATTGTTCTAACACACATGGAAGTGTCATGAAGATGAATTTTCCTGAGTGATTGTTCTAACACACATGGAAGTGTCATGAAGATGAATTTTCCTGAGTGATTGTTCTAACACACATGGAAGTGTCATGAAGATGAATTTTCCTGAGTGATTGTTCTAACACACATGGAAGTGTCATGAAGATGAATTTTCCTGAGTGATTGTTCTAACACACATGGAAGTGTCATGAAGATGAATTTTCCTGAGTGATTGTTCTAACACACATGGAAGTGTCATGAAGATGAATTTTCCTGAGTGATTGTTCTAACACACATGGAAGTGTCATGAAGATGAATTTCATGGTTTGAGGAGTTTGTGGTTGAAACCAATGCCCAGGATACCAGAAAGACAGCGTGAGTTATGGGGAAGACGGTGTGGGTGGTGGGGAAGACGGTGTGGGTGGTGGGGAAGACGGCATGGGCGGTGGGGAAGACAGCATGTTAAGTAAGTTTATTCAGGTATACACAAATACAGTTACATAAATTATCATATATAGCAGCATATGTGTAAAGAACACTGTAAAGCGAAATGCCGTAAAGTGGGGCCCTACTGTACAGTGGACTCTCAACCAGCGATATTAATCCGTTCCTGAGAGCTCATCGTTAATCGAAATAATCGTTAGTCAAGTTAATTTTCCCCATAAGAAATAATGGAAATCAAATTAACCCGTGCAAGACACCCCAAAGTATTGAAAAAAAAAATTTTTACCACATGAAATATTAATTTTAATACACACAAACTGAAGAAGACATGCACAGTTACATGACACTTACCTTTATTGAAGATCTGGTGATGATTGATGGGATGGGAGGAGGAGTCTTAGTGTTTAGAAGGGGAATCCCCTTCCATTAGCACTTGAGGTAGCAAGTCTTTTTCTGGGGTTATTTTCCTTGTTCTTTTAATGCCACTAGGACCAGCTTCAGAGTCACTGGACTTATGTCGCACAACATATCTGTCCATAGATACCTGTACCTCTCGTTCCTTTATGACTTTCCTAAAGTGGTTAACAACATTGTCAGTGTACAGGTTGCCAACACGGCTTGCAGTAGCTGTGTCAGGGTGATTTTCATTAAAAAAGGTTTGCACTTCAAAGCCACTTTGCACACATTTCCTTAATTTAGAGAGCTCCAGTTCTCCTTTGAAAGTTCCTCATCTGCCCAATCATCTGTAAGATGATTAGCACTCATAGTGGTTAGTCATCATGTCTCATCCACCAGCTACTTCACATCTCCACATAACTTTCAATTCAAGGACTTCCAATGCTTCACATGGATCTCAACTGGCATAGGATTCTCAGTCATAGCCCAACCTTCAAAGTCCCTTTTGTGACCATTGGCCACTGTTTTTTCCAAGCAGAGTTAAGGTCTCTTAGTACTTCTTCCAACCTTACTAAATGTTTCACATTGAGGATGGTAAAATGATGCTTCAAAACTTTCTTAGAGTCAGTTGAGTTTGAGTCACTACAACAGACCTTTCAAACATGTTTGTGTACATTTCTTAAGTTGGAATGACCTGCTGTCCAGGCTCAGAGTAGAGTGGCTTAGGAGGCCGTCATTTCTAAAGTCATGTCCTAGAATTCGCTCTGCCAAGTCTAAATGACACAGGGCATGTTTAATCCGTAGCACTAGTCTATTTCTTTTCAATTCTGTAATTTTTTCACATCGTGGGTCAAATGCATGTTACCATCATTAAAATCCTATGACCATGCCTACTGTCGCCCTCAAACTCTCAAATCCTGACACTTTGTTCTGACCTTGGATTTCAAGTGACATACACATAGTTACTTGCATTTATTTAATTAACTCATCAACAGTTCTAGCCTTTTTCATATGATTCTGTCTGGAGTGCTTTTCCTCCTGATTGTTCTCTGATTTCTTCCACACCTATACAGATTCAACATTGTTCATTTCCGCTTCGATTCAGTTTTCGAATACATAGTTTTGCAGCCTTTGGTCAATGAACAGCTTCCTTGATTGCCATTTTATCTCTCCAACAATTGCGTGGCTTGATTGGCTTATTATACACCTAGACCGCTTTTAATAATCGCATCACTTTCTACCTTTACAATGATCGCTTTCTTAGCTGCTATAATTCTCCCTTTTTCTGTTATCCACATAGAAGTTCTTAACATTACTTTTGTTGCGATGCATCAGTCAAAGCTTTTGATAATATGAAAGCTTCCGTTGATATGTTTGGACATGTACGACCGTGGTTTGGCTGGCTTGTAAACACTGGCACCCAGGCTCAAGTGAGGCGCGCTCACCAAAGGGGACTCTATCTCCTAGTAATCTACCCGCTGTAGGGTTTGCATAAAAGGCTAGGGCAATGACTTTTTGCGGTTAACAATGTATCATGAGTCAGTTTATGTTATGATGCCACGTGGTGGGGCTTGTAATAGAAAAGTTGGCCGTAGCAAGTGAGCATTCGTGACAAATTAAGTCAAGTTTTGGCCTCCAGGATGCTAAATGTCCTACAGATTTATTAATCAGTACCATTCTGGTTGGGGTCGATATACTGAAAGTTCCGTGTTATCTTAGAGCATTCTGACAAATAACATTTCCAGCCATCAACACGATTGACCCCCAGGTACCTCATTGTGAGTGGTGTGAATACTGAACATAGGTATCTAAGAAATGTCATAACATTACCAACATGGTTGAACCCAGACCTCTAAGATGACCTCGCTGTGCCACAGTCCTCCCAGTACAAAAAAGTAACTTACACATTAGTATTTGTCAAGAAAATGTGCTAAACCCATCGAGGTTATATAGAACTTAGGAAATGGGAAGTGATCAAGTTTGATGTAAGGATGGGGAAGATAGGTACAATTTCTTGAAACAAGTTCTTGACTGGCATCACTGGACCACCTGATGTAAGGATGGGGAAGATAGGTACAAGTTCTTGAAACAAGTTCTTGACTGGCATCACTGGACCACCTGATGTAAGGATGGGGAAGATAGGTACAAGTTCTTGAAACAAGTTCTTGACTGGCATCACTGGACCACCTGATGTAAGGATGGGGAAGATAGGTACAAGTTCTTGAAACAAGTTCTTGACTGGCATCACTGGACCACCTGATGTAAGGATGGGGAAGATAGGTACAATTTCTTGAAACAAGTTCTTGACTGGCATCACTGGACCACCTGAAAATGCATTTATGACCAGCTGCTACAAATTTATAGGATAACTTTTTTTTTATATATTGGGTTTTGGGAGGTTATATCATTTAGAATGCTAATTTATTGATGTACTACTGCAGAATGATAAACTATAATTTTTTTTCCATTTGTAAATGTAAAAGTTTCCAAGACTCTAAGTAATCCTGAAGGGACTGGCTCCTTTTAATTTCTGTGTAGACAGTTTTGTCAGAAAGTTAATCACAGTACTAATCTATGACATGATCTTTTGCAATCTTTTCAGTTTTTTTCTAGGTCATTTGTTTGTCACATTTATTACAGTAAGTCATCTGTAAATTAGACATATTACCCTAAGCCATCTGCAATCATTATTTATTACCCCCAAGTAATCTGTACATCATATATATTATCATAAGTCATCTGTAAGTTGTACATGTTAACCCTAAGGCAGTTGGAACACATTTATTGCCCTAAATCATATTTATTACCCTAATTCATCGGTCATATTTATTACCCTAAGTCATCTGTAAGTCATAATAAATTCTTTTGTTAGTATGTTTGAATGAAGTACAGGTCCCCCATCACAAATCTGGCATCATTGGGACCTGTAGTGTGCTGGAATACTGAGTTTGCCGGATTACAGAGCGGCTAGGTTAGAATCCACTTAATAAAATTAACCAACTTGACTTACACAAAGTTCACTGAACATCGGCAAAAATCGAACATTTCCGCCACTTTGAGCTCAATTTCAAGGTACTTTTCATCATGAAAGCAATCAAAATTATGTCTATTTCTGTAATATATCTTCCATTCTATCAACGAGTCCAAAAAGATGAGAATACAACCATAAAAACCATACGAAAATATACTGCAGAGGCGGCTAATGGCTGAGAAGTGAACTCCCTTATTTATCATCCGTCTTTTTTATTTTTGTTGTACGTTAAGAAGCATTGTTCCATCATACATTGCCCAAGTTTCAATGAGATAGCCCAACAAACAACCGAGAAAAAAAATATTTACCAAAAATCATATATGGCAAGCCCAAGCCAGGTACTGGAAATAAGTCACTGTCTGACTTTTTTGGGTTATCCTAGGTTCTCTATACATACACTACTATGTATGATAATCTATGTAACTGTATTTGTGTATACCTGAATAAACTTATTTACTTCTAGTCTGTCAACTGAGTACAAGAAACTGCCCATTCACTTATTTCAACTACCTAATAAAGTGGTCAGAAATTGGCAATTTGGCCAATTTCACACAAATTTCAACAGATGCCAATTTCAAAATAGGGTCCAGAATAAATAATGCAGACATTCCTGGCTCTAAAATAACATTTTCTTTGTTAATTAGTCACGGCTACAGCCCCTCTTATATTACTCTTGCTTACCATTTGGAATTTTTATTCACACAAAAATAGAAAATTTACTGTTATGCAGACTGCTGCATTATTGTAATTTTTTTTTTATTATCACACTGGCCGATTCCCACCAAGGCAGGGTGGCCCGAAAAAGAAAAACTTTCACCATCATTCACTCCATCACTGTCTTGCCAGAAGGGTGCTTTACACTACAGTTTTTAAACTGCAACATTAACACCCCTCCTTCAGAGTGCAGGCACTGTACTTCCCATCTCCAGGACTCAAGTCCGGCCTGCCGGTTTCCCTGAATCCCTTCATAAATGTTACTTTGCTCACACTCCAACAGCACGTCAAGTATTAAAAACCATTTGTCTCCATTCACTCCTATCAAACACGCTCACGCATGCCTGCTGGAAGTCCAAGCCCCTCGCACACAAAACCTCCTTTACCCTCTCCCTCCAACCCTTCCTAGGCCGACCCCTACCCCGCCTTCCTTCCACTACAGACTGATACACTCTTGAAGTCATTCTGTTTCTCTCCATTCTCTCTACATGTCCGAACCACCTCAACAACCCTTCCTCAGCCCTCTGGACAACAGTTTTGGTAATAATTGTATAAATAATGTCAACCCATTCTTGACTACGTATTGGAATTTGGACTGGCAGGCGGACAGGTATTGGATGATGTTGTTTGTTTACTCTTGAGCTTTGCTAAAGAACAGAACATTTTCGCTACTGTGAGCGCAATTTCAAGGTACTTTTTGTCATGAAAGCAATCAAAATCATATCTATTTCTGTAATATATCTTTTATTCTATCAAATGAGACTGAAAAAATGAGAATACAACCATAAAAACCATACAAAAATATACCGCTAAGCGGCCGCTAATGGTTGAGAAGGGAACTCCGCTATTTATGGTCTGATTTCTTTCATTTTTGGTGTACGTGAAGAAGTATCTTTCCATCATACATTGCCCAAGTTTGAATAAGATAACCCAACAAAATAATAATAATAATAATAATAATAATAATAATAATAATAATAATACAGTGGACCCCCGGTTAACGATATTTTTTCACTCCAGAAGTATGTTCAGGTGCCAGTACTGACCGAATTTGTTCCCATAAGGAATATTGTGAAGTCGATTAGTCCATTTCAGACCCCCAAACATACACGTACAAACGCACTTACATAAATACACTTACATAATTGGTCGCATTCGGAGGTGATCGTTATGCGGGGGTCCACTGTAATAATAATATCTTTATTTACTACACGTACATGTACAAGGTATACAGGCCTAGCTGACATCAGTGACATACTACTGTATAGAAAGACACTTGTTATGCTGAGTATTTCAAGAAAATTAGGTCAGTGTCCCAGGATAACACCCACACTAGTTGACTAACACCCAGGTACCCATTTACTGATGGGTAAACATAGACAACAGGTGTAAAGAAACACGCCTATTGTTTCTACCCTGGCTGGGAATTGAATACAGTGGACCCCCGGTTTACGATATTATTTCATTCCAGAAGTATGTTCAGGTGCCATTACTGAACGAATTTGTTCCCATAAGGAATATTGTGAATTAGATTAGTCCATTTCAGACCCCCAAACATACACATACGAACGCACTTACATAAATACACTTACATAATTGGTCGTATTGGGAGCTGATCGTAAACCGGGGGTCCACTGTATTTACCAAAAATCATATATGGCTAACCCAAGCCAGGTACTAGAAATAAGCCACGTTGACTTTTTTGGGTTATCCTAGGTTCTCTACACACATGCTGCTATGTGTGATAATCTATATAGAGAAAATAACTTCTTTGTTTCAGTTTTATGGTGCAGTATGAGTGTATATCACAATTAGCCCTGTGCTATACTCCGTTTTCTCTAATATAAGCCCCATGACAGGGATAGGAGAATGGTATTCGTATACCATATTCTCTTCATACCTCCGTCGAACTGCTCGGTGTTATGCCAATTAATATTATAATCAAGGGGAAGCGCTAAACCCGTAGGATTATACAGCGCCCGGGGGGGGGATGTGGAAGGCATTCAGGCTTAATTCGGGGAACTGGAGCACAGATCCAATTCGCTAAATCAAGAGCCCCTCACCAACATCAAGGAACCTTCCATGAGGGGAGGTGTTATGCCAAATATTATTTATTCTGGAGTATTTAACATGTTTTATGTTATTTATATTGTTTATTATGTCATATTAGATCAATTGTGTTAGGCAAATAAGCTGTAGCATAATAATAAAGCATATTCTCCTGCATCATGAGACTGAGTTCATGGCAACCGACAGTGGCTTCAAAGCCACCTTATCTTCAATGGATAATGTACTGTGTAGGTGCTTTACATGATGAGAAGCATTTCTTTTATTCATTGGAACCATGGCTAGGGCTAAAAGTAAGCAGGTTATAACAATAAATGGGGAAAAAGAAATTGGAATGACTTATACAGCAAGTAGCGCCACCAAACAGTACCAGCAGGTTGGCGTGGCGACCATGGAAATTTGAAATTATGCTAGCTGAAATTAGTGCCGAATAACTGAAGGAACCGAATAACTGATTGCCGGATTTGTGATGGCAGACCTGTACAGTAAATCCTCAATACATTGGGATAATAGGGAAGGAGTTTTCAAGTCTTTTAAATCAAAACAGCATTCAAACATAGCAAAAAATGCATTTAAGTACTCTGCTGTATGGTAAATATAATATTGTACACACAATTTACAGATTTACTAAACGAGTTAAAATTACAATTTACCTAATGGACTTTTGCCCATATTTGATTCTTAATTTTATTTTCATAATGCTAATTAGGTTTGTTAAGTGAATGCCAAATTTGTTTATGATTAAACCATTTCAAATTGTGCCTATAACCAATAATTCAAATTCATATTTTTATTTCCTTTTATACATTATAAAAATAATGTAGTTTACATGTAATAAAACATTGTTAGACACAAATGAAAGCCACTAGCATGAAGTGCACTTTGGGCAAACTCATCCTAATGCTTAATGACTATATAAGAATTAGACTTAGACTATTATCCCTTTCACTGTCGGTCCCGTAATATTACAGCTTGCAAGCCAGTGTCTAGCAGCTTCCAATCTTGCAGGAGAAAGCTGGTAGGCCTACATATGAGAGAATGGGTCTGAGTGGTCAGTGTGTGCAGTATAAAAAAATTCTCCAGCACGCAGTGCATAATGAGAAAAAAAACCATGATTGTTATTTTCTTTAAAATGGCAACTTTGCGGTGTATTTTCATATGGTATTTATGGGTGTATTCTCTTTTTCTTGGTCTCATTTGATAGGAGCGATTGGTGGAATGATGATGTGAAGAGAGTAGTAAGGGAGAAAAAGTTAGCATATGAGAAGTTTTTACAAAGTAGAAGTGATGTAAGGAGGGAAGAGTATATGGAGAAAAAGAGAGAGGTTAAGAGAGTGGTGAAGCAATGTAAAAAGAGAGCAAATGAGAGAGTGGGTGAGATGTTATCAACAAATTTTGTTGAAAATAAGAAAAAGTTTTGAAGTGAGATTAACAAGTTAAGGAAGCCTAGAGAACAAATGGATTTGTCAGTTAAAAATAGGAGAGGAGAGTTATTAAATGGAGAGTTAGAGGTATTGGGAAGATGGAGGGAATATTTTGAGGAATTGTTAAATGTTGATGAAGATAGGGAAGCTGTGATTTCGTGTATAGGGCAAGGAGGAATAACATCTTGTAGGAGTGAGGAAGAGCCAGTTGTGAGTGTGGGGGAAGTTCGTGAGGCAGTAGGCAAAATGAAAGGGGGTAAGGCAGCCGGGATTGATGGGATAAAGATAGAAATGTTAAAAGCAGGTGGGGATATAGTTTTGGAGTGGTTGGTGCAATTATTTAATAAATGTATGGAAGAGGGTAAGGTACCTAGGGATTGGCAGAGAGCATGCATAGTTCCTTTGTATAAAGGCAAAGGGGACAAAAGAAGAGTGCAAAAATTATAGGGGGATAAGTCTGTTGAGTGTACCTGGTAAGGTGTATGGTAGAGTTATAATTGAAAGAATTAAGAGTAAGATGGAGAATAGGATAGCAGATGAACAAGGAGGCTTTAGGAAAGGTAGGGGGTGTGTGGACCAGGTGTTTACAGTGAAACATATAAGTGAACAGTATTTAGATAAGGCTAAAGAGGTCTTTGTGGCATTTATGGATTTGGAAAAGGCGTATGATAGGGTGGATAGGGGGGCAATGTGGCAGATGTTGCAAGTGTATGGTGTAGGAGGTAGGTTACTGAAAGCAGTGAAGAGTTTTTACGAGGATAGTGAGGCTCAAGTTAGAGTATGTAGGAAAGAGGGAAATTTTTTCCCAGTAAAGGTAGGCCTTAGACAAGGATGTGTGATGTCACCGTGGTTGTTTAATATATTTATAGATGGGGTTGTAAGAGAAGTAAATGCGAGGGTCTTGGCAAGAGGCGTGGAGTTAAAAGATAAAGAATCACACACAAAATGGGAGTTGTCACAGCTGCTCTTTGCTGATGACACTGTGCTCTTGGGAGATTCTGAAGAGAAGTTGCAGAGATTGGTGGATGAATTTGGTAGGGTGTGCAAAAGAAGAAAATTAAAGGTGAATACAGGAAAGAGTAAGGTTATGAGGATAACAAAAAGATTAGGTGATGAAAGATTGAATATCAGATTGGAGGGAGAGAGTATGGAGGAGGTGAACGTATTCAGATATTTGGGAGTGGACGTGTCAGCGGATGGGTCTATGAAAGATGAGGTGAATCATAGAATTGATGAGGGAAAAAGAGTGAGTGGTGCACTTAGGAGTCTGTGGAGACAAAGAACTTTGTCCTTGGAGGCAAAGAGGGGAATGTATGAGAGTATAGTTTTACCAACGCTCTTATATGGGTGTGAAGCGTGGGTGATGAATGTTGCAGCGAGGAGAAGGCTGGAGGCAGTGGAGATGTCATGTCTGAGGGCAATGTGTGGTGTGAATATAATGCAGAGATTCGTAGTTTGGAAGTTAGGAGGAGGTGTGGGATACCAAAACTGTTGTCCAGAGGGTCTGAGGAAGGGTTGTTGAGGTGGTTCGGACATGTAGAGAGAATGGAGCGAAACAGAATGACTTCAAGAGTGTATCAGTCTGTAGTGGAAGGAAGGCGGGGTAGGGGTCGGCCTAGGAAGGGTTGGAGGGAGGGGGTAAAGGAGGTTTTGTGTGCGAGGGGCTTGGACTTCCAGCAGGCATGCGTGAGCGTGTTTGATAGGAGTGAATGGAGACAAATGGTTTTTAATACTTGACGTGCTGTTGGAGTGTGAGCAAAGTAACATTTATGAAGGGATTCAGGGAAACCGGCAGGCCGGACTTGAGTCCTGGAGATGGGAAGTACAGTGCCTGCACTCTGAAGGAGGGGTGTTAATGTTGCAGTTTAAAAACTGTAGTGTAAAGCACCCTTCTGGCAAGACAGTGATGGAGTGAATGATGGTGAAAGTTTTTCTTTTTCGGGCCACCCTGCCTTGGTGGGAATCGGCCAGTGTGATAATAAAAAAAAATAAAAATAAGTCTGTTGAGTATACCTGGTAAAGTGTATGGTAGAGTTATTATTGAAAGAATTAAGAGTAAGATGGAGAATAGGATAGCAGATGAAGAAGGAGGCTTTAGGAAAGGTAGGGGGTGTGTGGACCAGGTGTTTACAGTGAAACATATAAGTGAACAGTATTTAGATAAGGCTAAAGAGGTCTTTGTGGCATTTATGGATTTGGAAAAGGCGTATGACAGGGTGGATAGGGGGGCAATGTGGCAGATGTTGCAGGTGTATGGTGTAGGAGGTAGGTTACTGAAAGCAGTGAAGAGTTTTTACGAGGATAGTGAGGCTCAAGTTAGAGTATGTAGGAAAGAGGGAAATTATTTCCCAGTAAAAGTAGGCCTTAGACAAGGATGTGTGATGTCACCGTGGTTGTTTAATATATTTATAGATGGGGTTGTAAGAGAAGTAAATGCGAGGGTCTTGACAAGAGGCGTGGAGTTAAAAGATAAAGAATCACACATAAAGTGGGAGTTGTCACAGCTGCTCTTTGCTGATGACACTGTGCTTTTGGGAAATTCTGAAGAGAAGTTGCAGAGATTGGTGGATGAATTTGGTAGGGTGTGCAAAAGAAGAAAATTAAAAGTGAATACAGGAAAGAGTAAGGTTATGAGGATAACAAAAATATTAGGTGATGAAAGATTGGATATCAGATTGGAGGGAGAGAGTATGGAGGAGGTGAATGTATTCAGGTATTTGGGAGTCTATGAAGGATGAGGTGAATCATAGAATTGATGAGGGGAAAAGGGTGAGTGGTGCACTTAGGAGTCTGTGGAGACAAAGAACTTTGTCCTTGGAGGCAAAGAGGGGAATGTATGAGAGTATAGTTTTACCAATGCTCTTATATGGGTGTGAAGCATGGGTGATGAATGTTGCAGCGAGGAGAAGGCTGGAGGCAGTGGAGATGTCATGTCTGAGGGCAATGTGTGGTGTGAATATAATGCAGAGAATTCGTAGTTTGGAAGTTAGGAGGAGGTGCGGGATTACCAAAACTGTTGTCCAGAGGGCTGAGGAAGGGTTGTTGAGGTGATTCGGACATGTAGAGAGAATGGAGCGAAACAGAATGACTTCAAGAGTGTATCAGTCTGTAGTGGAAGGAAGGCGGGGTAGGGGTAGGCCTAGGAAAGGTTGGAGGGACGGGGTAAAGGAGGTTTTGTGTGCGAGGGGCTTGAACTTTCAGCAGGCGTGCGTGAGCGTGGTTGATAGGAGTGAATGGAGACGAATGGTTTTTAATACTTGACGTGCTGTTGGAGTGTGAGCAAAGTAACATTTATGAAGGGATTCAGGGAAACCGGCAGGCCGGACTTGAGTCCTGGAGATGGGAAGTACAGTGCCTGCACTCTGAAGGAGGGGTGTTAATGTTGCAGTTTAAAAACTGTAGTGTAAAGCACCCTTCTGGCAAGACAGTGATGGAGTGAATGATGGTGAAAGTTTTTCTTTTTCGGGCCACCCTGCCTTGGTGGGAATCGGCTAGTGTGATAATAAAAATAATTTTTTTTTTATAGAATTGAAGATGTAGTATATGGTTTATGGAATAAAAGTACATACCTTGAAATTGAGCTCAAAGTAATGGAAATGTTTGATTTTTGCTGATGTTCAAGAGTAAACAAATCACGTCACACGTCCAATACATGCCAACTGGTGGGTCTAATATGCTCTCACATATGCCCTGATATTATTTATATCATTTTTACAATAATGCAACAGTCTGCATAACAGTAAATCATCTATTTTTTGTGTGAATAAAAATTCTGAATGGAAAGCAAGTGTAATATAAGAGGGGCCTGGAGACATGACTAATGAACAGAGAAAATGGTATTTTAGTGCTAGGAATGTTTGCACTGTTAATTCTGGACCCTATTTTGAAATTGGCCTTCCTTGAATTGTGTATGAAATTGACCAAATTACCAAATTCTGATCACTTTATTGGGTAGTTGAAATAGGTAAATGGATAGTATCTTGTACTCAGTCGATAGAACAAGAGGAGTTCTAGCGAAATAGCTATGAGTTTGGTCGACTGGAGCAATGGAATTGGCTGAAATTTGGCTGATTTCTGAATATTGCTGAGACTGCAAACTTTTGCAAGAGTGTAATTTCATAAGTTTTCCATCAAATATTGTACTTTTGGTGTCATTACCATTGGGAAAAGATTCTCTATCATTTCATAAGAATTTTTTTTTTTTTTTTTAAATTTTGGACACGAGATCAAATTTGTGGATCAAGG
>NC_069427.1:15363225-15418582 GCF_026875155.1 Cherax quadricarinatus
TAGGTAAGTTTGGGGGTCCCAGGTGTAAATGATAATGGGAGCCTTTGATTGAACTTTGTATAGAAAGGGGTTTAGTTATTAGGTAATACATATTTTAAGAAAAAGAGGATAAATAAGTATACACGATATGATGTAGGGCGAAATGACAGTAGTTTGTTGGATTATGTATTGGTAGATAAAAGACTGTTGAGTAGACTTCAGGATGTACATGTTTATAGAGGGGCCACAGATATATCAGATCACTTTCTAGTTGTAGCTACACTGAGAGTAAAAGGTAGATGGGATACAAGGAGAATAGAAGCATCAGGAAGAGAGAGGGTGAAGGTTTATAAACTAAAAGAGGAGGCAGTTAGGGAAGATATAAACAGCTATTGGAGGATAGATGGGCTAATGAGAGCATAGGCAATGGGGTCGAAGAGGTATGGGGTAGGTTTAAAAATGTAGTGTTAGAGTGTTCAGCAGAAGTTTGTGGTTACAGGAAAGTGGGTGCAGGAGGGAAGAGGAGCGATTGGTGGAATGATGATGTAAAGAGAGTAGTAAGGGAGAAAAAGTTAGCATATGAGAAGTTTTTACAAAGTAGAAGTGATGCAAGGAGGGAAGGTATATGGAGAAAAAGAGAGAAGTTAAGAGAGTGGTGAAGCAATGTAAAAAGAGAGCAAATGAGAGAGTGGGTGAGATGTTTATCAACAAATTTTGTTGAAAATAAAGAAAAATTTTTGGAGTGAGATTAACAAGTTAAGAAACCCTAGAGAACAAATGGATTTGTCAGTTAAAAATAGGAGAGGAGAGTTATTAAATGGAGAGGTAGAGGTATTGGAAGATGGAAGGAATATTTTGAGGAATTGTTAAATGTTGATGAAGATAGGGAAGCTGTGATTTCGTGTATAGGGCAAGGAGGAATAACATCTTGTAGGAGTGAGGAAGAGCCAGTTGTGAGTGTGGGGGAAGTTCGTGAGGCAGTAGGTAAAATGAAAGGGGGTTAAGGCAGCGGGATTGATGGGATAAAGATAGAAATGTTAAAAGCAGGTGGGGATATAGTTTTGGAGTGGTTGGTGCAATTATTTAATAAATGTATGGAAGAGGGTAAGGTACCTAGGGATTGGCAGAGAGCATGCATAGTTCCTTTGTATAAAGGCAAAGGGGATAAAAGAGAGTGCAAAAATTATAGGGGGATAAGTCTGTTGAGTGTACCTGGTAAAGTGTATGGTAGAGTTATAATTGAAAGAATTAAGAGTAAGACGGAGAATAGGATAGCAGATGAACAAGGAGGCTTTGGGAAAGGTAGGGGGTGTTGACCAGGTGTTTACAGTGAAACATATAAGTGAACAGTATTTAGATAAGGCTAAAGAGGTCTTTGTGGCATTTATGGATTTGGAAAAGGCGTATGACAGGTGGATAGGGGGGCAATGTGGCAGATGTTGCAAGTGTATGGTGTAGGAGGTAGGTTACTGAAAGCAGTGAAGAGTTTTTACGAGGATAGTGGAGGCTCAAGTTAGAGTATGTAGGAAAGAGGGAAATTTTTTCCCAGTAAAAGTAGGCCTTAGACAAGGATGTGTGATGTCACCGTGGTTGTTTAATATATTTATAGATGGGGTTGTAAGAGAAGTAAATGCGAGGGTCTTGGCAAGAGGCGTGGAGTTAAAAGATAAAGAATCACACACAAAGTGGGAGTTGTCACAGCTGCTCTTTGCCGATGACACTGTGCTCTTGGGAGATTCTGAAGAGAAGTTGCAGAGATTGGTGGATGAATTTGGTAGGGTGTGCAAAAGAAGAAAATTAAAGGTGAATACAGGAAAGAGTAAGGTTATGAGGATAACAAAAAGATTAGGTGATGAAAGATTGAATATCAGATTGGAGGGAGAGAGTATGGAGGAGGTGAACGTATTCAGATATTTGGGAGTGGACGTGTCAGCGGATGGGTCTATGAAAGATGAGGTGAATCATAGAATTGATGAGGGAAAAAGAGTGAGTGGTGCACTTAGGAGTCTGTGGAGACAAAGAACTTTGTCCTTGGAGGCAAAGAGGGGAATGTATGAGAGTATAGTTTTACCAACGCTCTTATATGGGTGTGAAGCGTGGGTGATGAATGTTGCAGCGAGGAGAAGGCTGGAGGCAGTGGAGATGTCATGTCTGAGGGCAATGTGTGGTGTGAATATAATGCAGAGAATTCGTAGTTTGGAAGTTAGGAGGAGGTGCGGGATTACCAAAACTGTTGTCCAGAGGGCTGAGGAAGGGTTGTTGAGGTGGTTCGGACATGTAGAGAGAATGGAGCGAAACAGAATGACTTCAAGAGTGTATCAGTCTGTAGTGGAAGGAAGGCGGGGTAGGGGTCGGCCTAGGAAGGGTTGGAGGGAGGGGGTAAAGGAGGTTTTGTGTGCGAGGGGCTTGGACTTCCAGCAGGCATGCGTGAGCGTGTTTGATAGGAGTGAATGGAGACAAATGGTTTTTAATACTTGACGTGCTGTTGGAGTGTGAGCAAAGCAACATTTATGAAGGGATTCAGGGAAACCGGCAGGCCGGACTTGAGTCCTGGAGATGGGAAGTACAGTGCCTGCACTCTGAAGGAGGGGTGTTAATGTTGCAGTTTAAAAACTGTAGTGTAAAGCACCCTTCTGGCAAGACAGTGATGGAGTGAATGATGGTGAAAGTTTTTCTTTTTCGGGCCACCCTGCCTTGGTGGGAATCGGCCGGTGTGATAATAAATAAATAAATTATATATTTTTTGTTCTGATAATTACAATTTATAATAGTTCTTGTAATTTCATAGCTAATCTTTGTTCTGACACTAATATTTGGTACTGAAATAGTGCTCAAATAGACACAATCACATTGACAGGTGAACATTTACACCTGCCTGGGTTATTTAGTATTGTCTAGAAATATATACAAAGTATTTATAGGTCCTAACAATGTTTTAGATACCCTGGCATATACCTTGAAGCATGTTATTATGAAAGGCATCCCTATACTGTTGACAGCCTAGTGACATTTGATGAATGCCCACTGCTTCAGCTAACCCTCGCTGTATTTGTTATCACTGTTACACAAACATGTCTTGTCTCTCTCTGTCTATTTATGTCTGTCTGTCTATCTGCCTGTCTATCTGTCTGCCTGCCTGTCTCTGCTTATCTGTCTTGCTGTTTGCCTGGAGTATATGTATATCGCACTCCTTGAAGAATCGTGTTATGGCATCTGTTATCAGCTCGATGACATTTGATAAATGGGTGCTCAGGGAATCCTGGCTTTGTTTTCACTGATACACACAAACATGTTTCTGTCTATCTATCTATCTATCTACCTATCTATCTTTGCCTGGAATTTTTGGGTTATCCTAGGTGAGAGACGGCCGACTTGTTGAAAAAAAAAAAAAAAAAGTATAATAACTGTACTTATGTGTACATGTAAGACAGAGATATAGATAGACAGAGATACAGACAGACAGATATACAGATAGACAGTGATATAAACAGGCAGATAGGCAGAGATATAGAAGGATAGAGATATAGACACAGAAACAGCCAGAGACAGCCAGCCGGCCAGCCTGCTGAATACATAAGAACATAAGAAAGAAGGAACACTGCAGCAGACCTACTGGCCCATGCAAGGCAGGTACATATCACCCTCACCTCCCCCCCCGGCTTAGACCCATGACTCACCTAGTCAGGTCACATCCATTGAAGGAAGGAGCATGACATCAAACTTAGTAGCACAAGCTAGTCAGGTCCAACTCACACCCACCCACACTCACTCATGTATTTATCTAACCTGTTTTTACTTTCCTCTTAAAATGGGAGTATTAATGCAACATGGCATCAGTGAATCCCTGGTGTTTGCCATGCTATTTGCTCTAGATGGCGCTCAATTGAACTGGTGCTCCCGCAAGGTACTTAGTGCTCCCAGATTTTTTTAATAGTGCGCACACTGAGTGCACAGACCCATTCTTTCATGTCTAGGCGATTCAAGCCTATTGTGCCAAATTTCAAGGAATGAAAAATAAAACATTGATCTACGTTTGGAGCACTAAGCATGCAAACGTAGATCTATCGTTTGGACAGTTTAAGGGTTAAGAGGAAAGTAAAAATAGGTTAGATAAATGCATGAGTGAGTGTGGGTGGGTGTGATTGGACCTGATTAGCTTGTGCTACTAGGTCAGATGCAGTGCTCCTTCTTTCAGTGGATGTCACCTGACTAGGTGGATTATTGGTCTAAGCTGGGGTGGGTGACATGGACTTGCCTTGCATCAGCCAGTAGGCCAGCTGCAGCGTTCTTTCTTTCTTATGTTCTTATGTATTCAGCTGGCTGGCTGGCTTTGGCTGTCTATATCTCTAGTCGTGTATCGTTTATCTACATATAGTCATATCTGTCTATATCACTGTCTATCTGTAGTATCTCTCATCATCTCTCATCTCTCACATGTACTCATAAATACAGTTATTATACATAATGTAAATTACTTAGGATAACCCAAAAATTCCAGGCCAAGTGCTATACAGTGTTTGTAGATATAAGACATAAATAAACATGATGCAAGTAACAGCAGTGTCACTTGCTCAGCAATCTGGGAGCGGCTCATAAACCACAAACCAACAGGTTTACCAGCCGCTCCCTGAGACAGAGACAAGCAGATGGAAAGACAGACACACAGGCAGAAAGACAGACAAGCAGAACTAGACAGACAAACAGAGCTAGACAGACAGATACAGGCAGACAGACAGATAGACTGACACAGACATACACAGACATGTTTGTGTGCAAGAGTAAAAACATATAAAGGCAAGGTTACCCCCTCCAGAAGCACACATTCATCAAATGTCACTGGCTGTCACTTATCTGACCCTTGTCATAACACCATTCTTCAAGGAGTTTCATACTCCAGCATGTCTAAAACACTGCTGGGACCTATAAATATTTTGTATATATTTCTAGACAATAGTCAATGACCAAGGCAGGTGAAAATGTTCACCTGTGAGTGTGATTGTTACTATTTGAGTACTATTTCAGTACATAATATTAGTGTCAGAACAAAGATTGGCTATGAAATCACAAGAACTATTATAAATTGTAATTATCAGAACATAAAAATTATATAAATTAAAATAAAAACGAGAAAAAAAGGTAAATTGGCAACACTTCTACAAGCAGCAGGACTGGATGTTGCCATCAGGTGAGCATCCAGAGCCAACTTTGTAGTCTTATATCTCGGTAAGTACTGGTCCTTAAAAATTTTTTTTTGGTCTTATACCACACAGAAAATTGCCCTCTTTAATTTAAAAACAAAAAACGATTTTTTTATTTTTCAAAACATTTGGAGCACCACGCAGGTGAACGTAGATCTACGTTTGGACAGTTTAAGGGTTAAAGTGCAGGCATTGTACTTCCCATTTCCAGGACTCAAGTCCTCCCAACCGGTTTTCTGAATCCCTTCACAACACACTCAACAGCTTGGCAGGTCTTAAAAACCATCCGTCTCCATTCACTTCTATCAAACACACTCACAGATGCTTGCTGGAAGTCCAAGCCCCTCGCCCACAAAACCTCCCTTACCCCCTCCCTCTAACCTTTTCGAGGACAACCCACACCCCACCAGTCATTCTACTTTATTTTCTTTCTAAATGACCAAACCACCTCAACAACCCTTCTTCAGCCCTCTGACTAATATTTTTAGTAACTCCACCATCCACCTCCTAAATTTCCACAACATCTCCACACATTCTCTGCATAATATTCATACCACCCATTGCCCTTAGACAGTAATATATCCAGTGCCTCTAGCCGCCACCTACGCTGCAGCATTACAAACCCAAGCTTTCCACCCATTATAAGAGTGTTGGATACAGTAGGACCCTACATATAACGCAAGTTAGGCTCAGGCTTAAAAACGTAAAGCGGAAATGCCATAAAGTGGAACACCTTTTTTTCCAATTATAAATGCATATAAATACTAGATAACAAGTTTACACTAACATATAATAAGTTAGCAATAGAACTAGGCATTAAAAAACAATAAAAAAGTAAAAATGTACACATATAGTACACTCATTACTTACCTTAAAATATTTGTAGTCTTAATCTAGGGTGAGATGAGTAGTATTTATTGCAAGAAATCAAGTGTGGTATGTATGGTAGCCAGCCAGGCTACCATACCAGGCCAACCCACCTACACATGATATTCTATAACATTTAAGCATCCCAGAGCGATAAAATGCATATACAGTTCACTCATTACTTACCTTAAAATATTTGTACTCTTAACGTAGGGTCAGAGGTGAGTAAATGAGATAAAACGAGTAAATAAGAGAGAGAGAGAGAATGAGTACATGAGAGAGGACACTCGCGGAGTTTTGTAAACAAACCAGGCCAACGCTAGTTTTGTAAACAAGCCAGGCAAACACGTCTGGTTTGTGTACAAGTTACATTGTGTACAAGTTGTCTCTACGTTGATACGGTAGAATAAGTAAAGAGGAACACTCCCATTCTCACGTAAGACCATTTTTTAGAAGAAATGACGCTTTGAGTGAAGGCACACAAAAGGAATAATTTTCTACAGTTACCCCCAGTAACACATTTTCTCTTATGTTGGACTAAAGAAAACGTTATTCTTGCTGTCACTTGTACAAGTTGTCTGGGTACCACATCTCATACTTTATGTTTATTTATTCTACAGTGGAGTGTATTTATCATCTTTATATGTTATGTATCATGTTTATTATATAATTTTGAAAAAATATCATAGATGGATTAATGAAAGTGCTTATATTAACGTAATATACGACATTTAATGAGACTTTGTAATTATTTTTTTTTATTAACACACTGGCCGATTCCCACCAAGGCAGGGTGGCCCGAAAAAGAAAAAACTTTCACCATCATTCACTCCATCACTGTCTTGCGAGAAGGGTGCTTTACACTACAGTTTTTAAACTGCAACATTAACACCCCTCCTTCAGAGTGCAGGCACTGTACTTCCCATCTCCAGAACTCAAGTCTGGCCTGCCGGTTTCCCTGAATCCCTTCATAAATGTTGCTTTGCTCACACTCCAACAGCACGTCAAGTATTAAAAACCATTTGTCTCCATTCACTCCTATCAAACACGCTCACGCATGCCCGCTGGAAGTCCAAGCCCCTCGCACACAAAACCTCCTTTACCCCCTCCCTCCAACCTTTCCTAGGCCGACCCCTACCCCGCCTTCCTTCCACTACAGACTGATACACTCTTGAAGTCATTCTGTTTCGCTCCATCTCTACATGTCCGAACCAGCTCAACAACCCTTCCTCAGCCCTCTGGGTGTGAAGCATGGGTGATGAATGTTGCAACGAGGAGGAGGCTGGAGGCAGTGGAGATGTCATATCTGAGGGCAATGTGTGGTGTGAATATAATGCAGAGAATTCATAGTTTGGAAATTAGGAGGTGTGGGATTACCAAAACTATTATCCAGAGGACTGAGGAGGGGTTGTTGAGGTCATTCAGACATGTAGAGAGAGTGGAACAAAACAGAATGACTTCAAAAGTGTATAAATCTGTAGTGGAGGGTAGGCGGGGTAGGGGTCAGCCTAGGAAGGGTTAGAGGGAGGGGTAAAGGGGGTTTTGTGTGTGAGAGGCTTGGATTTCCAGCAAGCATGCGTGAGCATATTTGATAGGCGTGAATGGAGACAAATGGTTTTTAATACTTGACGTGCTGTTGGAGTGTGAGCAAAGTAACATTTATGAAGGGATTCAGGGGAACCAGCAGGCTGGACTTGAGTCCTGGAGATGGGAAGTACAGTGTCTGCACTCTGAAGGACGGGTGTTAATGTTGCAGTTTTATAACTGTAGTGTAAAGAACCCCTCTGGCAAGACAGTGATGGAGTGAATGATGATGAAAGTTTTTCTTTTTCGGGCCACCCTGCCTTGGTGGGAATTGGCCAATGTGCTAATAAAAATAAAAATAAAAAAACACCAGCTATCTCCCATTCAGGTAGGGGTGACCCCATCCCCCCCCAAAAAAAAAAACAAAAGAAAAAAAGATGCCTAAGAGGCACTATTAACCAAAAATATAATAATAAATTAAAAATAGCTCACATGCTTATATCTAGAAGAGACTGCCACACAGTGCTTCTCCTCCAGAAATGCAATGTCAGACACCCAAACAGGGACCCGCAGCTGAAGCATATCTGGTTTCACCTGCACAAAATACATAATAAAAATTAATCTACTTTCTATATGATATTGTGTATACAAAGGAGGTTATGTAAATGGATGTCAATATAAACTATATTTTTTTTTTTCAAAACATTGGTCATCTCCCACTGAGGCAGGGTGACCCAAAAAAGAAACACTCACCATCATTCAACACTTTCACCACCATTCTCATATAATCACCGGCTTTGCAGAGGTGCTCAAATATGCCAGTTCAGACGTCACTCCAAACAGCAGATACAGCCTCTCCTCACTTACCAACGTACTCATTTACTGACAACTCGGAGTTATGATAGGCTCTCTGATGAGTCAATATTGCATGCCATACGAGAACTTGGGCCACGGGAATGGGCAGCACAGAGTCTCAGTGTTAAGCATCCCAATCTCCTCCTTACAGCCACTCAGTACACTAGCTTTTAAAGTCTCCAAGACTACATATTTGTACAAATATGTACTTGATTGTGCACCCCATGTACAAGATAGAAGTGCAGCAGCACTTGGAAGAGTTAAATGGAAAACGTACAATAGAAGTTCATTGTAAATGGGTTAGTGATGGGTCTCAGTATCAAGCAATCTCCAAGACTACATATTTTGTCTATAAATTTGTACTTGATTGTGCACCCCATAGTACAAGATAAAAGTCCAGTAGCACTTGGAAGAGGAGAGATAGGAAAATGGAAGAAGCACAACAAAGGGGTTAGCTGGTGTATTCGTCTGTGTTTACATACTCAGTCTCTCGTGGCAGCTTAATTATAAAATGATTACTCAGTGAAAAAGATATATCGATGGTGATAATACCAATAATATATTTTATTATAATTAATCACTCTGGGGTACTTTCAATGTCATACATATTTCATATATTTCTTGTAGTTGACATTTAAAGCAACCCAGAGCGATTATTCTTATTCTTATTATTATTCTTCTTTCTTTCTTTCAACACACTGGCCGTATCCCACCGACGCAGTGGTCCAAAAAGAAAAACAAAAGTTTCTCTTTTTAAATTTAGTAATTTATACAGAAGGGATTACTAGCCCCTTGCTCCCGGCATTTTAGTTGCCTCTTACAACATGCATGGCTTACGGAGGAAGAATTCTGTTCCACTTCCCCATGCAGATAAGAGGAAATAAACAAAAACTAGAAAGAAAATAGAAGAAAACCCAGAGGGGTGTGTATATATATATGCTTGTACATGTACGTGTAGTGTGACCTAAGTGTAAGTAGAAGAAGCAAGACGTACCTGAAATCTTGCATGTTTAAGAGACAGAAAAAAGGCACCAGCGATCCTACCATCATGTAAAACAATTACAGGATTCCGTTTTACACTCACTTGGCAGGACGGTAGTACCTCCCTGGGCGATTGCTGTCTACCAACCTACTACCTACATTATTATTATTTTTATTTATTATTATTAATTATTATTATTATTATTATTATTATTATATTATTATTACATTCTGTGTCTCTCATGGTAGCTTAAATGATTAAACTCTATGAACAAGGTATGTGGTTGGTAATAATAATAATCGCTCTGGAGTGATTTAAATGTCAGCTACCAAATCTGTACAAAATATATATGACATTTAACCCTTTCGGGGTTTCCGACGTACTAGTATGGCTTACGTGCCAGGGTTTTTGACATACTAGTACGCATAAATTCTAGCGTCCTCAAATCTAGCAAGAGAAAGCTGGTAGGCCTACATATGAAAGAATGGGTCTATGTGGTCAGTGTGCACAGTATAAAAAAATCCTGCAGCACACAGTGCATAATGAGAAAAAAAAACTTTGACCGTGTTTTTGGTTTAAAACAGTGACTTTGCACTGTATTTTCGTATGGTATTTATGGTTGTATTCTAGTTTTCCTGGTCTTACTTTATAGAATGATTTTGATTGGTTTCACAATGAAAAGTAACTTGAAATTGAGCTCAAAGTAGCAGAAATGTTCGATTTTTGCTAAAGTTCAAAAGTAAACAAATCATGCCACATGTCCAATACACGTCAACTGGTGAATCTATTAATATCCTTTCACAAGTGCGCTGATATTATTTATACCATTTCTACACTAATACAGTAGTCTGCATAACAGTAGTAAATCTTCTAATTTTTGTGAGAATAAAAATTCAAAGTGGAAAGCAAAAGAAATGTAAGAGGGGCGTGGAGATGTGACTAATGAACAGAGGAAATGTTGTTTTAGTGCCAGGAATGTCTTTCTTGTTTATTCTGGACCCTATTCGGAAATTGGCATCTTTTGAAATTTGTGTGAAATTGGCAAAATTGCTAAATTCTGACCACTTTATTGAATAGTTGAAATCGGTAAATGGGTGGTTCCTTGTACTCATTGATAGAAAAAACGGAGTTCTAGCGAAATATTTATGATTTTTGTCAACTAGAACACTGGAATTGGCCGAAAATAGGGCTCAAATTGGGCAAAATCGCCGATGCGTAAACATCGTCGAGACCGCTAACTTAGAGAGAGCATAATTCCGTAAGTTTTCCATCAAATTTCATACTTCTGGTGTCATTATGACCGGGAAAAGATTCTCTATCTTTTCATAAAAAATAATTTTTTTTTTTTTAAATTTTGGCGACCCTGAGAACAAGTCTCTGAGAGGGCCTGGCGACCCTCAAAGGGTTAAATCATTCCAGAGCGATTATTTATTATTTTTATGATTATATTATTATTATTTGTAGTATTTATTATTATTATTAGGGTCATGGAAACAGGCAGCGAGGCATCTGAGCATCAAGTACTGTATCTCAGTCTGCTTCCTACAGCCACTGAGTATACTAGCTTTCATTGTTTCCAAGACTACATATTTGTACAAATTTGCACTTTATTGTGCATCCCATAGTACAAGATGTCAGAGAAAAGGAAGATCTTTACTTCACCTCAAGGAAGCATCAAGAAACAAAGGAAGGCTCTCAATCTTGAGGTGAAAATGAAAATTATAAACGAGTATGAAGCTGGTAAGAAAGTGTAAGTGATAGCTGATGACTTAAAGCTGGTGCGTTCTACCATTCCCACTATCTTGAAGGATATAGATAGAGTGAAAGAAACAGTGAAAGCATCGACAGGCTTTCAAGCCATAATAACTAGGTAGCAGAAGCATGATAAAGACCCCCATATTAATAAAAACATATATGGAGAGATAATGGAGGGTGTGCCGGGCTATACGAGAGAGAGGGAGAGGGCGTCAGCAATGTCTCTCAGTAACTCATGCTTCACCATGATGTACAAATGTGTAAGCTCACGGCACTATAAAAAATTATATAATTATACTATTACTATCAATAAAGGCTATATACCTATCATATTTATTCCAGAATAATATTAGGTATAACATAAATAATGTAGAAGCATGATAAAGATGCCCAGATTAATAATAACTGACATTATATAGAGAGGTATTGAAGGGTGAAGGGCCGGGAGGGATATATAAAAAAAAAAAAAAAAAAAAAAAAAAAAAGATTGCAACCATAACAGAAAACGTTATGTGCCTGAAGGGTAACTATAGAAAATCACTCTTACCCTATGCAAAGACTGAAAAAAAAAAAATTCCCAAGCAATCAGTAAGTCACTGACCTATTTCATGTAGTATTACCATTAATAATAAACAGATTGAAAGGAATTTCCCAGCAAACATAAAACTGAATGTTTTAATTCTGGGTGGTGACATCTCTGAAGTGTCAGTAAGGGGTGATTCCTCGATTAGCAAGGATATCGTTTACCGACGGGGTCTTAGGCCCCTAACTCCATCGTTAAGTGAGGAGAGGCTGTATCCCAAACCCCTCCTTCAAGGTGCAGGCATTGTACTTCCCACCTCCAAGAATTCAAGTCTGAGTAACAGGTTTCCCTGAATCCCTTCACAAAACATTACCCTGTTCACATTCCTCCAACAGCTCATCAGGTCCCAAAAACCATTCGTTTCCATTCACTCCTAACACCCTCACACTATATATAAAGCAATCAAAGAACTTACTACATATATAATACCAATAATAATAATTTTTTTAAACGCACTGGCCATCTCCCACCGAGGCAGCATGGCCCAAAAAAGAACAAACACTTTCATAATCTTTTTTATTTTACATTTAGCAATTTATACCTGAGAAGGGATTACTAGCCCATTGATCCCAGCATTTTAGTAGCCTCTTATGACATACATGGCTTACTGAGGAAAGATTCTCCTCTATGTACTTCCCCATGGAAAAAAAAAAAAAAAAAAAAAAAAAAAAATAATAATAATAATAATAATAATAATGGGCTAGTAACCCCTTCTCCTGTATATATTACTAAATTTGAAAGGAGAAACTTTTGTTTTTCCTTTTGGGCCACCCCACCTCGGTGGGATACGGCTGGTACGTTGAAATAATAATAATAATAATAATAATAATAATAATAATAACCTAGGTAGTAGGTTGGTAGACAGCAGCCACCCAGGGAGGAACTACCATCCTGCCAAGTGAGTGTAAAACGGAAGCCTGTACAGTGGACCCTCAACCAGCGATGGCATCGATTAACGATAAATCTGACTAGCGATACATTTTAACACAAAAATTTTGCCTTGGCTAGCGCTTAAAAACCCGACCAGCGCTATTCGTTCCGTACGAGACGCGTCCACTTTGGCCTGAGCGCGCCTCACTTGTCCCGTGGGTGCCATTGTTTACAAGCCAGCCACCGCGGTCGCTTGCAAACATACAACTGGAACATTTCATATTATCACAGCCTTTGAAGTGATTACACCTGCAAAGTAAGTCACCATGGGCCCCAAGAAAGCTTCTAGTGCCAACCCTACAGCAAAAAGGGTGAGAATTACTATGGAGATGAAGAAAGAGATCATTGCTAAGTATGAAAGTGGAGTGCGTGTCTCTGAGCTGGTCAGGTTGTATAATAAACCCCTATCAACCATCGCTACTATTGTGGGCAAGAAAACGGCAATCAAGGAAGCTGTTCTTGCCAAAGGTGCAACTATGTTTTCGAAACTGAGATCACAAGAGGTAGAAGATGTTGAGAGACTCTTATTGGTGTGGATAAACGAGAAGCAGATAGCAGGAGATAGCATCTCTCGAGCGATCATATGTGAAAAGGCTAGGAAGTTGCATGACGATTTAATTAAAAAAATGCCAGCAACTAGTGATGTGAGTGAATTTAAGGCCAGCAAAGGTTGGTTTGAGAGATTTAAGAAGCGTAGTGGCATTTATAGTGTGATAAGGCATGGTGAGGCTGCCAGTTCGGACCACAAAGCGGCTGAAAAATATGTGCAGGAATTCAAGGAGTACATAGACAGTGAAGGACTGAAACCTGAACAAGTGTTTAATTGTGATGAAACAGGCCTATTTTGGAAGAAAATGCCAAGCAGGACCTACATTACTCAGGAGGAAAAGGCACTCCCAGGACATAAGCCTATGAAAGACAGGCTTACTCTGTTGATGTGTGCCAATGCTAGTGGTGATTGCAAAGTGAAGCCTTTATTGGTGTATCACTCTGAAACTTCCAGAGTGTTCAGGAAAAACAATGTCCTCAAGGCTAATTTGTGTGTGCTGTGGAGGGCAAACAGTAAGGCATGGGTCACTAGGGACTTTTTCTATGACTGGTTACACCATGCATTTGCCCCCAATGTGAAAAATTACCTAACTGAAAAGAAATTAGACCTTAAGTGCCTCCTGGTATTAGACAATGCTCCTGGTCATCCTTCAGACTTGGCAGAGCGACTTTCTAGGGACATGAGCTTCATTAAGGTGGAGTTTTTGCCTCCTAATACCACTCCTCTCCTGCAGCCCATGGACCAGCAGGTCATTTCCAACTTCAAGAAACTGTACACAAAAGCTATGTTTGAAAGGTGCTTTGTAGTGACCTCAGAAACTCAACTGACTCGAAGAGAGTTTTGGAAAGATCATTTTACCATCCTCAATTGTGTAAACATTATAGGTAAGGCTTGGGAGGAAGTGACTAAGAGGACCTTGAAGTCTGCTTGGAAAGAACTGTGGCCAGAATGTGTAGACAAAAGGGATTTTGAAGGGTTTGAGGCTAACCCTGAGAATCCTATGCCAGTTGAGGAATCCATTGTGGCATTGGGGAAGTCCTTGGGGTTGGAGGTTAGTGGGGAGGATGTGGAAGAGCTGGTGGAGGAGGACAATGATGAACTAACCACTGATGAGCTGCTAGATCATCTTGAACAGCAAGAGGGCAGACCTGAGGAAACTGCTTCAGAGGAGGGGAGAGAGAAACTGAAGAAGTTGTCTACTTCTAAGATTAAGGAAATGTGTGCAAAGTGGCTTGAAGTGCAAACCTTTTTTGATGAAAATCGCCCTGACACAGCTATTGCAAGCCGTGTTGCCAACCTGTACACTGACAATGTTGTGAACCACTTTAGGAAAGTCATAAAGGAACGAGAGGTACATGTATCTATGGACAGATATGTTGTGCAACAGAAGTCCAGTGACTCTGAAGCTGGTCCTAGTGGCATTAAAAGAACAAGGGAAGTAACCCCAGAAAAAGACTTGCTACCTCAAGTGCTAATTGAAGGGGATTCCCCTTCTAAACACTAAGATCAACAGTCTCCCCTCCTCCCATCCCATCAATCATCACCAGATCTTCAATAAAGGTAAGTGTCATGTAACTGTGCATGTCTTTTTCAGTTTGTGTGTATTAAAATTAATATTTCATGTGGTAAAAATTTTTTTTTCAATACTTTGGGGTGTCTTGCACGGATTAATTTGATTTCCATTATTTCTTATGGGGAAAATTAACTTGACTAACGATTATTTCGATTAACGATGAGCTCTCAGGAACGGATTAACATCGCTGGTTGAGGGTCCACTGTAATTGTTTTACACGATGGTAGGATTGCTGGTGTCTTTTTTTTCTGTCTCATACACATGCAAGATTTCAGGTACGTCTTACTACTTCTACTTACACTTAGGTCACACTACACATACATGTACAAGCATATATATACACACCCCTCTGGGTTTTCTTCTATTTTCTTCCTAGTTCTTGTTCTTGTTTATTTCCTCTTACCTCCATGGGAAAGTGGAACAGAATTCTTCCTCCGTAAGCCATGCGTGTTGTAAGAGGCGACTAAAATGCCAGGAGCAAGGGGCTAGTAACCCCTTCTCCTGTATATATTACTAAATGTGAAAGGAGAAACTTTTGTTTTTCCTTTTGGGCCACCCCGCCTCGGTGGGATACGGCCGGTGTGTTGAAAGAAAGAATAATAATAAATGTGTTTCTCAAAGAATGAAAAGGCACAATACACAAATAATCCACACATAAGAAACTGAAACTTATGACGACGTTTCAATCTGGGTTATTTGTGTAAAGTACAAAAAAAAAATAATTATAATAAAGCTAGTAAATTTATTTGAACTTTAGTTGTCTGAATATGCTAAAGGTGGTGTAGCAGTAATGTTGAATGAACAATTCTGGAAGGACAGCAGGCAAAAATGTTGAAATGAGAGAAGGGGTAGTTTAGTAGTGTAATGCAAAATGTGAGAACAGAGTTTTAGTTAATGTTTCTGCATGTGAAAGTGAGAGGAGTGTAGAGAAGTGTGCTTTGAGAAATGTTAAGGGAAAGTTTAAAGACTTTTGTACCACATGAATAGTACAGTGGTCCTAAGAACTATGACAATTACCTGGTAGTATTTCATTAAAGTGATTTTTACGATATAATTTTAAAAACTTTATCCCACAAATTTTATGGGAAAAATTGGTTCTCCAACAATATGAATAAAAATCAAACCTTCACAGTAAGTGTCCTAAAAAATCATTACTGTGTTTGCATAGACACTGATGCAATCTTTACGTTATCAAATTTTTTGAAAAGTTTTGCAAAATAGTAGCAAATTCATAGTGCATACAAAATAATTATAGTTGATAGACACTGTGATCTGGACGAAACGTTTTCCACACAGTACTCATCAGTCACATACAAAGGAGAATGTATAGACTGATGAAGCCACTGTGTGGCGAAACGTTTCCTCAAAAAAGATACCCAAGAGTTGCACATGTGTCTAATTTACCAACGTGTCGGTTCTCTGAACCATTCATCTACAATCATTATGCTGATGGTGGCTTTAAGTTTTCGTTCCCTTTTTTCATCAAACCAGGCATAATTTTTAAGAAGTTTTGGTTTTGCTTGGTGCAGAGAATTAATATGAAGAGTATTTCAGAGCATATATGCTGAGAGTTTAACTTAATCCCAATTTTAGGGATTATTCTTGTCTGGTGGTGAAACGGTTACGAGTGCCTTAACCCTCTGTTTCAGTCGTATATATACGTCTACGAGCCACTGTCTTTGACGTATTAATACGCATAAATTCTAGCGGCTTCAAATCAAGCAGGAGAAAGCTGGTAGGCCTACATGTGAGAGAATGGGTCTGCGTGGTGGATGTGCGCCCTGTGAAAAAATAGAGGACTCAGTGGTGCATTGTGGGAACGCCATCTTTGTAGTCCATTTTCACCATGCCTCGCGGTAAGAAGTGCCTCACTCCTCGGCAGATTGGAGGCCTTTTGTTCCCAAGTGATAGCCCTAACAGCGATGGAAGTGCCAGTGAAAGTGAATTTCATGGTTCTGGAGAGGGTGTAACCGAAAGCAGTGCCCAGGATAACGTAATTAGTGATGAAAATCTAGATGACCCACAACCTTCCACCTCTGGTGCTGGGCCGTCTCATTCACGTTCACCCATACCAGGACGAAAGAGGAAACTATTTGCCCATGTACAAGACTCAGATGTGAGCAGTGAAAGTGATAGTGATAGTGATTTCAAAGCTACTGAAAGCAGTTCTAGGTGCAACAATGAGGGTGAATATTCTCCAGTGAAACGGCAGTATATACGACGCAGCATGCGTTCTGGTAGTGTGCCATATGCTCTTCCAAGGGTGAGGAGTAAATCTTGGAGTGCATCCCATGGCCCTACACCACGAACTGATAGTGAAGATGATGATATTGTTACAATGGGGATGAATGATGTGCGTGGGGCAGCAGGTGGTGGTGGTGGTGGTGGTGGCAGTGGCGACGAGAGTCATGTGGCACCAGCAGCGAGCCATGCTAAAAAACCCTGAAAGGGTTAATACATCAAAAACACTGGCTCGTAAGACATATATATACGACACCAACAGTCAAACAGTTAAGCAAGCAACTTAAACAGCCTGATCTCAATGTATATGTGGAAAAATATGCACATATGCACTGACTTGGTGAGCAAGTGAATCCAAGTGAATGGTCCCAAATCTGCACACAGAAACCACTCCCTACGAAAGTAAAAGACTGGGCAGGCAATGCAAAATGCCCCCAATTAAAAGTAGGGGTGCCATTGGTACACCAAGAGAAAACACCATAAGTGTCCGGGGCCCAAGACTGTTCAACAGCCTCCCATCAAGCATTAGGGGAATTGCCAATAAACCTCTGGCTGCCTTCAAGAGAGAGCTGGACAGATACCTAAAGTCAGTGCCAGATCAGCCGGGCTGTGGCTCGTATGTTGGACTGCGTGTGGCCAGCAGTAACAGCCTAGTTGATCAGGCCCTGATCCATCGGGAGGCCTGGTCATGGACCGGGTCGCGGGGGCGCTGATCCCGGAATGACCTCCAGGTATATGGGAGGAGATTGTAGAGGCAAATTCCATTCATGAACTGAAGTGTAAACATAACAAAACCCACTGGATTCAGGAGCTAAAACTCAGTCAACACAAACACACTGAGATGAACAAACAGAAGCTTGAGTTTGGTAACAGAACAGGTGAATAAGAGACCACATACATTTTTGGCTTGAAATATAGGTTCTGCTGGATGCTCCAAATCCCACACCTGAAGCTCATTTTCCTTTCCTCCGGTAGCTATCATATTTGGTGATGCTGGGTCCTGCCTCATACGCGTCAAGAATTCTCCACTTGTTAGCGCATTTATCTCAACTGGGCTTTCCCCACGCCAGAGTGTCACTTGACCTGACTTGACAGCAGTTATGGTAACGCTGAAAAGTAAACACGAACTAATTTTATATGTCTGGATGTATATGTGTATGTATACATTTTATTATAGCAACAGTGTAGTTCCACTGCATTTTGTGTAGTAAGCCCATATAAGACTGGATCTAGCTCTGCTGGAATAAAACTTTAAAAGCTACCGCAGCTATTGAACACACAGCGAAGTGCTTGACACTATTATAGTCTAGAGCAACGTTTACACTCACAGATTTCTTTGCCTTATGAAATATGAAACAGTATAGACACACTAGAATGACTGATTGATTATATATAAGAACAGGATGTGAGTGTGAGGGGGGGTGTGAGGCATTAGGCAGACTGAAGGGGGAAAAAGCAGCTGGAACTGATGGGATCATGACAGAAATGTTAAAACCAGGGGAGGATATAGTTTTGGAGTGGTTGGTGCTTTTGTTCAATAAATGTATGAAAGAGGGGAAGGTACCTAGGGATTGGCAGAGAGCATGTTCAGTTCCTTTATATAAAGGGAACAGGGACAAAAGAGACTGTAAAAATTATAGGGAAAACAGTTTATTCCTTTATATGAAGGGAAGGGGGACAAGAGAGATTGTAAAAATTATAGGGAAAGAAGTTTACTGGGTATACCAGGTAACGTGTATAGTAGGATTATTATTGAAAGAATTAGAGGTACAACAGAGAACAGGATTGAAGATGAGCAAGGAGGCTTTCGAATGGGTAGGGGATGTGTAGATCAAGTGTTTACATTGAAGCATGTATGTGAACAGTATTTAGATAAAGGTAGGGAAGTTTTCATTGCAATTGTGGATTTAGAAAAGGTATATGATAGAGCGGATAGGGGAGCAATGTGGCAAATGTTGCAAGTATATAGAATAGGTAGTAAATTATTAAATGCTGCCAAGAATTTTTATGAGGATAGTGAGGCTCAGGTGAGGGTGTGTAGGAGAGGGGGAGATTACTTCCCAGTACAAGTAGGCCTTAGACAGGGATGTGTAATGTCACAATGGTTGTTGAACATACGTGTATTTACAGATGGGGTGGAAGAAGAAGTAAATGCTAGGGTGTTGGGGAGAGGGGTGGGATTAAATTATGGGGAATCGAATACAAGTTGGGAAATGGCCAGTGTGTTATAAAAATATATATACAGCCTCTCCTAAGAGTACATCAGTAAATGAATTCGTCACTAAGTAAGAAGCATACTATAATAGTAGTGGGTATGTGTCAACCATCTTTGATATTATTTTAATTTCACCTTTGCACCATTTGTAACATTTCTGGTATAATTTTAAATGTTTATACAGTAGTGTACTGTATATTGTAATAAACAAAATAGAAGAAATCAGCTCTAACATACATTATTTAGGTATGCATACTGGTCAGAGAGCCCGTCATAAGCCTGAGTCATCAGTAAATGAGTACATTGGTGAGAAGAGGCTGTGTATATGTATGTATGTATACATACTATTCTTAAAACAATTAGCAAGACAGAAAAATAGTTAAAACTTTTTCCTGGCAGACTGGCACAATACCTGAATAAGACACAAGAGGAGATATTATAATAAGTGCTTCCAATGGAAAAAAAAATCCTGAGATAAGAGTGATTTCACAGGAATCATGTTACTGTGATTAAATAAAGGTGAAGAAACAAAAAGCATAAACACTTCACACAGCTTTAAAAAATTACTATATGGTGGGCTAGTAGATGTACAGTATTGCAGAGCTTCTCTGTACCTTTGCTCTTAAGGTAATTAGGCCTACTTACCCATCATATCTTGCTAGAGACACAATAGGTCCCTCGCCTACACTAATTTTACGGAGAGATACAAATGCCTTCACCGTTGTATCAAAAGTTCGTATAGTTTGATTTCGTAGGCCCATCAAAATCTGAAAAAAAAAATTGAAAAAACTGAATCATGTTATTAAACTCATGAACAAAGAAGTGTAGTCAGCACCTGAGACACCAAAATATAACAAAGGGATCATATACAATTTTTCAGTGAACAACTGAAAACTAAGTGAAATATTTGATATGACGCATAACTGAGAAAAATAACAAAGTCAATTTTTTCGGAAAAACTGATAAAATAATGAAATTTGATATCGTACCAGCGTTAACTGTAGAATAAGTACAAGACAGTCAATTTTAGCAGGAAAAAAAGTGCGCTGTCGGCGTCGAGAAAACGTAATGGAAATTATCTGAGGCCCGAAAAACGCGCGGACGCCGACTCGCGACGGCGGACGGCGGCGGCGGCGGCGGCGGCGGCGGCGGCGGCAACAACAACAACAACAACTACTACTACTACTACTATACTACTACTACTACTACTACTAGAGGAAGTGCTAAATAAAATCTGAGCCAAAATTCAGCATCACCAATGAGGCTAGAGGTACACTGTCTTGAAAACCGAAGGCCAATGATGGTGGAAGGCAACATTATTTAAATCTTATAACATTTTCACTGAATATTCAGCTGTAACAATGGTAAATACCTGCCATAAAAATATCTTCATATTACAGTGGACAGGCAATTTCTCTGAAAAACAAAATCAAACAAGGCATGACAAAAAAAAAAAAAAATGATGCAGGACTTACAATTAAAGTATTGGTGTGTGAATTTTCCACTCTGAACCAATTCTACTATAATCAAGCAAAAACACATGATAAAAGATATTAAAGTGTCAGATGAATCCAGACTAAAGAAAAAAGGCTGAAAAATTATCAGAGATGGAAAGACTGTTGTTACTATGGATAAGTGAGCAGCAGATTAAGGGCAGTACAATGCCTCCAAGTTATATTTGTTAGTGTGCAAGTCCAAAGTACAGTAAAAGTTGCACTTCTAGGGTCTTGGAATGAATTACGTACCATAAAATCATTATTATCCAGAGGGCTGAGGAGGGATTGTTGAGGTGGTTCGGACATGTAGAGAGAATGGAACAAAACAGAATGACTTCAAGAGTGTATAAATCTGTTGTGGAGGGAAGGCGGGGTAGGGGTCGGCCTAGGGAGGGTTGGAGGGAGGGGGTAAAAGAGGTTATGTGTGCAAGGGGCTTGGACTTCCAGCAAGCGTGCATGAGCGTATCTGATAGGAGTGAATGGAGACAAGTGGTTTTTAATACAGTGGACCCCCGGTTAACGATATTTTTTCATTCTAGAAGTATGTTCAGGTGCCAGTACTGACCGAATTTGTTCCCATAAGGAATATTGTGAAGTAGATTAGTCCATTTCAGACCCCCAAACATACACGTACAAACGCACTTACATAAATACACTTACCTAATTGGTCGCATTGGGAGATGATCGTTAAGCGGGGGTCCACTGTACTTGACATGCTGTTGGAGTGTGAGCAAAGTAACACTTACAAAGAGATTCAGGGAAACTGGTAGGCTGGACTTGAGTCCTGGAGATGGGAAGTACAGTGTCTACACTCTGAAGGAGAGGTGTTAATGTTGCAGTTTTATAACTGTAGTGTAAAGCACCCCTCTGGCAAGACAGTGATGGAGTGAATGATGATGAAAGTTTTTCTTTTTCGGGCCACCCTGCCTTGGTGGGAATCGGCCGATGTGTTAATAAAAAAAAAAAATTGAAAAAAAGCTGAAGGGGTCGGAGAGTTTCAGTGGAGAGAAGTAAATGGGATTAGGTCAGGGGATTCAAATAGAGTTAGAGCTAAAGAAGGAGTAGCAATAATGTTGAAGGATAAGCTATGGCAGGAATAGAGGGACTATAAATGTATTAATTCAAAGATTAAGTGGAGTAAAATAAAGGTTGGATGTGAAAAGTGGGTTATAGTAAGCATATATGCACCTGGAGAAGAGAGAAGTGTAGAGGAGAGAGAGAGAGAGAGGTTTTGGGAATTGTCGAGCGAGTGTGTGGGGAGTTTTGAACCAAGTGTGAGAGTACGTGTGGTTGGGGATTTCAATGCCAAAGTGGGTAAAAATGTTGTGGAGGGAGTAGAATGTAAATTTGGGGTGCCAGGGGTAAATGAAAATGGTGAGCCTTTAATTGAGCTATGTGTAGAAAGAGGTTTGGTAATAAGTAATACATATTTTATGAAAAAGAGGATAAATAAATATATAAGGTATGATATAGCATGTAATGAAAGTAGTTTGTTAGATTATATATTGGTGGATAAAAGGTTGATGAGTAGGCTTCAAGATGTACATGTTTAAAGAGGGGCAACTGATATATCAGATCATTATTTAGTTGTAGCTACAATTAGAGTAAGAGGTAGATAGGACAAAAGAAAAATGGCAACAACAAGTAAGAGAGAGGTGAAAGTGTATAAACTAAGGGAGGAAGAAGTTCAGATGAGATATAAGCAACTATTGGCAGAAAGGTGGGCTAGTGCAAGTATGAGTAGGGGGGGGGGGGGGGTTGAAGAGGGTTGGAATAGTTTTAAAAATGCAGTATTAGAATGTGGGGCAGAAGTTTGTGGTATAGGAGGGTGGGTGCAGGAGGAAAGAGGAGTGATTGGTGGAATGATGAGGTAAAGGGTGTGATAAGAGAGAAAAAGGTAGCTTATGAGAGGATTTTACAAAGCAGAAGTGTTATAAGAAGAGCAGAGCATATGGAGAGTAAAAGAAAGGTGAAGACAGTGGTGAGAGAGTGTAAAAGGAGAGCAGATGATAGAGTGGGAGAGGCACTGTCAAGAAATTTTAATGAAAATAAGAAAAATTTTTGGAGTGAGATAAACAAGTTAAGAAAGCCTAGGGAACGAATGGTTTTGTCAGTTAAAAACAGAGTAGAGGAGTTAGATGTGGAGATGGAGGTTTTGGGAAGATGGCAGGAATATTTTGAGGAACTTTTAAATGTCGACGAAGAAAGAGAGGCGGTAATTTCATAAACTAGCCAAAGAGGTATACCATCATTTAGGAGTGAAGAAGAGCAGGACGTGAGTGTCGGGGAGGTGCGTGTGGAATTACGTAGAATGAAAGGGGGTAAAGCAGCTGGAACTGATGGGATAATGACAGAAATGTTAAAAGCAGAGGGGATATTGTGTTGGAGTGGTTGGTATATTTGTTTAATAAATGTATGAAAGAGGGGAAGGTACCTAGGGATGGGCAGAGAGCATGTATAATTCCTTTATATAAAGGGAAGGGGGACAAAAGAGATAGTAAAAATTATAAAGGAATAAGTTTACCGAGTATACCAGGAAAAGTGTATGGTAGGGTTATTACTGAAGAATTAGAGACAAGACAGAATGCAGGATTGCGGATGAGCAAGGAGGCTTCAGAGTGGGTAGGGGATGTGTAGTCCAAGTGTTTACATTGAAGCATATATGTGAACAGTATTTAGATAAAGGTAGGGAAGTTTTCATTGCATTTATAGATTTAGAAAAGGCATATGATAAGAGTGGATAGGTGAGCAATGTGGCAGATGTTGTCAAGTATATGGAATAGGTAGTAAGTTACTAAATGCTGTAAAGAGTTATGAGGATAGTGAGGCTCAGGTTAGGGTGTGTAGAAGAGAGGGAGACTACTTCCCGGTAAAGGTGGGTCTTAGACAGGGATGTGTAATGTCACCATGGTTGTTTAATATATTTATAGATGGGGTTGTAAAAGAAGTAAATGCTAAGGTGTTGGGGAGAGGGGTGGGGTTAAATTATGGGGAATCAAATACAAAATGGGAATTGACACTGCTACTTTTTGCTGATGATACTGTGCTTATGGGAGATTCAAAGAAAAGTTGCAAAGGTTAGTGGACAAGTTTGGGAGTGTGTGTAAAGGTAGAAAGTTGAAAGTGAACATAGAAAAGAGTAAGGTGATGAAGGTATCAGATGATTTAGATAAAGAAAAATTGGATATCAAATTGGAGAGGAGGAGTATGGAAGAAGTGAATGTTTTTCAGATATTTGGGAGTTGATGTGTCAGCGGATGGATGTATGAAGGATGAGGTTAACCATAGAATTGATGAAGGAAAAAAGGTGAGTGGCGCATTGAGGTATATGTGGAGACAAAAAACATTATCTATGGAGGCAAAGAAGGGAATGCATGAAAGTACAGTGGACCCTCGACTAACGCTATTAATCCGTTCCTGAGAGCTCATCGTTAGTCAAGTTAATTTTCCCCATAAGAAATAATGGAAATCAAATTAATCCGTGCAAGACACCCAAAAGTATTGAAAAAAACAAATTTTAACACATGAAATATTAATTTTAATACACACAAACTGAAGACATGCACAGTTACATGACACTTACCTTTATTGAAGATCTGGTGATGATTGATGGGATGGGAAGAGGGGAGTGTGTTGATGGTCTTAGTGTTTAAAAGGGGAATCCCCTTCCATTAGGACTTGAGGTGGCAAGTCCTTTTTCGGGGTTACTTCCTTTCTTTTAATGCCACTAGGACCAGCTTGAGAGTCACTGGACCTCTGTCGCACAACATATCTGCCCATAGAGGCCTGTACCTCCCGTTCCTTTATGACATTCCTAACGTGTTTCACAACATTGTCAGTGTCATCATTAAACACTTGTTCAGGTTTCAGTCCTTCACTGTCTATGTACTCCTTGAATTCCTGCACATATTTTTCAGCTGCTTTTTGGTCCAAACTGGCAGCCTCACCATGCCTTATCACACTATGTATGCCACTACGATTCTTAAATCTCTCAAACCAACCTTTGCTGGCCTTAAATTCACTCACATCACCACTAGTTGCTGGCATTTTTCTAATTAAATCGTCATGCAACTTCCTAGCCTTTTCACATATGATCGCTTGAGAGATGCTATCTCCTGCTATCTGTTTTTCGTTTATCCATACCAATAACAGTCTCTCAACATCTTCTATCACTTGCGATCTCAGTTTCGAAAACATAGTTGCACCTTTGGCAAGAACAGCTTTCTTGATTGCCGTTTTCTTGGCCACAATAGTAGCGATGGTTGATTGGGGTTTTGTGTACAGCCTGGCCAGCTCGGAGACATGCACTCCACTTTCATACTTAGCAATGATCTCTTTCTTCATATCCATAGTAAATCTCACCCTTTTTGCTGTAGGGTTGACTTATTTTGCAGGTGCAATCACTAAAAAGGCTGTGATAATATGAAATGTTCCGATTGTATGCTTGGAAGTGACCGCGGTGGCTGGCTGGCTTGTAAACACTGGCCAGAAGTGGACGCATCTCAGACGGAAGGAATAGTGTTGGTCGAGTTTTTTAGCGCTAATCGAGGCAAAATTTTTGCGATAAAATGTATCGCTAGTTAGATTTATCGTTAATCGATGCCATCGCTGGCCGAGGGTCCACTGTAAAGTGGTACCAACACTCTTATATGGGTGTGAAGCTTGGGTTGTAAATGCTGTAGCGAGGAGGCGGTTGGAGGCGGTGGAGATGTCCTGTCTAAGGGCAATGTGTGGTGTAAATAATGCAGAGAATTCGAAGTGTGGAAATTGGGAGAGGGCTGATGAGGGGTTGCTGAGGTGGTTTGGTCATTTAGAGAGAATGGATCAAAGTAGAATGACATGAAGAGCGTATAAATCTGTAGGGGAAGGAAGACGGGGTAGGGGTCATCCTCGAAAAGGTTGGAGGGAGAAGGTAAAGGAGGTTTTGTGAGCGAGGGGCTTGGACTTCCAGCAACCATGCATGAGCGTGTTAGGAGTGAATGGAGACGAATGGTATTTGGGACCTGACGAGCTGTTGGAGGGTGAGCGGGGTAATATTTAGTGAAGGGATTCAGGGAAACCGGTTATTTTTATATAGCCGGACTTGAGTACTGGAAATGGGAAGTACAATGCCTGCACTTTAAAGGAGGGGTTTGGGATATTGGCAGCTTGGAGGGATATGTTATATATCTTTATATATGCTTCTAAACTGTTGTATCTGGGCACCTCTGCAAAAACAGTGATTATGTATGAGTGAGGTGAAAGTGTTGAATGATGATGAAAGTATTTTCTTTTTGGGGATTTTCTTTCTTTTTGGGTCACCCTGCCTAGGTGGAAGATGGCCGACTTGTTGAAAAAAAAAGAATTTTTTTCTGGTTTGAGTTATGATAGTTCTAAGGTACACTTTATCTTCTGGAACTGATTAATTGCACAACTCAAGGGACCACTGTACTTTGAGTAAAAGATGACATATTTCAATTAATAGTAACAGCCTGTTATTAAGTGTTATAAATGAATAATTCTCCAGCCAAAATATAATTAATTAAACACTTCGTCAGACGAGGCAATCACATTCTATGCCATGTTTATGTTTATTTTTCATTATTACTACATTTGCTAAGTTGTCTATGGCAGCTTTTTATTTATTTTTTTTAGAGGAGAGTACTTCATATATTAGTAAATCTATGAATGCATACCAAAAACTGTTTAAACTTGTGGTGGATAAAGGTAGAGTATTTAATTTTATATGTCATTACTATGCATACATTATGCATCATATTTTAAATATAGAATACTTGTACTTTAACCCTTTGAGGGTCTGTCCCATAGTTCTACAGCTTTGAAACCAGAGTCCAAGCCGTAGTACTACATCATGACCTCAGCACACTCATAAGCTGTTAGTGGTAAATATAGGCCTAGATATGAGAGAATGTATTTATGTGGTAAGTGTGCACCATATAAAACAAATCCTGCAGCAAGCAGTGCATAGCGAGAAAAACAAAACTGTAACTGTGTTTTTGGATTAAATTGCGACTATGGTGTATTTTCATGTGGTTTTTACAGAAACAGAGATTATTTTGATTGGTTTTAGTACTCAAAATAGCTTGAAACTGAGCTCAAAGTAGCAGAAATGTTCAAAATTTGCCGATATTCAAAAGTAAACAAATTGTCTTGTGTGTCCAATACATGTCAACTGGTGGATCTAATATGCATTCACAAATGTGCTGGTATTCTTCTTTCTTTCAACAAACCAGCCGTATCCCACCAAGGCAGGGTGGCCCAAAAAGAAAAACAAAAGTTTCTCTTTTTAAATTTAGTAATTTATACAGGAGAAGGGGTCACTAGCCCCTTGCTCCCGGCATTTTAGTCGCCTCTTACAACATGCATGGCTTACGGAGGAAGAATTCTGTTCCACTTCCCCATGGAGATAAGAGGAAATAAACAAGAACAAGAACTAGAAAGTAAATTAGACAAATTACCAATTTCCAATCACTTTAATGGGTAGTGGAAATAGTTTACTGGGTAATTTCTTGTGCTCAATAGATAAAACAGAACACATACTAGTGAAATAGCTAAGAATTTGGTGTAATGGAATAATGTAATTGGCCGAAATAGGACTCAAATTGGGCAAAATCGCCGATGCATAAATATCACTGACACAGCAAAATTCACAAATGTAATTTCATTAAATTTTAATAAAATTTCGTAATTTTTGTTTTATTACCTTCAGAAAGAGATTCTCTACCATTTCATAAGAAAAAATAATAATTTTTTTTTAAATTCTTGGACCCTGTGGGGAATTTTCAGACTGGGGGACTGGACCCTCAAATTATTATTATTATTATTATAATCAAGGGGGAAGGGCTAAACCCGGAGGATTATACAGCGCCTTGGGGGGGGGATGTGGAAGGCATTCAGGCTTAATTTGGGGAACTGGAGCACAGATCCAATTCCCTAAATCAAGAGCCCCTCACCAACATCAAGGAACCTTCCTTGAGGGGCTGGACCCTCAAAGAGTTAACTGCAAATTCTATACTATTTTCAAGTGATACATTACACTTGAGTAGAATTACTATATATTTTAGCAAAACTAATCTAGTCACTCACCTCTGTTTGATCCTCGTTTCCCCATGCCATGGATGTGATCTCTTGGTCACGTTCTAAAGCCTTAATTTTATGGAAATTCTTGTGAATAACAGCATTCTGATTTAGATTGACACCTGTGTAAAATATTGAGCACATTACTTATACTCATTAGTACCAAACATAATATAGCCTCTCCTCACTTAATGACAGAGTTCTGTTCCTAAGACCACGTCATTAAACAAATTCGTTGCTAAGTGAGGAGCATACTATAATGGTAGTGGGATTGTGTCAACCATCTTTGACATTGTTTAATGTCACCTTTGCACCATTTATAACATTTCTAGTATATTTTTAAATGTTTATACAGTAGTGTATTGTACATTGAAATAAACAGAATAGAGGAAATCAGCTTTAATATACATTATTTAGGTATAAATACTGGTCAGAGAGCCTATCATAAGTCTGATGCATCAGTAAACAAGTGCATCGATAAGTGAGGAGAGGCTGTAATGTAAACTGGAATGGCACATTTATACGTGAGTTACTATAGGCATATTATAGTTAGTGATATGTGGGGTTACCACAGTGGCTTTGGTGTAGAAGTCAGTATTTTTAGTACAGTAAAGCATACCTGTGTCTGCAGCAGGATGCACCTGGCTTATCAAGGTTCCTCAACCAAAGAATTTAACCTTCCCAAAATTTAATGCACAACATTTGTCTAACAGCCACATATTGACACTAGTATGTATACACACATGGCATAACCTCCAATACTAAGCCTGTAGTTGTTGGAATGCCACAGAGAAGTGTCTTAGGTTCTCTACTCTTTCTTATTTGCATCAATGACCTCCCAAATGCACTGCGACTCCTTTTAAACCAGTTCTATTCGCAGATGACACCACTTATGTCTCCTCCCACTCAAACCCGGCTATATTTAGTAACACTGTAAACAGCGAGCTACATAAAATATCAAACAGGATGATGACCAATAAACTTCCTCTCAATATAGACAAAACCTACTTCATGCTTTTTGGAAACTGAGCATTAAATATCCAGCTACACATATCGATAAATGGTTCACCCATCACAAGGCACACTGAGGACAAATTTCTAGGTCTCCATCTTAACAGCATATAACTAAGAATGTTTCCAAAACAGTAGGTATCCTTTCCCAGATACGACAGTAATTTCAGTAAAATATGAAGGAATATTCTATGTCAGGTTAAATAATAGTGACAAATGTAGTAAAAAGCAAAGCAAATGATAAGATTAAAGTTCCTCTAGTTAGGCGTGATGTCTACATTAAAATGACTTGGTAGATGGGAAATTGTGCCAACTGCAATACAGTTCAGATTTCTTGCAAGCTCTCTTGTTTGGAGTATTGTTCAGTGATGATGGCTCCATTCAGGGTGGGTAGTTATCAAGGCTGGAACAAATGCAGAGATCATTTACAGCCCACATGGAGTCAATAAACCACTTATACTACTGAGAATACCTCAGAGTTCTAAATATGTGGTCACTGGAGTAGAGGAGAGATAGACACATGATAGTGTGTGTGTGGAAAGTACTTGAGGACTTAGTTTAACATGTTTATTATGCACCCTATGAGGACCCCATCCTAAATTTGCACACTGCCATAACAACATACTAGAGTGGGAGATGTAGGAGGGAGGGAGTTGTAAATAAGCCTAGTGAAAGACAGGGGCACTGTGGGCACAACAACACTATCAATATCTATGGTCCCAGATTGTTTAGCATCTTACTAGAAGCTATCAGAAACACCAAGTGTCAGGTCAACCAGGCTGTGATGGATATAAGAGCCAGCAGGCTGCTAGCAAGAACAGCCTGGTTGGGCAAGCAAGCACCAGAGAAGCCAGGCAAAGAGCCAGGTTCTGGTAGAGGAAAAAAATCGAAACTCATCAAAGGTATATACCTGCACAAGAAAAAACCCTATATCTATCTCCTATACAACACCATGTAGACTATTTTTTGTTCTTCATAATACTGAGAACATCTATATAGACCAGGATGAATTTCAAAAAGCTGGAAATGCTTCAAGTGGCAGACAGCATAAATTGGTTAAAAATAAACCACATACAGTATACAATATTGCTAACAACCAGTATCCTAGGTTAAATTTTACATGATTATTCAAAATCGAAGTTCAATTGTTATATTGTGTATGGCACAAATACGCTAATTCATATAATTAATGACTTAAAAACTTACCTTTCAATATTCCTGTCTCTGTGCCAATATAGGCATTAAAATCTTTTTCGACCTCTTCCATTTTTGTAATTCTTCCAGCAAGACCCACGTTGTTGTTGCTGTTGGGTTGAAAAGTTGAGACGACCACAGGACCGTATGAACCAACCAGACCAAAGGTGTTATTAAGGCTGCACGGTAACCTGTGCACCAGATGCTCATCCTGTGAGCGCTAGGACAAAAAAAAAAAATAAAGCAGGCTTACAGAGGTCATAATAGGTCTTTATCAGATTCCACCAGGGATAATTACATCTTTAAAAATATTACAACCATATCTACCGTACTATCTACAACTATATCTACCGTAGTTCATAAACTCACATTTGTTGAAATAATTAAGGTGCTATTAGATGCTTAAGTGTATAACTGAATTATCTGTTCTGTAATAGTCCATTTTTTTCTTTCAATTTTTTACAAGTTTTAGAATAATTACAGAGTCTTATTCATAAGTCTAGGTGCTATTGACTACCTCAGGTGCAACTGATTTTGCTTTTAATACATTCATTTATTATTATATTCACTAGCTCCTTTATTCTAGCTGTAAATATCTACCGTAGTTTACAAACTCACATTTGTTAAAATAATTAAGGTGCTATTAGATGCTTAATTGTATAACTGAATTACCTGGAGAGAGTTCCGGGGGTCAACGCCCCCGCGGCCCGGTCTGTGACCAGGCTTCCTGGTAGATCAGAGCCTGATCAACCAGGCTGTTACTGCTGGCTGCACGCAATCCAACGTACGAGCCACAGCCCGGCTGGTCAGGTACCGACTTTAGGTGTTTGTCCAGTGCCTGCTTGAAGACAGCCAGGGGTCTATTGGTAATCCCCCTTATGTATGCTGGGAGGCAGTTGAACAGTCTTGGGCCCCTGACACTTATTGTGTTGTCTCTTAACGTGCTAGTGACACCCCTGCTTTTCATTGGGGGGATGTTGCATCGTCTGCCGAGTCTTTTGCTTTCGTTGTGAGTGATTTTCGTGGGCAAGTTCGGTACTAGTCTCTCTAGGATTTTCCAGGTGTATATAATCATGTATCTCTCCCGCCTGCGTTCCAGGGAATACAGGTTCAGGAACCTCAAGCACGCCCAGTAATTGAGGTGTTTTATCTCCGTTATGCGCGCCGTGAAGGTTCTCTGTACATTTTCTAGGTCAGCAATTTCACCTGCCTTGAAAGGTGCTGTTAGTGTGCAGCAATATTCCAGCCTAGATAGAACAAGCGACCTGAAGAGTGTCATGGGCTTGGCATCCCTAGTTTTGAAGGTTCTCATTGTCCATCCTGTCATTTTTCTAGCAGATGCGATTGATACAATGTTATGGTCCTTGAAGGTGAGATCCTCCGACGTGATCACTCCCAGGTCTTTGACGTTGGTTTTTCGCTCTATTTTGTGGAAGGAATTTGTTTTGTACTCTGATGAAGTTTTAATTTCCTCATGTTTACCATATCAGAATAATTGAAATTTCTCATCGTTGAACTTCATATTTTCTGCAGCCCACTGAAAGATTTGGTTGATGTCCGCCTGGAGCCTTGCAGTGTCTGCAATGGAAGACACTGTCATGCAGATTCGGGTGTCATCTGCAAAGGAAGACACGGTGCTGTGGCTGACATCCTTGTCTATGTCAGAAACGAGGATGAGAAACAAGATGGGAGCGAGTACTGTGCCTTGTGGAACAGAGCTTTTCACCGTAGCCGCCTCAGACTTTACTCTGTTGACTACTACTCTTTGTGTTCTGTTTGTGAGGAAATTATAGATCCATCTACCAACTTTTCCTAATATTCTTTTAGCACGCATTTTGTGCGCTATTACGCCATGGTCACACTTGTCGAAGGCTTTTGCAAAGTCTGTGTATATTACATCTGCATTCTTTTTGTCTTCTCGTACATCTAGGACTTTATCGTAGTGATATACTTCATCTCAACTATAAATTTGATTACTGTAAACCATTAGCTACCTCACTGTTGCAATAAGGAAAACAATGTATAATTAAAATTTACCACTCATTATGTCTAGTATTAAGTAGTCTGTAAGCATTAGGATTAGTCTGTCCGAAATGCCCCTCATGCCAGTGGCTTTCTTTGTACCCATCAACAAGTTTTATATGTATTCACACATTGTAACCTACGCAAAGATATAAAATTGTTTATTTTTATTGTTTATATAATTCTGGATTCTCAAACAAGTTTTTAAAAAAAGTATGTAGGAAAGAACTAGTAAACGAGTTTGAGGAAAGTAGAACAGTGCAAACAGGAACGAATATATTCTATGTTAATGGTATATAATATCGCCAACCTGATGAATAAGACACGTGTAACACTTAGCTTATTGGAGAAACGTTTTGCCTGAGCAGCAGGCTTCTTCAGTCGAATAGAGGTGTCTCTTAAACCTCAAACAGTGAAAGGAGTGTGTCGCCTGAAAGGGTAGTTCATTATGCACCTCTTGATCATCCTGTGAGTACAAACTAAAAAAAAGCAGGAATACAAAGGAAATGCCTAGCCATGCTAGGTGTTCTAGTGGTACACTCTGTAATTATTTTACTACATGTAAACCACACAATAACCAAATTCTGTAAACTCAGCATTGTAATCCTTATAGAGAATAAACTTTGAATTTGAATTTGAATTTGAATGGGTTTTTATTAGGCTACACTGCGTAATTAGTCATCCAATAACATATTAGCTCATCGTCCCGCTCTCCTAGTTTCTAGGCCAGGAAAAAGCCGGGTGTTGTCTCGGTTGATAAAATTGGGGAGGAAGAGAGCATGGGCATCTTGTAAGTTTATTCAGACACAGGTACACATAAATACAGTTACATATATTATCAGACTTAGTAGCATGTGTAGATTACCTACGATAACCCAAGAAAGTCAGGCAAAGTGACATTTCCATTGGGGTCCTTGCTTTGCTGCGGTCTAGGCAAAGGGATACACCCGACCTAATTGAGAACAATTGCCACTGTTTCTGTGTCCAAAGGGAAGATAGCGAGAGTAAAATCGTGTTTCACAATTCCCGCCCCGATTTGGGTAATATATTCTTAACAGACCCCGCGAAGCAGGGTTCAGGATAATTTGTTGTAGTCACCCTCAAAACTCTCTACACTAACAATAACAACGTTGTTAGGGTATTGTATTGCTTGGGTTAGCTATGTAATGAAATTGTAATACTGAGCATGAAATAACTGTGGAGAGAAATTGTATACAATACAGACATAAATACGGTGTAATGTGAACCTTTATTGACGTTTCCCTCACGTAGTGCTTTTTTTTTTTAAGTGAATTTGAAAATGCTCATTTGCGTGGGCGAAAAGTTGTCGATAAAATATCTCATTACCCTGCATTTCTCTTTCTGTTTCCATGAAACGACTGTAATAACCTTAAAGATGTATCTATAGGCATATTTTATGCGCTAAACCCGTATGGTCATACAGCACACTCCAGTTAATAATATACAATAACAATATCTTTATTTACTACAAGTATAAGTACATGGTATCCAGTCCTAGCTGACGTCAGTGACATACTACTATATAGAAAGCAGTTTATGCTGAGCATTTCGGGCAGATTACGTCAGTTTTCTCCCAGGATGCGACCCACACCAGTCAACTAACACCCAAGTACCCATTTTATTTATGGGTGAACAGGGATAACAGGTGTCTTATGGCAACATGTCCCTAATGCTTTCCAGCCGTACCAGAGGAGATTCGAACTCCGGACCTCAGCATGTGAGCTGAGTGCATTAGCAATCAAGCTACGGGTCACCTATACACCTGGTATGAGCTGCTGGCGTGTAATAAACTAGCCATTCAGATGCCACATTCCTTAATGCTGTTGAGGGGCTCTTTATCCAAGGAATTGGATTTACCATCTCCTTCCTTGGATGTAAGCTGCTTGCTTCCCATTGCTCAGACATATGCCCCCAACAGGCTTAGGGCATCCCTAAATAATCAACTAAGGAATTGGATCTATTCTTGCTTTCTTTGGAGCAGATTATTATCTCCCATTCCCCAGGTGGTATATGACCCTATTGAGTTATTATCCCGACTATGGGATAATAACTCAATAAAGTCATTGTGGCTGCTTTTCCCTTGGGGTCCTTTTTTTTTTAAGTCCTTTTCTAGGATGTGACCTACAACAATTTTCTAACTCTCAGGTATTTATTCAATACTAGGTAATAGGGGCAATAGCTCGTAGATTTTCCTCTGTCTCGCCTTGCTGTATGACCCTTGTATGTTTAGCTCTTCATTTTTTATTATAATAGTATGTCTTACCTCACTGAGGGGCTTGACCTCTTGTGTACCCCTCAAGGAAGGTTCCTTGATGTTGGTGAGGGGCTCTTGATTTAGGAAATTGGATCTGTGCTCCAGTTCCCCGAATTAAGCCTGAATGCCTTCCACATCCCCCCCAGGCGCTGTATAATCCTCCGGGTTTAGCGCTTCCCCTTGATTATAATAATAATAATTGACCTCTTGTGGCTCATGGCTTTGTAGAGGCATCAGCTCACACACTAGGACTAGTTCAGTCCCCAGATGAGTGGGAATGTTGGGCATGTTTCCTTATACATGTACCTGCTGCCCATGTTCACCTAGTGGCAAGTAGGTCCTATAAATGGGTGTTAGGCAACTGGTGTGGCTTGCATCCTGGGGAAGAGGACTGAAGGACTCCAATGGAAATAAGCCACACACTGGTGACATGCCTTTACTGGGTTATCCTTAGTTACTAACTGTCCAGGTTAATCCGAATAAAATCTGTTCTATTGTGGATGAGATGAGCTCGCCAATCTCTGCATACTCCAGTAATGAGTCAGAACATAATGTGGATTTCAGATTTAATGGACAAATCTGTGGCTGGACATTACAGCCTCTCCTCACTTAACAATGGAGTTCCATTCCTAAGACACATCGTTAAACGAATTAGTCGCTAAGTGAGGAGCATACTATAATGGTGATGAGTTTGTGTCAACCATCTTTGATATTGTTTTAGTGTCACCTTTGCACCATGTATAACATTTCTGGTATATTTTTAAATGTTTATGCAGTAGTGTACTGTATATTGAAATAAACAGAATATAGGAAATCAGCTCTGATATACATGATTTAGGTATGAATACTGGTCAGAAAGCCCATCGTAAGTCTGAGGCATCGGTAAACGAGTATGTCGTTAAGTGAAGAGAGGGTGTATTTGGAATCAATGGTCAAAGTTCCCTAAACCCAGAATTGTCCACCATTTTTACATTTCCCTTGGATAAATTCATTTTGGATTTAACATACATACATACATTAAGTTAGCACAGAAAAATATTCTCATAATTCTGATTTAATGGACAACAGGCATTTGTCCATTAAACTTGGGTTTCAGTATTGTGTACATATTGCTTTATTCAGGTTAAATTTACATGCTTTACAAATTTTTTAAATTTGCTCAAGGATTGCAGTGGGCACAATAATATAAGCATACATTAATTGGAAGGTGAGTACACATACATGTACACAGTTGTCCATGTTCACCCATTAGTAAAATTGGTACCTGGGTGTTAGTTGACTGGTGTAGGTCACATCCCGGGACAAAACTGACCAAATTTGCTCGAAATGCTCTGCATAACAAGCAGCTTTTTATATAGTAGCATGTCATTGATGTCAGCTAGGACTGTATACCTTGCACATGTACTTGTAGAAATAAAGATATTATTATTTTAATGCACTTTTCTTCATACTTGGTAATCCTGCCTTATGAATACTCCACTTTAGGCAATTGTTATGGTTTATTATACTGTATTCTGTTTAACCCAAACAATCAAACACTGTGGTATGATTATTCAGGTATACCCTTCAAGGGAGAGGGTTGTTGATCCAAGGAATTCAAATTACCCTTTCCTTCCTTGGATCAAACCTGATGACCACCAATTTTTCCATATGGGTTTAGTACTTCCTTATATAGGCACATACATTGTTTTTATGGACAGCTAATAACAACACATTATTATACATGTATTTACAAGAGAGAGCTAACCTACAAAGGTGACAGTAGATGGATATAATACCTAGGACAGGGGCCGGCAACCTTTTGGAGAGAGAGGGCCAGACAGCTATCCAGTCTCTCAGAGGAGGGCCATGTTATTAAATGTAATATAAAAAAAAATTCTCGAACTCAGGGTTGCCATTAGTTTTTTAAACCAATTTTGGCCTAATTCTAACAATACTTAACACAATTTATCACAAATAATTAAATAAATATTATTATCGAATGCAGATACCTACTGCACAGTTGTTTTACCACCAGACAACAAACTCAAATGAAAAACTCTAAGGAGGGAGGATACGAAGTAACTTTTCCAGGAACTGCTTAACCTTGAAGTGAACTACTTCATCTGTATTTGATACTAATTAGATAATTAGTGTCCAGGTGTTAAGTTGGCGGGCTGGACAAAAACCTCACACAGGCCGGGGTTGCCGACCCCTGACCTAGGAGTTAGTTGGCTTTGTGGGTTGCATCCTAGGAAAGAGGGCTAAAGGACAACTTTGAAAATAATCCACACTGCTTGACTTTCTTGGGTTATTAGCCCTCTATGACTGACAATCCAAATCCTTGCCATCATCTTCAGCTGAGATACAGTAGTACAGTGGACCCCCGGTTAACGATATTTTTTCATTCCAGAAGTATGTTCAGGTGCTAGTACTGACCGAATTTGTTCCCATAAGGAATATTGTGAAGTAGATTAGTCCATTTCAGACCCCCAAACATACACGTACAAACGCACTTACATAAATACACTTACATAATTGGTCGCATTGGGAGGTGATCGTTATGCGGGGGTCCACTGTAATGGAAAGTTTACAGGGATGTTAGTTTCAGTTTACAGTATGGTAATGAGTCAGTTCATGCACTTAATAAATTCAGTCACATGAACATTACAATAAATCATACACAGTGATGAAGTCTGTCATTGCTATTATTAAACCTGGAAACCTAAGAAAGCCAACCAGTATGGCTCAGTAAATATTAAAAATACTGAGGCCTGAATAATTTATAACCGGACTTGATAGCAGTCCATGATGGACAAAAATTTTGTCTGAAGTTTCCTCTTCAAATTGTGAGTGGGTTAGTGAGGGTCTTAAGGTCCTCTTCCCAGGATGTAACCCACAGATTTGCTAACATGTAAGTACAGCACCTGTCTACTGCTAGGTGAACAGTGGCAGTAGGCACAGGTTAACTTGCTCATATATTTTGACTTGCCTGGGATTGAACCTGTGTCCTTATGGTCGTAAACCAAACATGCTAATATACATGCTATGTTTATTAAACAAATTATAGGTATGTGTCTGCCTGAATTATAAAATTATGGTACAGCGAATGATAAAAATTTTGATAAGATGGATTGACTGGTATCTATCTTGTTAAGTTAACATTATAACCATATCTCTCACTGGTTTTGAGAGATCTACTCCTGAAGACTGGCCTGAAGCTAGACTTCATTGTTGACTGCCTGGTCAACCAGGCTTATGCTATTAGTATCCCCCAGGCCCACATAACCATCACACCCTGATTGATTTAGCACTCACTGAAAGTGATCCAGTTTCCTCTTGAAAACCTCAGCGTTTGTTCCAGTAATATTATCCTCAGACTACTAGTGTAGTGGATAGTTAAAGTTATACAAAATTTATTCCCTCTTTGGGAGCGTTTTTTGACATATGCTTTTAAGGTAAGATTATAAATAAATTTATGAAACCATTCAAAGGAGTTTCCTTGACACCATTGAAGGACTTTTGATCAAGGAATTGATCAAGGAATTGAACCTGACTCCCTGCTTCGGGTCAAACCTGATTGCCTCCCATTCCCTCGGGCACAATATGATCCCTACAGGTTTGCATTTTTTCATGAATGCAATAATATCATAGTATTTCCTCTTCAGCCTGAGAGAACAACACCCAAAATGCCCATTTAATAAAACCTAATATATTACAGTAAAAGACTCAACACTGACAATGTCTGAAGGTGAAGATTCTCCTGTGACAGTGGGAGGCGGAGGAGTTAGTGAGCGTCAATGGTATGTCTCAAATTTGGAGAGCACTGTGTCGGGTGGAGACACCCCGACAGATTCTCCTGGAAGTCCAGCAAATACAACAAATATTCATACCAGCAATGAATACATGGAGTTGGATGAGCCAGAGATGTTGGATGAGAAAAAAGCACTTTTGGAAGAATTTGAACGCAAACGTCGAGCTCGAATGATTCATGTAACAACAGATGATAGTGAGGTGAGTGGTGTTTTATATGAGTAAAGTGTACATGAGGCTAATTTTGGCATACACATTAAACTTCCATGTATTGCATTTTTAGCATGATTTGCACAGAAGCATATACTGTATCAACTGTAATCAGTTACTATATTCTGTAATCCAGACAAAGGTAAATTTTTCCAAATACAGTGATTGCTCTGTTATTGGATCCATCCTAAAGGTGGAGCCACAATAAAAAAATAAACAATATTTTTTATGAAGTTTGGGACTGAACAACAAATGAATATGATTAAACAGCTGAGAAAATAAAAATAAAAATTAAACCCATAATCACAAAATCTGCAATTCTTGACTGACATGCAATTACTGTACATATTGATAGTTACAGGAGCAGAGCTTTGCTTATGGTGTTATCTTCATTAATATTTTCATATAATTTTTTAAATTTTCTTTCATGGTCAATTCATTTTCTTACACCATTTTCCCAGTATCTCTTTGGCTCCATTTTTTCTTAATTTACATACATATATGGCTTTTTGTTATCCATGTAGAAGGTGTATGCTAAAAATTACTTTTCTTTTTCTTCATAACCTTATACGTTAATGTATCTCGCGGGTTATTTGTGTATCTCGTCTTTTCCTCCCATCAACTAGTGTCAGCATCTTGTGTGTTTTCGGTCTTTCATTATAACTCATATGTATATATATATACATTGTATACACCTACCATCCGACTTACGACCTGCTCGACTTACGACCACTCGACTTATGACCGTGTTTTTTTGGCCAAATTTCTGGGAAATAAACAACTATTTGTGTTGTACACAGTGTTTATTCTAAACCTTACAGTATAAAATACAGTACTAACAGCATAAAAAGTAAAGTAAAACATGAAATACGAAAATAAAACAATAAAATAGTCATTACAAAAATGTGATGTTGATATTCAGTAGTAAAGTTCGACTTGCGTCCATTTCGACTTATGATCGGTTTCTCGGAACCGAACTCGGGCGTAAGTTGGATGGTAGGTGTATATATATATATATATATATTATATATATATATATATATATATATAATATATATATATATATATATATATATATATTTTTTTTTTTTTTTTGGGGGGGGGGCGGGGGGTCTGAGATCCATCTTGTAGCTCCTCTTAGGATTTTTTCTAACTGGTCCACATTTTCGTTTATAAGGTTTCTCCTTATATACCTACTTTACTGTATGTTGTATACAACTTCTTCAGCATTTTCCCATCCATACATTTAAAAGTTATGCTGTAGTTAGTATAATGAACGTTTTATTTTTAGCCAATAGTATAAATTTTCCATTTTGTCTAAAGTGCTTAGAGAGTCACTTGATTGAAAACTCCGTTGAGCTCTTTTTTTCTCCACAAAGGCAGTTAACCCATTAACTGTCCAAACATAGATCTACGTTCACTCGCATAGCGCTCCGAACGTAGATCTACGTTTTTTTGCATGCTTTCAAATGGAGAAAATCAAGGTCGGAGCACTACGTGCAACAACGTAGATCTGCTTTTGGACAGTTGAAGGGTTAATAGAGCAATCACTATATTACTAAAATTATTTTAAAGATGGACATGAGTAAAGTGGTGCAAGGTAAAAAAAGATTGTGTTGTATAAAATAATTTAAATTTTACTAGAATTGAATAAAGTAGGATTAATTTAGCAACCTTAGTTACAAAAAATTTTTTTACACTTTTAAATTAAAAGCCAGTGTTCCCCATGTGGCACAAAGTTTAATCATTCTTCAAAGCATAATTATACCAAGTAAATTAGTTAAAGTAGATTTTAATAATATTTTAGAATATGAGTACCATACATACTGTTCTATAGTACTGCATTAATTTGTTTATTAACCCTTTGAGGGTCGACAGGCCCTCTCCGAAACTCGTTCTCAGGGTCGGCCAAATTTAAAAAAAAAAAAATTATTTTCTCTTATGAAAAGATAGAGAATCTTTTCCCGATCATAAAGACACCAAAAGTTTGAAATTTGATAGAAAACTTACGGAATTATGCTCTCGCAAAGTTAGCGGTCTCGGCGATGTTTACGCATCGGCGATTTTGCCCACTTTGAGCCCCATTTTCGGCCAATTTCACTGTACTAGTCGACAAAAAACATGAATATTTCGCTAGAACTCCATTTTTTCTATCGAATGGGTGCAAGAAACCACCCATTATGAAATTCAACTATCCAGTACAGTGGTCAGAATTTAGCAATTTTGCCAATTTCACACAAATTTCAAAAGATGCCAATTTCCGAATAGGTCCAGAATAAACAAGAAAGACATTCCTGGCACTAAAATGACATTTCCTCTAGTCATTAGTCACGTCTCAAGGCCCCTCTTATATTCTTTTGCTTTCCACTTTGAATTTTTATTTTCACAAAAAAATATAAGATTTACTGTTATGCAGACTACTGCATTAGTGTAAAAAATGGTATAAATATTATTGGTGCACTTGTGAAAGAATATTAGACTCACCAGTTGACGTGTATTGCACGCTTGGCATGATTTGTTTACTTTTGAAGTTTGGTAAAAATCGAACATTTCTGCTACTTTGAGCTCAATTTCAAGGCACCTTTCATTGTAAAACCAGTCAAAATCATCTCAATTTCTGTAATATGTCTTCCATTCTATAAAATGAGACCAAGAAAACTAGAATACAACAATAAATACCATACGAAAATACACTGCAAAGTCGCTGATTTATTAAAAAAAATGGTCAAAGTTTTTTTTTTCTCATTATGCACTGTGTGCTGCAGGATTTTTTTTAGACTGTGCACACTGACCACAGACCCATTCTTTCATATGAAGGCCTACCAGCTTTCTTCCACTAGATTTGAGGCCGCTAGAATTTATGAGTACTAGTACGTCAAAAACCCCTACGCGTAAGACGTACTAGTACGACCAAAACCCTCAAAGGGTTAATAGAATATGATGATAATTATCTTTCTAATACAAGGATGAGCTTATTAACATTTCCTTCATCATCTTCACATTGCTACATTAGCTCTCAAATGTCATCAATAGATCTATATGCAGTTGTTCAAAAAATCTTAGATTGTACTGGACCTTATATTCTTGTTTTATGGTAACAGGTAAAGCAGCAGTTGAGACAACTGGGTGAACCTATCTGCTTGTTTGGTGAAGGCCCTGCTGATAGAAGGAACCGCTTGAAAGAAATTTTGTCTCGACTTGGTGAAGATGCTCTAAAAAAGACAGGTGCTGGGCAACAAGAAGCGGATACACCCGAACATGATCAACAGAGACCAGAGGAGACATGGTATCACGAGGGGCCGCAATCACTAAAGGAGGCACGGATGTTTATCGTCAATTACTCAATTCCTCATGCTAGGGCAAGATTGAAAAAGGAGCATTTGGATTATCAGGTTCCAGAAGCCACTCGCACTGCTAGAAGGCAGGAAGTTCAAAATAAACTTAGATCATTTGGTCTTCTTGGTAGTCAGAATGCTGACACAAGACCAGTATGTTACTGTAGCTTCAGTCCAAATGGAAAACTTTTAGCTACTAGTTCATGGAGTGGTCTTGTTAAACTATGGAAAGTACATAATTGCTTGGAAGAGCGTACATTTCGTGGCCACAATTGTTATGTAGACTGTGTTGAATGGCACCCTAGTGCCACTTTATCCATGGAACCAACAGCTTTGAATTTAGTGTCCAGTGGACGTGATGGAAGTGTACAGCTATGGAGCTTAAATGGAGAGGAACCTCTAGGAGAACTTCCAACTCTTGAGGCAAGGGTATCTAGAGTACGTTTTCATCCCAGTGGAAGGTTTCTTGGGGCATGTGTGCATGATAACAGCTGGAGATTGTGGGACTTAGAGATTCAAGAAGAGGTTCTTTTTCAAGAAGGCCATTCAAAGCCAGTTTATTGCTTAGCTTTTCAGAATGATGGATCTTTATGTGCAACAGGTGGTATGGATGCTTCTGGCCGTATATGGGATCTTAGGACAGGGAGATGTGTCATGTTCCTCAGTGGACACCAGAACCCAGTGTTAGCCATTGATTGGTCCCCTGATGGCTATCACCTAGTAACAGGCAGTGAGGACAACACTGCAAGAGTTTGGGATGTGAGGCAACGTAGATGTATATACATTATCCCTGCTCACACTGGCATTGTTACTGGTGCTCGTTATGATCGACTAGGGGGACAGTATATTGTTACATGTTCATATGATGGCTCAGTTCGTCTCTGGTGCCATGGATCTTTTCAGGCTATGCGTGCCCTTGAAGGACATGGACAAAAAGTTATGGGTGTAGATGTTTCACCCACCGATGGTATTATTGCAACCTGCTCTTTTGATCGCACATTCAAAATTTGGGGACCAGATTAGGATGTAATTGTAACTGATTGAATTTAAAATTAATAAAAATTTGTTTGACATACTGTAGTACTTTCATTATCATTTATATATAGTTGTATTTTGAGCCATAATTAGTCTAAATGATTTTGCAGTACTGTGCTATACAGAATTCCTTCAGTATCTGAGAGGGATGTGCTCCTTGAGAAGCTGGCGCATAGTGAATCTGTTTATACAAAGCTTATTCGTGCACTATCAGTCTAAACACTTCAGGGTTTGCAGCACTACAAAACATAAGAACCTTGGGAAGATATACACAAACAATTCTACAAAATACTGTACATCAAAAGTAAAACAGCAAACGCAAACATGGGTATTCACCCATGTCTATAGTAATAGTCCTTTTACAAATTATGTGTAGTACATGTATATGTATTCACAATAGACATAGATAAGCCATACCATGGGTGGGGATAGAACCCGCAATCAGAGTCTCAAAACTCCAGACCGTCGCGTTAACCACTGGACCATCTAGCCACAATACGATTCGTCCAACTAGGTATTTTTTATTTTTTTTTTTAACAAGTCGGCCGTCTCCCACTGAGGCAGGGTGACCCAAAAAAGAAAGAAAATCCCCAAAAAGAAAATACTTTCATCATCATTCAACACTTTCACCACACTCACACATTATCACTGTTTTTGCAGAGGTGCTCAGAATACAACAGTTTAGAAGCATACACATATAAAGATACACAACATATCCCTCCAAACTGCCAATATCCCAAACCCCTCCTTTAAAGTGCAAGCATTGTACTTCCCATTTCCAGGACTCAAGTCCGACTGTATGAAAATAACCGGTTTCCCTGAATTTTTTTTTTTTTTTTTCAACAAGTCGGCCGTCTCCCACCGAGGCAGGGTGACCCAAAAAAAGAAAGAAAATCCCCAAAAAGAAAATACTTTCATCATTTAACACTTTCACCACACTCGCACATTATCACTGTTTTTGCAGAGGTGCTCAGAATACAACAGTTCAGAAGCATACACGTATAAAGATACACAACATATCCCTCCAAACTGCCAATATCCCAAACCCCTCCTTTAAAATGCAGGCATTGTACTTCCCATTTCCAGGACTCAAGTCCGACTATATGAAAATAACCGGTTTCCCTGAATCCCTTCACTAAATATTACCCTGCTCACACTCCAACAGATCGTCAGGTCCCAAGTACCATTCGTCTCCATTCACTCCTATCTAACACGCTCACGCACGCTTGCTGGAAGTCCAAGCCCATTGCCCACAAAACCTCCTTTACCCCCTCTCTCCAACCCTTTCGAGGACGACCCCTACCCCGCCTTCCTTCCCCAATAGATTTATATGCTTTCCATGTCATTCTACTTTGATCCATTTTCTCTAAATGACCAAACCACCTCAACAACCCCTCTTCTGCCCTCTGACTAATACTTTTATTAACTCCACACCTTTTCTTAATTTCCTCACCGAATTTTCTGCATAATATTTACACCACACATTGCCCTTAAACAGGACATCTCCACTGCCTCCAACCGTCTCCTCGCTGCTGCATTTACCACCCAAGCTTCACACCCATATAAGAGTGTTGGTACTACTATACTTTCATACATTCCCTTCTTTGCCTCCGTAGATAACGTTTTTTGACTCCACATATACCTCAACGCACCACTCACCTTTTTTCCCTCATCAATTCTATGATTAACCTCATCCTTCATAAATCCATCCGCCGACATGTCAACTCCCAAGTATCTGAAAACATTCACTTCTTCCATACTCCTCCTCCCCAATTTGATATCCAATTTTTCTTTATCTAAATCATTTGATACCCTCATCACCTTACTCTCTTCTATGTTCACTTTCAACTTTCTACCTTTACACACATTCCCAAACTCATCCACTAACCTTTGCAATTTTTCTTTAGAATCTCCCATAAGCACAGTATCATCAGCAAAAAATAACTGTGTCAATTCCCATTTTGAATTTGATTCCCCAAAATTTAATCCCACCCCTCTCCCGAACACCCTAGCATTTACTTCCTTTACAACCCCATCTATAAATATATTAAACAACCATGGTGACATTACACATCCCTGTCTAAGACCTACTTTTACCGGGAAGTAGTCTCCCTCTCTTCTACACACCCTAACCTGAGCCTCAGTATCCTCATAAAAACTCTTTACAGCATTTAATAACTTACCACCTGTTCCATATACTTGCAACATCTGCCACATTGCTCCTCTATCCACTCTATCACATGCCTTTTCTAAATCCATAAATGCAATAAAAACTTCCCTACCTTTATCTAAATACTGTTCACATATATGCTTCAATGTAAACACTTGATCTACACATCCCCTACCCACTCTGAAACCTCCTTGCTCATCTGCAATCCTACATTCTGTCTTACCTCTAATTCTTTCAATTATTACTAGGTATATTTCTACATAAATCATTGATGCATCACTGGTCAAAGAGCATCAAGCAACTGGAGCAAATGTAGAACTTTGAGGCAGCAATACAGGTACATATACACATTTTTTTTCAATATACTGGCTCTCTCACACTGAGACAGAGTGACTCAAAAAAGAAAAACACTTTCACCATCATTCACACATAATCAATGTCATTGCAGAGGCATGCAGAATGACAGTTCAGATGTCACTCCAAATAGCAAATATCCCAAACCCCTCCTTTAAAGTGCAGGCATTGTACTTTCCACCTCCAGGACTCAAGTCTGGCTAACCAGTTCCCTGAATCCCTTCACAAAATATTATTCTGCTCACACTCCAACAGCTCATTGTCCCCAAAACCATACGTCTCCATTCACTCATATCTAACATGCTCACATATGTCTGCTATATGTCCAAGTCCCTTGCTCACAAAACCTCTTTTACCCCCTCCCTCCATCCTTTCCTAGGAGGACCCCTACTCCTTCTCTCTGCTACAGATTTATACACCCTCCAAGTCATCCTATTTTGCTCCATCCTCTCTAAATGACCAAACCACCTCAACAACCCCTCCTTGGCCCTCTGAATAATACTTTTAGTAACTCCACATCTCCTAATTTCCACACTACAAATTCTCTGCACAATATTTACAACACGTATTGCCCTTAGACACAATATCGTCACTGCGTCCAGCCTTCCTCTCGCTACAGCATTTACATCTCGTGCTTCACACCCGCACAAGATACCCACAGATACCTAAATTCACCACCCACCTTGTTTCCTTCATCAATTCTATGATTTGCCTTGACCTTCATAAACCCATCTGCTGACAAGTCTACTCCCAGATATCTGAACACATTCACTTCTTCTATATTCCCTCCCTACACTCTGATATCCAATTTTTCCTTATCTAAATCATTTGATACCTTCACCACCTTACTCTTATCTATGTTCACTTTCAACTTTCTTCCTTTATACACCCTCCCAAACTCTTCCACTAACCACAGTGGCCTGTGACCTGGTGGCAAAGCTCTCGCTTCTCACACTGAGGGTCCATGTTCAGTTCCTGGCAAGAGTGGAAACATTGGGCGTGTTTCCTTACACCAGTTGTCCATGTTCACCCACCAGTAAAAATGGATACCTGGATGTTAGTCAACCGGTGTGGGTCGCATCCTAGGACAAAATTGACCTAATTTGTCTGAAATGCTCTGCATAACAAGAGGCTTTCTATATAGTAGTATGTCACTGATGTCAGCTAGGCCTGTATACCTTGTATATGTATTTGTAGAATCTCCCAAAAGCACATTATCATCAGCAAAAATGTAACTATGTCAACTCCCATTTTGTATTTGATTCCTCATAATTTAACCCTACCCTTCTCCCCAACACCCTAGCATTTATTTCTTTTACAAACCCATCTATAAATATGTTAAACAACCATAGTGACATTACACATCACTGTCTAAGGCCTAGTTTTACTGGAAAGTAATCTCCCTCTCTCCTACACCCTCTAACCTGAGCCTCACTATTCTCATAAAAACTCCTTACAGCATTTAGTAACTTACTACCTATTCCATACAATTGCAACATCTGCCACACTGCTCTATCCACCCTATCACATGCCTTTTCTAAATCCATAACTGCAACAAAAACTTCCCCACCTTTATCTAAATATTGTTCACCTATATGCTTCAATGTCAACACTTGGTGTACACATGCCCTACCCATTCTCAAGCCTCCTTGTCCATCTGCGATCCTGCTCTCTGTCTTACCTCTAATTCTTTCTGGTATAAAATTTATGATAAATAAAACAATTGTGTATTAAAATTTATATTTAATATTTATTATTACTTATGAATGTACTTCTATACAATATACCTTTCACTGGATAAAGATACACTAGGTTTCATTTTCAACAGGAGAACAGAGACTATTGCACTTATCCCTAGTGGCAAAAATTGTGTTATGCAGATATAGACCCACCAGGGCAGCTGGGGGGACATGCCCAGAGGCTGCAACCACAAACCATGGTTCATCCCATCACGTATATGATGACTAATGATGCAAACCACTGAAAGCGTGCCTAATTTCAGACACCACATGGAATGACTGACAACAGCCGAGATGTACATTACAAGAGTGAAAATAAGTGGTGGCAGCGAGAAGTGAAGAAAACCCCTCTTCCATGGCACACGTTGTCCACCCTGCCAGGGAGCAAAGATAGAATTAATGATAACTCTTATTCTGTAATTATAATGCTATCTGAAAATTTTTGATTACTGTACAGTATTATTATATTACCTCTTGATGCCTGGGAAGAGCTCTTGAATGAAGAAACTAGATTTGTCCTCCTCTAACTTGGATTGAACCTGATACAATGAAACCTCCACTTAAGAGTTTAATCCACTCCGTGATCTTGCTCGCATCTGTACAGTGGACCCCCGCCTTACGATATTAATCCGTTCCTGAGAGCTCATCGTATGCCGAAATTCTTGTAAGGTGAATTAATTTTCCCCATAAGAAATAATGGAAATCAAATTAATCCGTGCAAGACACCCCAAAGTATGAAAAAAAAAAAATTTTACCACATGAAATACACCTACCATCCGACTTACGACCTGCTCGACTTACGATCACTCAACTTACGACCGTGTTTTTTATGCCAAATTTCTGAGAAATAAACAACTATTTGTGTTGTACACAGTGTTTATCCTAAACCTTACAGTATAAAATACAGTACTAACAGCATAAAAAGTAAAGTAAAACATGAAATACCAAAATAAAACAATAAAATAAAGTCATTACAAAAATGTTTTGTTGATATTCAGTAGTAAAGTTCGACTTACGACCATTTCCACTTACGACCAGTTTCTCAGAACCGAACTCGGTCGTAAGTCAGATGGTAGGTGTATTAATTTTAATACACACAAATTGAAGAAGACATGCACAGTTAATACTCTACTAAGAATAGAATACATGACACTTACCTTTATTGAAGATCTGGTGATGATTGATAGGCTGGGAGGAGGGGAGAGTGTGGAAGTTGTTATTGTTTAGAAAGGGAATCCTCTTCCATTAGGACTTGAGGTATCAAGTCCTTTTCTGGGGTTACTTCCCTTCTTCTTTTAATGCCACTAGGACCAGCTTGAGAGTCACTGGACCTCTGTCGCACAACGTATCTGTCCATAGAGCTCTGTACCTCTTTTTCCTTTATGATTTGTCTAAAGCGGTTCACAACATTGTCATTGTAATAGTCACCAGCATGGCTTGCAATAGCTGTGTGAGGGTGATTTTCATCCATAAAGGTTTGCAGTTTAACCCACTTTGCACATATTTCTTTAATCTCTTTTTTCAATTCCATACTAATTCTCACCCTTTTTACCACAGGGATGGCACTAGAAGCTTTCTTGGGGTCCATGGTTACTCATTTTGCATTTACAAGCACTAAAAACACTGGGATAGTGTGAAATGTACTGAATGTATGCGTAGATGAGACTGCACTGGCTGGCTTGTAAACACTGGCGCTGAGGCCACACGTGGGACGCGTCCTGGATGTATCACGTAAGGCGAGTTTTTTAGCGTGAGGCGAGGCAAAATTTTTGCGTTAAAATGTATCATATGGTGGATTTAACGTAACACGATGCCATCGTAAGGCGGGGGTCCACTGTATTTGCTCGTTTGCAGCCAATTTTCCTCATTTAACCCCTTCAGGGTCCGTGCTGTAGTTCTACGGCTTTGAGTTGAGGGTTCAAACCATAGATCTACGCCATGAGCTCAGCTCACTCTGATAAGCTGTGAGCAGTAAATTTGGGCCTAGATATGAGAGAATACATCTATGTGGTATGTGTGCACCACATAAAACAAATCCTGCAGCACACAGCGCATAATGAGAGAAAAAAAACTAAGACCATAATTTTCGATTAAAACTGACTTTGCAGTGTTTTTTCGTATGTTTTTTTCTAGTTGTATTTGCGATTTCTTGGTCTCATTTAATAGAATGGAAGATATATTACAGAAATAGAGATGATTTTGATTGGTTTTACTACTGGAAATGGCTTGAAACAGCTCAAAGTAGCAGAAATGTTAAATTTTTGCCGATGTTCAAGAGTAAACAAATTACCTCACACGTCTAATACACACCAGCTGGTGGGTCTAATATATGTTCACAAATGTGGTGGTATTATTTATACAATTATTACAGTATTGCATAGCAGTAAATCTTCTATTTTTTTGGTTTGAATAAAAATTCATTATGTGAATAAAAAATCAAAATGGAATTCATTTGTAAAGCCTGAAAACGTAACTAATGAACAGAGGAAATGTTAGCTTAGTGCCAGGAATGCCTGCATTATTTATTCTGGACCCTATTTTGAAACTGGAATATCTTGAACTTTGTGTTAAATTGGCCAAATTACCAATTTCCGATCACTTTATTTTGTAATTGAAACAGTTGACTTGGCGATTTCTTGTGCTCAATCGATAGAATAGAAGTAATACTAGTGAAATAGCTAATAATTTGGTAGACTGGAATAATGTAATTGGCCTGAAATGGGAGTCAAATTCGGCAAAATCACCAATGCATAAATGTCGCTGACACATCAAAATTCGCAAGAGCATAATTTCATCAATTTTCCATCAAATTTCATACTTTTTGTTTTATTACCTTCAGAAAAAGATTTTCTACCATTTCATAAGAAAAAATAACAAAATTATATATTGAAAATTCTTGGACCCTGGTGCACACTTTGAAATTTGGCCTCTGGACCCTGAAAGTGTTAAATTAATTGAAATGGAATTAATTTGTTCCAGTGGAATTCCAGGCATGACAAATTATGTACTTCAATAATTTCCCTAATATCAACTCTACGGCTTATTTATCTATCACAATTCATCTAATATGACATAATAAACAATATTAATAACATAGAAACATGATATATACACTAGAATGAATAAAATACATGTCATTACGTATGTGGCTAGTGGTGGTGGTGACAGCGGCCATTGTTGTTGGGGTTTACAGGGCCACCACAGCGGCCATTCCTGCTCCTGACTACATGTGTAGAGAACCTAGGATAACCCAAAAAAGTCAGACAGTGTGACTTATAATTACTACACTGTTAATGCTACACTTTATTGCTACACTTTGTCACTGACTCCTTCTGCTCTAGTACTGTACATATTGTAAAGTGGTACGCTGCTTCATGATGTCTGCCACTGCTGCTTCATGATGTCTGCCACTGCTGCTTCATGATGTCTGCCACTGCTGCTTCATGATGTCTGCCACTGCTGCTTCATGATGTCTGCCACTGTTGCTTCATGTTGTCTGTCGCTGCTGCTTCATGTTGTCTGCCACTGCTGCTTCATATTGTCTGTGCCACTGCTGCTTCATGATGTCTGCCACTGTTGCTTCATGTTGTCTGTCACTGCTGCTTCATGCTGTCTGCCACTGTTGCTTCATGCTGTCTGCCACTGCTACCTCATGTTGTCTGCCACTGCTACCTTGTGATGTCTGCTCCCACTTTTGCTAGCATGTTGAAGAGCTTTCCAATATGTGAAGGTTGAGGGGCAGTACAAATCAGACAGGTATTGGACAGTGATGTCATTTGTTTACTCTGGAACATTGCCAAAGAATTGAACATTTCTGCTACTTTGAGCTCAATTTCAAGGTACTTTTTGTCATGAAACCAATCAAAATCATATCTATTTCTGTAGTATATCTTAAAGTCTATCAAATGAGACCAAAAAAACGAGAATATGTACAACAATAAAAACCCTACGAAAATATACCGCTAAAGGGAAGCTAATGGCTGAGAAGTGAACTCTGTTATTTATGGTTCAATTTCTTTCATTTTTGGTGTACATTAAGAAGCATCTTTCCATCATACATTGCCCAAGTTTCAATAAGATAGTCCAACAAACAACTGAGATCCAATTCCCTAGATCAAGAGCAAGAGCCCCTCACCAGCATCAAGGAACCTCCCTTGAGGCCCGCTCGCATCTGGAAATTTCGCTTGCGTCTGGAAGCAAAAAATCGACCGAGCAACTGCTCATATCTGGAAAGACTCGCATGTGGATGCACTCGTAAGTAGAGGTTCCACTGTATTTCCAATTCCTCAGGTGTTATATGACACCTGATTAAAATAAAGTGAAATAATTTTTTTTTACTTCAATGGCAGTCTCCTGCCAAGACAAGATTGCCAAAAGACAACATACTATCATTCAAGTAATCACTCTTCCCAAAAGTGAGGTGACATCACAATAAAGATTACCCTCCAAATGAAGTATTCCTATATCTCCTTCAGAGTGCAGGCATTGCCATTTCCACTTCCAGGACTGAAGTCTAGCTAGCCAGTTTGCCTTACTCCCTTCATGACTCCAATATGACATCCTATTAAAAAACTTATTTGTCTCACACAAGCCTGCTTTCACCTCTCCCCAACCGTTCCTGGGACAACCTACTTGTTCCTCTTTGCCCTACCTGTGTTTCTTGTAAATAACTTCTGTTGCTGGCAACATAATTTCCATTTGGATATAAGAGGCTTATCTCTACCAGCACAACAAAAATGGACAGGTCCTGGATGAAGTCTGGACCATGCAAATTTGCAATTAAGCAGAGTTGTTCCATTTTATTGAGAGTATAACCTGACTGCACAGCTGTTATTGATATTGCAGATTTGGTCCACTTCATGGCTGTTTTACTAAGAGATCTCATTAAACAAACATGCCGAACCTTTGTCCAGCTACATTTTTTGGTCCATTTTATCTGACATCCGCTGTAAGGGTGTCCATTTTATTAGACTTTTACTGTATTATTATATTCATAAATGCATTAAGACCATATAGGTCATACAGAGCTATTTCAAGTCATGATCAAAACAGTGTATAAATAATGGTTTGTTTTGCTGCAAGTGCCTGTGTTCTACCATCCTTAGAACTATTAATAGGTAGCACACAGTACATGGATTCTGGCTACAGTAATGTGCTCATTTTGGAATACAGTGGACCCCCGGTTCCCGATATTAATCCGTTCCTGAGAGCTCATCGTAAACCAAAAATATCGGAAAGCGAATCAATTTTCCCCATAAGAAATAATGGAAATCAAATTAATCCGTGCAAGACACCCAAAAGTATGAAAAAAAAAACTTTTACCACATGAAATATTAAGTTTAATGCAATAGAATAATTACAATAACAATGGATTAATAACAATAGAATATAATTGACACTTACCTTTAATGAAGATCTGGTGATGATTGATGGGATGGGAGGAGGAGTGTATGTTGAACCTATTGCATAGAAGGGGAATCCCCCTCCAGTAGCACTGGAGGTATCAAGTCTTTTTCCGGGGTTACTTCCCTTCTTCTTTTAATGCCACTAGGACCAGCTTGAGAGTCACTGGACTTCTGTGGCACAACATATCTGTCCATAGAGACCTGTACCTCCCGTTCCTTTATGACTTTCCTAAAGCGGTTCACAACAGTGTCAATGTACAGGTTGCCAACACGGCTTGCAGTAGCTGTCTGAGGGTGATTTTCATCAAAAAAGCTTTTCACTTCAAGCCACTTTGCACACATTTCCCTAATCTTTGAAGTAGGCAACTGCTTCACTTTCTCTATCCCCTCCTCCGAAGCAGTTTCCTCAGGTCTGGCCTCTTGCTGTTGAAGATGATCTAGCAGTTCATCAGTAGTTAGTTCGTCACTGACCTCCTCCACCAACTCTTCCACATCCTCCCCACTAGCCTCCAACCCCAAGGACTTCCCCAATGCCACTTTCGTACTTTGCAATTACCTCTTTCTTCATTTCAATAGTCAGTAGCACCCTTGGTCTGGAAGGGTTGGCACTAGAAGCTTTCTTGGGGCCCATGGTGACTTACTTTGCAGAAACAAGCACCAAAAACAGTGATAATATGGAATGTACCGAATGTATCCTTTGATGCGCGCACACTGGCTGGCTTGTAAACACTGGTACACATGGGGGAGTTCAGGTCACAATTGGACACGTCTCATACGAATTGTATTGCATACCGGGTTTTGTATCGGGAAGCGAGGCAAATTTTTTTCTATCAAATGCATCGGCAACCGAATTTATCGGATACCGGTAACATCGGGAACCGGGGGTCCACTGTACATACTGAACATTAAATTTCTTATTTTTTATATTTCAATCTTTTTAACGCTTTGAGGGTCAACAGGCCCTCTCTAAGACTCATTCTCAGGGTCGGCCAAATTTAAAAAAAAAAAAATTATTTTTCTTATGAAAAGATAATCTTTTCCCGATCATATTGACACCAAAAGTATGAAATTTGATGGAAAACTTACGGAATTATGCTCTGGCGAAGTTAGCGGTCTCGACGATGTTTACGCATCGGCGATTTTGCCCACTTTGAGCCCTATTTTCAGCCAATTCCAGTGTACTAGTCGACAGAAACCATAACTATTTCTCTAGAACTCTATTTTTTCTATTGAATGAGTACAAGAAACTACCCATTTACTGATTTCAACTATCCAATACAGTGGTCAGAATTTAGCAATTTTGCCAATTTCACACAAATTTCAAAAGATGCCAATTTCCAAATAGGGTCCAGAATAAACAAGAAAGACATTCCTGGTACTAAAATAACATTTCCTCTGTTCGTTAGTCACATTCCCAGGTCCCTCTTATATTTCTTTGGTTTTCCACTTTGAATTTTTATTCTTACAAAAAATAGAAGATTTACTGTTATGCAGACTGCTGCATTAGTGTAGAAATGGTATAAATAATATTGGCGCACTTGTGAAAGAATATTAGACTCACCAGTTGACGTGTATTGGACACTTAGCATGATTTGTTTACTTTTGAACTTTGGTAAAAATCGAACATTTCTGCTACTTTGAGCTCAATTTCAAGGTACTTTTCATTGTAAAACCAGTCAAAATCATCTCAATTTCTGTAATATGTCTTCCATTCCATAGAATGAGACCAAGAAAACTAGAATACAACAATAAATACCATACGAAAATACAGTGCAAAGTCGCTGTTTTATTCCAAAAACACGGTCAAAGTTTTTTTTTCTCATTATGCACTGTGTGCTGCAGGATTTTTTTTATACTGCGCACACTGACCACATAGACCCATTCTTTGATATGTATACCTACCAGCTTTCTCCCACTAGATTTGAGGGCGCTAGAATTTAGGCGTACTAGTACGTCAAAAACCCTGGGTCGTAAGCCGTACTAGTACGGCTGAAACCCTCAAAGGGTTAAGAGCTTATACCAAATTTTTTCATGCATTTTTCAAACATATCATAGCCTCACAAACCATTTATGTATTATGGTAAATCCTGTTGGTTGTGAGAATTCCATGGCTAAGGATGAGGCAGTCTGTGTAGTTACTCGTTCAGTTCCTGGATAATTTCGAGAGCAACTAACCCAACCTACTGAGAAATACACATTTCATCCATCACAACATTCAACAGATGTGCCAGATTATGAAGTTTGCAAGAACTTTACAAAACACTAGTTTAATTTTATTATGCATAATATGGAGGTCTATTCTACAGCGTCCCTCAAGAGAGGTTCCTAGATGCTGGTGAGGGGCTCTTGGTGAAAGAAAAGGAATATGTTCTTCCCTTCCTTGGAATGAACCCGATTGTTTCCCCATTACCCCCTGGCTCTGTATGACCCTTGTGAGTCAATGTTCTAGTCCCCACATACACAGTATCTATTGAAACCACATTATGAACTTCAAAATTTCTCTGGTTGCTTGTAAATTACCTGTGTTTCCCTTTCTTTATTCACTGTCAATACAATATTACAGTCTACACTCACACTTCTAAGATGATTTCATAAATATTTCTTAAAAACTGTTCCAGGAATATCTGGAATCTATGGTAAACAACATAAGATAAACAAAAGACAAAATATAATCATGGCTAAAAAATAGAAACAAGACTGCATAAGAGCACTAAGCAGCAAAGTTAAAAAATCTTTTCACCACTCAAGGAAAGTTCCAAGGAATTGAGTCTAACTTTCCCTTCCTTGGATCGAACCTGACTGCCTCCCTGTCATCCAGGTGCTGCATGATCCCTACACATTTAAAGCTTCCCACAATAATAATAATAATAATAATAATAATAATAATTATAAAGTTTATAAATTACAGAGGAAAGGAAGGATAGCTCCAATTCATTTGATCAAAAGCCTTTCACAACTAAATGTTTTTTGCCTTTAATATACAGCAAATT